>CAKKXW010000005.1:5943890-6334889 GCA_920937365.1 Sphaerophoria rueppellii
CTATTACATTGTAGAAAAGGACCTTACAATTACTTATATCTTCGATGTTTAAAACAAAACTTATATTACACCTCTCCGCAAGTTCTGACCATTGTCTGTACCAGCTATTTTGATCACGTATAGCCTTGATAGCAACCTTCTTTACTAATCTGAATTCCGGCAGCCTAAAGACACTCAGAAGAAAATCAGCTTGTAGTTTCAAGGTCTTTATGAATAACGGTGATAATCCGGTCTCAAGCATAAGCACGTAGTTTGGCGTGTTGATTGGTAGGTTGAATATCCGTTTTAAGTAGTGAGTTAAGAGCTTTTCTACCGTAAGAAACTTCTTGCACCCCCATACTTGGGCGCCATATAACAGGATACTCTCTGACACCGCTTCGAATATTTTATGCTTGCTGCTATGCGCGATATTCCTGTTGATGAAGCAAGTTTTCCAGGCGATATTAATCGCCGTTTTCGCTTTTTCTAGCTTTTCGTTGAAGTGCTTCTCCATGCTTAAATTTCTCGAAAACGTTACACCAAGGTACTTATACTCGTTGACACACTCTAAGGTTTCATCGTTAAATGACCATTTTTCATGAGAACTATTTCTGCCACCACCTTTTTTGAAGATCATCACTTTGGACTTTTGGGTATTAACAGTTAAATTCCATACACAACAGTAGTCATATAGTCTATTTATCATCAGCTGTAAGGATTCTGGGGAATACGCGAACATGACAATATCGTCCGCAAACAACAAGGCCTTAATGTGTACTCCTGCAAAATCTACACCGCCGGGGAGATAATCGATGAGATCATTAATAAATAGGGAAAACAAAGTGGGACTCAATGTGCATCCCTGTCTTACTCCTGATGAGGTTGCAAACCATTCCGACAACGCCGTTCCATTCCATACAGCTGCTTGCGTGTTTTTGTAGAGATTTTCTAGCGCACGTCCAAACTTCAGAGATAATCCTGCGTTATATAACTTATAGAATAAGGCACCTCTGTTAACTGTGTCAAATGCTGCTTTGAAGTCAATAAAGAATACATACAATTTCTTTTTTTGATAGCAGAAATTCTCTGCTATATTCTGCAGTACAAATATGTTATCGGTTGTCGAATAACCTGACCTAAAGCCAGCTTGGAACTCATTCATTATGTTCTGCGAGTTAATCCACCGATTGAGTCTTTTCTGCATCATTGTTGTAAGAATCTTATAGGTTGCGTTCAGAAAGGAGATGCCCCTATAGTTAGCCACATCGGAATAAGATCCTTTTTTATGTATAGGGAATATGATCGCATCTTGAAATTCTTTCACTATCATGTCACCATCAAATACTTTATTGAAGAGCATTAAAAGCTGATCGTTAAGTACGGAAGTTCCATACTTGTAAAATTCTACTGAAATACCGTTGGCGCCAGGGGCTTTTCCATCTTTCAACGACTCTAAAGCTTGTTGTAGTTCTTGTGTGGTAAACTGTGAATCCAATATTTCGCTCGTAAATCGCGGTGTTGCATAATGCCAAATTAGTGGTGTCGTGTCTGGGTTAAGGAGTTGTCTGAAGTGTGTGGCTAAAACGTTTGCCTCTATATTTCTGTGTAGACCTGGTTTTTTACCATTCAATTCCCATGCAATTTTCCAAAATTCTGAAGCATTATTACTGTTGGCCAGTTTAACCGCTTGACGTTCATCATACTCTCGTTTTTTAGATTTACACAATTCCTTATATTTTTTATTGGCTTCGATGTATCTGTTTCTGAATAAACCTAGGGATGAATTTCTGAAGTTTCTGAGCCATGCGAATGACATTTTTCGGGCTTTCTGGCATTCATGATCGAACCATGGCTCATTCCACTTTTTGCTCCGTAAAGTGCCGAACTGATGCTGCGGGTACGACGTCTTAACGACATGTTCTAAGCTCGGGAAGTCTTCAATTTGGTGGCGGTTGAGCATTATGTCCAGGTGCTGTCTGTATAAAGAGGCTTTTGCGGGTTTCCAGTTAAGTCTAGGCATCAATAGTTCGTTATTATTCTCATCGCTTGTCAACTCCATTATTTGAAAGGTCAAGACAACTGGTAAATGGTCCGAGTAAGGCAATTCTCGTATCTCAAAATCCGTCACAAATGATTCCCAATCTTCACCTATCATTGAATAATCGATTGTTGATGTTCCTTGTCCCCCAATAAATGTGTAATTCCCCGCAACGTCACTAGCGCTTGTTCCATTTAGTACTCGCAGTCCAAAAGAATCGCACAGTTCCACTAATCTCTTTCCTCTTGAATTGCTGATCAAGTCTTTCGATTGTCTATTTATCCCTTTTGCATCGTTCATAACTCCCGCAACTTGGCCAATTCTCGCGTTCAGGTCCCCTATCAGCATCACTTTAGATGATTTAACCGTATTAAACACATCGTTAAGTTTTTCGAAGTCATCATCCCAATTATTGCAGTTCAAGTACAAAGGGAGTATCAGAAGTGATTTGTTGCTGATTTCCAAATTAACGTACGTTAGCTGGTTAAGATTGCGAAACTCACATTTTAAGCTGACTAACTCTTTTTTAAATCCAAAATAGCATCCACCACTGGCTCTACCTCTCGCATGATTACGAATTGCTGGTATCCACTTGAATTTATAATCTATTAATTTGTTTTCTAAACTAGTATAATTGTTCTCGGTTACAAATGTTTCAAATAAAAATATAAAGTCAAAATTGTTTACAAAATTATAAAAATCACTAAATAAAGCTTTATTGGTCAGACCTGACACATTATACGATAATATTTTAAAATTTTTTGGTTTACTTGTTAAATTACTTGAAATTATTTTATTAAAACTAGGGCAGACGGCATCACTACTAAATACTACAATTTCTACTCCCAGCTGCTGCACCGGTTCCAGGCATATGGACTACACTACCGACATTGATGGATGATTGCGCTGTTTCTGTCAAATTGTTGCTGTCATTGCGATTGCATGCTGTCATAATTTTGTTCAATAATGTCATTCCAATTTCATCTTTCTCGACACATTTGAGAATGTTTTCATGGTCCAAATAAAAAGATTTATTTTCGCAAATAAGTGTTTGTCCTCGAATAATTACTTTCATGTTATTGTTGTTTGTCTGAATGTTTGTTTTTATTTGTAAAAGGCGTCTTCGTTTCTCGCGAGCAGCTCGAGTATAATCCCGATGAATAGAGATTCCGGTATCCCGCATCTTGAAGGCCGAACTCAAAATACGCGATACATCATCAATGTGCTGCATTTCAACAATAACATTCGCAACCCTGTTGTTCCTGGAGCGAATAACTTTAATCCTTGTTATTTTAGTTGGATTATTCTCTTGCAAAAGATCTAAGCATACATTCTTAGATTTTTCAATCACATGCTGATCATCCTCTTGCGTCGGAATATGCAGTACCACATTCTTTTCGTTTGATTTCTTTTCAAGAAAATCAATTTGCCGTTCTAACACCTGACATTTATTCTCCACCATTTGCAGTTTCTTTTGAAGCGACACATTGCTACGTTCCAGATTTTCCATTTTAGTCTTTACTTCCATTAAGTCGGATTTAGTGGCTAAACTTTTCATGCGGTCATCAAGAATCGCTGCTAGAGATCGTTCTACTGTCTTAATGTCCACAACTTGCATATTACCGATTTGAGGGTCTTCTTGTGTGCTTGGCGAAAGGTCAAAACACGGACGTTTTTGCGATTGATTGCCATACACTTGTTTATTATTGGGTATTTGAGCGTTGTTGTTGCTCTTATTTGGCGGGGTTCTTTGTAAACCATTCATTTTTCACACTTAAATATGTGTATTAATAAGCGAATATTAGCTCACCTCTTGATATTTAGGTACTTAAATAGGTTTGAATTTGACTTTTTCACAATTTTTATGATTTTAACAGTCTATTTTCACAAAATTTATAGAAAATTTCACGGAGCTTATTAACAATAACAACCAAACTAAATTAGCCAGAGTTGCCAATCAATTATTATAAAGTTGTTTATGAATAATTTAAAAGGTAGAAAATATTTGCCGAAGCAATTAATTACCTTCATACATTGATTGACTTCACGAGCCTACAATTAGATGAGTACCAACACGAATTTAGAATTAAATAGGAATACAATGTTGCAATTTTGTTTGCTATTTGATGTCTTGCCAGAGAAATATCAAAATTAAAGACGGCAAAAATGTTTAGGGGCTGTGTTAAGGTAGTTTCTTGTGTTAAGAAGAAACATCCAATATTGTCTTAAAAGCTATGAGTTCTTCAGAAAAAGAAATAATAAGAAAGATTCGTACTTTGGATATTGTTTTTCTGAGAAAATTTGTGCTCGTGTGATTCCCAGAATTTGACGAAACTCATGTTGGAAGAACTCCACGTGCGATTTGGGGTGTCGGTCGTTGGCACCATGAATTTGGTGATTAAAAAGTTTAGTTACCTGAGTTGTTAAGTTTCTGTTTTGATCATTTCCACGTGGTTACCAGTTTTATAGGTTTTTTATTACAAGTCAGGTAGGTACTTGAGCCAACAAGAAATTTTTGAACGTAATTATTATACACTTAAAACGTTTTTTTTTTTTGTTGAAAATTAAATGATTGATAATCCGCAGTGAGTCCTGTGCGAGAACATTGCGACTGTAAAAAATAGGTTTTTAATCCATCAAAATCCGTGCCATCCGCTGATAAAATTTTAGAGTAAATGGCTAAATAGAGGGATATGGTACGAATTAAGGTCGTCAGATGAATATTTCGTTGAAAATATTTTTTTCTTTTTTTATAATTTGCACCCACTCAAGTGATTTTTATACCCTTTCAATGCCAGAGACACAGTGAGTGCATTAGGAAGAAGAGAATTGATTGGAAACGAGGTGTCGGTGTACATTGGTCTTAGATTCTTGAACATTTTAATGACTGGGAAAGACAGAGTTTGAAAGAGAGTTCCACATTCGCGTAGTACGGCTAAAAAATGATTCTCTATACTTGAGAGTACGTCCGAAGTTGGGCTCGAGGGTAAACTGATGGGCATTCCTAGAAGCGCGAGTATTACGGGCGAATTGTTTGAGGGGAGGAATGCAACTGGCTATTTCACTAGAGCAATAACCGTTAAAGAAGCGATAGAACAAGGAGTGGTGAATGCGTCAGCGATCTCTCTATCACCAATCATTCTTATAGCTCTTTTTTGTATTCCATCCAAGAGGCTTAAGTAAGTAGCTGGAGCACCAGCCCAAAGGTGGAAATTGTTCTCAAGCTTTGGACGGATATAGGTTTTATAGATAATAGGCAGATCAGACGGGGAGAAAAATTTCTTGCACCGTCTTAAGAAACCCAAACATCTTGCGGCATTTTTGGCGACATCGCGTATGTGCTCAGTCCACAAGATGTGTTCAGTGATGTACATACCGACAATCTCGAGATGTTCGGTCTCATTGATGCAAGTGCCACTCATGGATAGTGGCAACGGGGGTATATCTCGCTTCAACGATACAAGACAGCATTGTGTTTTCGAAGCAAGAAACTCTACATGGTTTTTAATTCCCCATTGTACAATGCTGTTTAAGTCACAGTTTAATGAGCTTATCATATTTTGCCGTTGTAGTTCCACTTCCGAAGAGGAGGGATGTGAGTCTGGAAACGAATATATGCTATCGTCAGCGAAACAATTCATTGTATTAGAAGTAACAGACAAAGACAAGAGATCATTAATAAAAAATTAGAAAGAGGGTCGGAGACAAAACGGAGCCCTGGGGCACACCAGCATATATATTGTGGGTTTCCGACTTGAATCCGTCCAATGCAACTTCTATTGAACGGTTCGAAAGAAAGTTTCAAATCCAACGAAAAAGGGATTCATCGATACCAAATTGCCCCAAAAAAAACTTAAGAAATTAGAACCCAGTTGACCGATCAATAGTCTTACCACCACTTTGACCTCCTGTACCTACTACATATAGCCCTGCCTTGTCAGCTGGTACATACATTCATATCTCACACTGGGGTAAATTATGGGGCAAATTTCCAAACAGAATTTCGCACAGTGTGATTTCAAACGAAAAAACCATAATGGTACCCATTTGATCATTGCTACTAGAGCATACGGCCCTGCCCTCTTAGATTTGAACACCATGTGTGTACGTTCATAATTCACACTAGGGTAGATTATTGGACAAATTCCCCCCACATGGTTTTGTACAGGTTGAATTCTGACGAAAAAACCGGTGCAGTGCATTAAGGCCCATGGCACTACCGCCAGCTGGTGTTTTTTCCTTTTTGAATAAGCAATAAGGCCCCATAAAAAGGAATTAACGCCCGCGGGTGTTAATACCATTTGAAATTGGCACTGAGACCCGCGAGTGTTATTTAATATCTTTTGGAATCGATCATTGCTCCCTCGGGTCTCGGGTATGAACACTTGCGCTGGCATCATAGGCACCTTTGCAACGTGAGTAGAAACAAATTGGTGTTCACAAACGAAATTTAAGAATAATTATACATCTGTGACGAAAGACTTCGAATCTCTTAAGATTTCAAAATCCTATAGACTCCCCGATTTTGCCAGTGTATTCCAGGCAGAATTGTTAGCGATAAGTCAAGCTTGTTTAGCCCATTTTCATCCTCTAAACTGGTCCAGCAATGCAGAGAGGCTCTCAAGGAACTTGATATGAGCGTCGCTCTAATGTAGATACCGGGCTTTGAAGGAAATGAGAAGGCAGATGAAGGATTAGACCTTCACAACTCACTGGCAGTGAGATTATATGCTCCTCTTGGAGTTGTGAAGGGCTATATCCTGACCAAATACACATCAGAAGCAAATTATAGGTGGAATAACGAATTGCGTTATATCTAGCAAAATTTGGCCCGCCTATAACAAACCAAAATCAATCAATTTAATTTCCAAACCAAGGCATGACATACCCAGGATTGTCGCTCTCTGCACAAGGCATTGCCCTATAGGGGAGCATGCGGCAAATTGGGTATACCACATAACTTCTTCGCCATTGTCTGGCTTTGGCTAGGAAAAGAGTACTCTACTTAGGTAAATATTTCTTCAACGGTTTTGAGGAACCCCCCCCCCCCTTATCTCTTCCGTACTAAATGGCACTATGAGTTAATAGGCTGGGTAGAATCTCACAAGGTATACCTATGGTATCAAAACGGCGCACTCAGCGCCTATTGTGTCTTACGCGTAAGTAGGACAGCTATTTCTACCTACCTACCCTACCCTACCGACTGCATAAGCAAGTACTGGAGTCTTTTTAATCTCTGAAGATGTAAACCAGTGTCTTCTTTATTTGCAAGTAAATTCTCCAAGCGCCCGGGTAGCTCAGTTGGTAGAGCGTTGGACTTTTAATCCAACGGTCCAGGGTTCAAGTCCCTGCTCGGGCGATTTTCTTTTTTTTTTTTATGTCATCCTCTTTCTTAATACAACAAAACCCATACAAAATTGCTGATTTCTCATAAAATTTCAAGAAAATACTTACAAATACATTGGCACTTTTCCAAATATTTCAAATGTGAAACAACCCCCAGCCCAAGCAATAAATAAAATAACATTAATTATGTCATTTCATTTTCAACTTCCATACAAAAGCGACCACTTGTTTTGGCGAAATAAATTCAGTCTAATAAATTACATTCCACAATAACCTTTTTACATACTCAATTTCCGCCATAAACTACACAGAGAATCAAAATCGATTCATAGAAATTTATATTTATTATCCTGAATGAGGACAACATGAAACACCAGCGCAGTGCCTCGTGGAAGCTTTATATTTACAAAGAAGCGGGGGAGAATAAAAAATTCCATTATGAGAGGAGTTTTGTAGTTTTTTATTTTTTGAAATGTATTAAATATTCAATATAAATCAACTACTTCCGGTTGCCATTTCTCTATGATTTCCCCGAATAAAAGAGTGTGTTAAATTTTTCACTCCCCAAATACTATGTGTAAAGAATGGTCGATTATAATTTAAAAGGAAACTACACTTAGAAAAAGATTGATCTAGTCTAAAAAAAAAATGGCGGAACTGTTTATTTTAAACGTAAATTTAGTACTGGGACACTCCTGAAAGTATTTTTCCAACAGTGTATTGGAACACTCATTCACTCACTCGACCTCCCCAATACACTCATTTATTCATCGACAGAACATGAAAAAAAATTTCAACAAAAAAAAAAGCGAAACGTTAATTTATTAAAATGGCCAATTTACGTTTTCCCCAAGAATAAAAGTTAAAAATAAAAAAAATAAAATTAAAATTAATTGCAAATTCCAACAAAATGGATGAAAGTATCGAGGCAGAAATTATTTATTGATATTCGATATGAATTTAATATTCTTGTTCCTGTGGGTTGGCGTAAGTTGGCAAGAACATTATTATATCGACTGACTATGAAACAAAGAGGATATTGGTTTAATACTTTTATTAGGTACTTACATTTGTTAATACATGTTTAATACTTTATTCCTGGATTTGTGCGTTCTGAAAAAAAAGAGCAAAATATTAAAAATAATGGTAATGTAATGACTTATGATGTTTTGATAAGATATTAAGCAAATGAAAATGCATATCGGAAAATATCGATTTTTCGCCTCCAATCGCAGAACGAGAATGAAAAAAGGGGAGCATGAAAAGTGCGCGATCGAGGAGATAGAGGGATGTCATAACAGGTAGAGGTTCAAAAGTTTTACAAAATGGTATAACAGACCACCAGGTATTTTACACCCTGAACCGAAACCTGTAGACACCATCATGGGAACAAAGTAATGGAACTACAATCAGTGCTGAGGATATAGTAGTTAGTAGTAGTTGAAATGGTGGCCACGAGCAGTCCAGCTCGGTGACACAATTAGCGCTGAGTTGCGCCGTTTTGATACCATAAAAAACTCGCTTGACCTATAAAATTAAAAGAGGGATTATATAATAATACTGAGTTTTGAGTGCGCCAGCTGGCGATCTCAAGTTCGAAGAGGAACTGAAACAATTAGTTAAAAATACGCTTCAACTCCACTTTGTTCCGTTTAGAAAGGAGATCAAATCTTTGATCTTCAGTTCGGAAAGCTCATTAAGGTAATTGAAGAAGGACTTTCCCAGTGGCTCTCGTTTTGGCTAGGGCAGGACACTTGCACAAGAAGTGAAGAACAATTTACAATTTCCTTTTCCGCCGGTCCCCACAGCTACAACAGAAAGTATTGTGGGGTATGCCTAGCTAAGATGTGTATTCTCCAACAGGCCATTGTTCGGTGCACGTATAGCAATGACCCTGGCTATGTCTTGCCTGGGTTTGGAAATAAGATTATTAGTACGGGATTTATTTTAGGTTAGCCATATTCTTCTAGATATGACACAGTTGGTTAGGCTACTCCACTTAAGGTTTGATTCAGCGAGGAAAATTAAGAAAATCTTGCCTTTCATAGCACCAAGAGGAATGTTGACTCTTTCGGCTAGTGAACTATGAAGGGATGATCCTTGCCTAGCCACCTCGTCAGCTCGTTCATTGCCCTCAAAGCCACTATGACCCGGAATCCAGAAAAGAGTGACCATGAGTCTAATGTTCATACCCGTTTACTCACTTCAGCATTGTCGAACTAATTTGGGGTGCAGAGGATATACAAATACCACTTTTCCAAGCTGTATAGCGTTACTGTTAAAAGCAGCTATGGTTTGGAATATGCAATAGCTCATCTGCAAAAATTGGTAGGAAGAAAACATGCCCAGCGAATGGAAAATTAACATCGCATGCGTACTCTTCAAGAGAGGAGATCCCCTGAACTGCACTATAAAGGTAAAAGTCTCCTTAACATCGCCTACAAGATCTTGTCTGCCGTGCTGTGTGAACGTTGGAAGCCTTTCGTCAATCACCTTATGAGTGTCAGTCCTTACCAGTGTGACTTCAGACCCGAGAAGTCCACCATATCGATCAAATATTCACTCTACGGCACATCTTGGAGAAGATGCAGGAACTTCAAATCGATACCTACCACCTTTTCATCGATTTCAAGGCCGCGTATGATAGCGTCTGCAGGGACCAACTATATAAAGCAATGTTTAGTTTTGACATCCTAGAAAAACTCGTCGCAAGACTAATGGCGATTTTAATTGGCAATCTGGAAGTAAAAAAAAGCATTTTGAATGCGTTCAATTGGGCAAAAGTGACAATTCTGATTTTGAAAAGAAGAGAATTCCCTTCTGATTTTAAAATCAGAATTCTTTTTTCCAGATTCCGGATTGCCAATTAAAAACGCCATAAGTTAATGTGGTCACCAAGAAAGGACACCCAACTACGTCTTGGAGCCAAAGGCAGTATAGACAGATTAAACTTTGAGGTAGTTAAGGACTTTGTCTACCTAGAATCCGCTATAAACACAACGCCAGTCGCTGCTTCTTTGGTCTTAGAAGGCAATTAAGTGGTAAAGTCCTCTCTCAAGCAATTAATGTGCCACTGTACAAAACCCTCATTATCGCGGTGCAACATGGACCATGACAACATCGGATGGAAACGTTTTGGGCTGTTTCGATAGATATCTTATTCTTATTTTTGTTCCAGTCTGCATAAATGGAGAATTGAGTCGAACATTTAATCAAGAGCTGTACGAGCTGTTCAGAGACACTGACAAAGCTAGAATAGTTCAGGTCCAACGACTTAGACGGCTGGGTCATTTGGAGCGAATGAAAAATAGTGCAAAACCGAAATTCGTTGTCCTTAAATAGTTTGCGTGAGTCGTCATCATTAATTCCGTCCGTATCCGAGGCTTGTTGGTAGTTGGGAACTATAGTTTCTCTATGTGGCCGGGCAGTCACCCCGACGCGCGATCCCCAACCTGGAGGGCCAGGTCTTAAGTTTTACTCTAAGACAAAGAGCCGGCCAAACCGCTCCTTATGGGCCTGGGCTGCGAATATGTCGTAGTAGCCCTATAAGGTGTTCACTACGTAGTTCATCCTGACTGGAACTGTGGACGTCACCGTTGATTCCATCTTGGAAGTTGTTCCGCTGCCGCCTGTTGAAAAGGAGGCATTCCCTAGTAGACGCATGCCTAGTCCCCTCTCTCTCTTTGCTGCCGCCAACAACTTCCCACTGGGTTAGAACCCAATCATCGGTTGAAGGTACTGAGCACCCGATGTTCACCACGGGGAGGTGGAGAGTACGAGTTGATAAACAGAGGTTTTAGTGGACGCTTGTGCACGTGTCTACCCTTCGAACTTTGACTCACTCCATAAAATTTTTACTTGCGACTTATCTTGAAGTTTAGTTTCCCATGTTGAGGGTATTGGAAACTTAACATCGTGGTAAGCTGCAAGCACAAATTTAATATTGGAAGTTTCGTAAGCTTTCATATGACACCTCGATCTACTTCGTGGTTCATTAAGTTCATTGGTAAATCGTAAATAAATATCTGTGTACCCTTAATCTGTTTTTCTTTGAACTTTTTTATGGTCATCATGATGGTTGTTAGTTTTGCAAGAATACAAAATATGAAATTAAATTTCATGGTTTTTTGCACATAAACAATTAAAGAGAAACTTATGCAAACTTTAAGTTCAATTTAATGATGAAGCCTTCCATGGCAATAGAGACAAGACGAAGGTTTTATGGTTGATTGAATGGGTTTGAACAACAACTACAATGGCTACCAGTGGAATTGATGACCGAATCTAATATGTAATAAATGGAATACAACCATGTCTGATTTCGTAATAAATGTTTTATTCTTCCATTCAATAAGGACACATCTTTGTAGCAATAAAAAATTTAATACCTGAGACATCAAATTGTATACAGGTGCTGGAAGAGACAAACAAGCATTTAAGACACTTAGACATGGGTCTCAAGGCTGTCAGTGTGTGTGTGTTCTTAGAGTTTCGTTAAATTAGTTTTTTTCTGTAATTTTTTGCAAACACTTAAAAAAAAAATTATAAATAAAATTTAAAACACGACAGAGTACCTTTTTTCAAGGGCACACGAATTTATTGGAATATAAAACCTTCTAATTTATTGTCCTCTCATGGGAATTCAACGGAACGCAGCACATTAAATCTTCCTCCATGCACCATTAGATTTTAGAATAAAAAAAGAGAAAAAAACAAAACCAAATAAGAGAAATTTATGTTTCACATTTAGGCAAATTTTATGACTTGCAAATAAAATTTGCAACTCACTTAACCTTTTAGCCGAATTGACTTGTTCATTGTGAGATATTAAAAAGAAAATTCTTGGGTTTCATTTTTTATTATTTGTTTCTGTTTTCAAATTGTTCTTATTTTTATTATCGTTTTTGTGTTTGTGAGGTATTTGAATTTAATGGGCCCCCCTTTTCTTGGTTTGTGTCAAAATTTAATGCGACCTAAGAACATCATATGCCAATACCAGTTGGAAGAGTTTTAATACTCGGAGGTGATGACTTTCGCTAGGGAAGTCTTCGTTTCATATTATTTTGGGGTTTCTATAATTATAATATTTTAAATGACAACAAAACCGGAATAGTAAAGGTCTGAGGTACTTATTTTTAATGTGAGCCTTGTGGCTTCATGTAAAGCAGTTTTTATTTGCGAATTTTCAGCACGTTTCTGCGGAGTAACATTAAACTAGTTATTTATTGTTTAACGTAATGAGGGAAAGGCAAACTTATTTCTAAAGTGTATTTAAGTGTATAGGTAAATTTTTGCATAAAACAAATTTTGACAGGTTCAAATCGAGTTAAGGTTCAAATATTTAAGTGTTGATAAGTTTGCGGCAAGAGGCTCTTTTCATGTAATGGAAACATAAAGAAGTTTCAGTGGACCTAATCTGAGGAATACAATAGATGAGGCAGCATCTCCCAGCCCAATCTGAAAAAATTGACCTTGGCGATGGAGAGGGTGTAATTTATCAGTGGAGCCGTTTTTTCTAGAATTTGACGGTGAAATCGATTGATTAATTTGGCAAAGTACATCCTCTTTTTTATTCAATTATTCGATGTCGATTACACTATATGAATCCAATGAAACGGTGGGCATTAGCTTCCAGGCCGATGGTAAACTCTTCGTCTTTTTTGGAGCATGTTCGGCATCTGTAGTCCAATTTTTCGACTGTCCCCTTGTATTTGTTGCTTACATGTGGGTTTATGTTTGTCCGATCCTGAAGAAGTGAGTTCCTCCAAACTGCGCCAACCACAGAGGAATCAGCCTACATAACATCGCCTAAAAGATCTTCTATGCCGTAATATGTGAACTTCTGAAGCCTTTCGTGAACAAACTGATTGGTCCTCATCAATGTGGCTTTAGATCAGGAAAGTCAACCATCGACAAAATTTTCACTTTGCGGCAGATCCTGGAAAAAACCTATGAACTCCAAATCAATACCCACCACGTTTTCATCGATTGTAACTCCGCGTATATGACAGCATCTACAGAGACGAACTAGTATAAGGCTATGTCTAGTTTTGGCATCCCTGGAGAACACACGTTGTGCCATCAAGGTGTGCAACGAGCTTACGGAATCATTCGATTTCAAAAAAGGATTCAGACAAGGCGATGCACTGTCATGCGATTTCTTTAACATCGATTTTGAGAAGATAGTACAAAACTACACTGTCAATACTAGAGGCACATCTTCCAAAAGTCTGTTCAACCTTTCAATACGCTGACGGCTTAGTGGTAAAAGAGGACAAAACTAAGTATATGCGCTGTGTTCGAGGACAGTTCTTGGACAGAACTTCACAATAGACGGATACAAGTTCGAGGTAGTAGAGAAGTTCGTCTACCTATACTCCGCTATTAACACGGGCAATAACACCAGCGCCGCCGGTAATCGCTGTTTCTTTCTCTCCATCGACAACTTGATCATCCTAGTCCTACTGTATGGTGCAGAAACATGGACTTTGACAAAATTGGATGAATGTTCCTTAGGCTGTTTCGAGAGGAAAACTTGTCTGCACCGTGTAAATTGATGGGGAATGGAGAAGAAGATTCAACAGCGTTCTTTGCGGGCTGTACAATGACACGCACCTAGCCAGAAGGGTCAGGGTCCAGGACTCAGATGTCTCTGTCATTTAAAGCGGATGGACACCAATGCTTCAGCCCGGAAATCCATCGACACAATTATCGAGGAACGAAGAAGTAGAGGGAGACCGCGATTCAGCTGGCGCACCCAAGTGGTAGAGGACCTCAATCAACTTGGAGTGCAAAACTGGAGACAATTAGCTAGGTACCAGGCTGGCTGGCGGAGACTGTCGGTTGAGGCCCAATTCCACAACGTTGTGTAAAAGTTCGTTTACTGTCAAGAAACGAGGCAGGAGTCTCCTTCAGATTGCTCTTAAACAGTTCCAAACACGACCCAGATGTGTTCTCAGGGAAGCGCTTGTGCGATCTAGAGTTTTTGTAATGTTTATACATACCAAAGCTCCATCGAGCTCTTTCAATCCTTCGTTGTAGCAGTTTTCAGGGCAACTGAGCGTGATTAATCAAAAATCGGTGTGCGACACCATCGAAACACGTTAAACCAATTTTTGCCGTCAAAGGAGAAGACCTCCTTCGTTCTCAGAGGTCTAATGTCCGAAGAAACAAATTGGACTTCAAAATAAATAATAATTTGATGTGTTCATTTCCAGGCATCAAGAGACAACAAAACACGCACATGACAACCGCTAAAAGAAGGCCAAGACAAGAAAAAAGGCAAACACCCGACATTACTAAGTCAACGTGTCCTGCAATATTTTGCTATTCCTTTTATGCCAACCATTAGACCCTACTCAAAAATTTAACAAGAAAATATTCCACGAATTATATCTAATCTAATTTCTGACATGTCCTTCTTTTTGTCCTGTTTCTGTTTCATTTTTGTTTTTTCGTTTCATTGAACTAACTAAGCAAAAGGACTTCCAAACTGCTCTGCCAATCAAAGTCGGATTCATCTAAAATTTATTGACAATTTTGTGTATTCAGCGAATTTTTTGACATGCCATGCTTTTATGGTCTCCTGTGTGAACATTGTACGTACAACCTGAACATATATTAAATTCAGCTGGTAGCTGTTAAATCAATGTACGCTATTTGAAGGACGAGGTACGGATTCATGGGAAATTTATTCGGGTAGTCTATGTTCAGGATAGAGCGTTCGAACAAGTTTGTCCAACCCAACCTGGTATTAACCACAACGGAGTGCAAGGAGCCAGGCAGAACTAGAATAATAATTCACCTAATTGGTCCCCACGGTGGAGGGCGGAAATAAAACCGTGAATACCGCAGGTTTGCATACATTTTTTTTTTATTCCAACAGCACCTGACGTTCTTTTCATAAAATAGAATGACAGAGGGCGGGCGGGGGTGAGGAATAATAAAACAAGCCGTTCGTTTAAATTGCACAAGAATTTACATTTTTTTAAAAAAAGGAAACGCTTGAGGACAGACTTGTTGCTAACGGCCAATTATATAAAATAAAAAGAAACTAGAATATGGGGGCTCAAGCCGGAAATGACAACGCCAACGAAACAAATGTTATTATGCAAGCCAACATCCACTGTTCTCCCTCTCTTCATTTGAAATTTTGTAATACAGAAACAGCTAGAGGATATGAGAAATTCCAAATGGTAGAAAGGACTGTTTCTTGTGGTGCTCTGTTGGTGGTAGAAAAACGAAGAAATAAATTAAATGGTGGTCAATATTGTCACAGGACGAGAGAGAGAAAGGGGAGAGAAAGGAAGTAAGAAAATTGCCATTATTGACATTGTTAGGCCCGACTACTAAATGTCGTTCCCTTTTCTTTTTCTGAAAAGAATTGTCTTTCGAATTTCTCTATTGCTGGCAATTTGTTTCTGTGTGTGTGAATGGAGGAGAAAGGATCACTTTATAAATTCTGTGTGTGCGAAAAAGGCAATTGGTCAGCACAATTGAATTATCGATCGACATTTCAACTGTCATCTAATAAAATTTAATAGCAAAATAAGCAACAGCGAAGCGAGTATTAAAGTAAATTGCCTTCAAATGGGGATAGGAGAAGAGATTGAAATTGCCATTAAGGACTACACAAAGAACTATAATATTGCTTCGCTACTGTTGTGGCTTCAGTCAGGTTCGCCACTTTTGGCTATTCATAGGCAATTTTCTTTTGCTTTCACTTGTTTCTTCATCTTTCTCTTCTTCTGGGATTTTTAGCTTGGCTGGTTCAAATTCAAAGGCTAAAGGAGTATAGTTTGGCTCTTGTAATGGAGAAATGATTTGTTGGTACATTAATATTCGAGAGGACAAAGCAGGTCCTTCTTCTATAGAAGTTTGAATGGGTGTGTGTGTATTTGTGTGACTTTTGAGAAAGTGCTTCGTCTGTAATTTGAATTGACTAGCTGGGCAGCAGTTGGTTGAAGTCATTTAATCTTTATATTGTACGACTATGGAAAATGGATTTCATTCGACACACACTTTATTGAAGGACATTTGAAAGGATTTTTGAGAGGAATTTAGCTATTGAGTAGAGATGGATACACGTGTCCATTGAATTCGTAAACGAGATAGGATGTGAGTCAAATCAGTTGCTGGAACGAACGGAGTTAACTCGCCCTCACCTCATTCATCTTCAAATGTGTACAATTTCTAAAAAAATCCTAAAAATGTTCGTCCAAGTTACAAAATTCATCGGTCAATACTGTGCCTTCCTCCAAACGATAAAAATTAATTGTAATTGTGCACTGTGTTCTCAAAACCAAAAATAATTCCAAATCACTTCATGCCCTCACAAGCGAACACAATCAAAATTTTTATTTTCTTTCTAATTTAGTTTTACGACCGTTTTTTTAAAATCTCGCTCTCAAATAATAAACATCTATAAAATTTACGACAGCCAATATGCTAAAATTAAAATTTTTAACGATACGAAAAAATAATAACACTACATTTGACCGCGATATGCAGAGGCAGACGACCGATCGACCGACGACGGACGCTACCATTCGGTGTCGTACGTCTCCATACCCATCTTCAGATTCATGCCCATTGCTCATATCGCTGTCGTAGCTCTTCTTATAGTCGTCATTCAATTCGTCGGTAGTCGCGTGTCGGACGTGCCAAATGTTGAAGTGATTTCAATTGAATTTGCAAATAAACTCGAAACGCACAAGTCTAGAAAGTCTGGTGGTAGGTCAGGCACGCCTGTGGTTAGCATAACAAAAACTTCAAAAAAAAGCTCTTAAATTGAATAAATAAATTTTATGATTTGTTTTTCCCCCTCTCTTTGCAATACTAGAAGCGATATCGTCAAATTCACGTGGCAACATAGCAACTGCGAGGTCGTTCTTCTTTTAATCGTTGAAATCGAGTGAGATGATAAATAAACAATTTAGCGGGGGAACGACTAAATTACGATATCTGTGTCGAGAATTTTAGGAAATTTGTATTTTGTTTACACAAGCTTAGGCAAATATCGTATTCTCACAAAAAAAAAATATTTGGGTGAGTCAAATAAACCATTCGCTTGCTACGGTTTAAGTTTTCAAACAAAAACAGAAATTAAGGAAGCTGTACAGAAAGCAAACATTTTTTAAACTGGCTTCTGTTTAGAATCTACAGCGGGCTGATCATATTTATTGACTTTGTTTGTTTTTTTAAACAAATAGTTTTTTTTTTATATCAGGTATTTGATCGAATATTTTTCCTCACATATTTGTGACAGTTTCAAGGTCAAGATCAGGTATTTGGACAAATTGAAGTGCCGAACATCTTCTAAAGAAAAAGACACAATACTTGAATTTCTACATAAACAATTGCGACCGACGTTTGTTGGTATCGGAATTCGAGTATCATTTGCTAACGTTGGACATTGGTTTGGCATTTCAACTTGAATATGCCAATGCTATAAGTCTCAACTTTTTAATAGCCAATTTTTCATTCATGAAAAAATCTACAAATCTACAAAACTGGCAAATAAACTGAATCTGAAATTTCATCGGTCAGATAAATAGAGCGTTATTCGTCAGATAAAGTCTACCTGACGATTGAAAAATGAAATGTTTCGTTTATCTGTCGAATAAACGCTATCTGCTCGTCTATCTGACGATTGAAAAATCAGCTCTAAAGGGGACGGCCCATAGAATCCGTCAATCCGTCAGCGTAAATGCATACGTTGCTGCCAACGTATTTGCCGGATGGAACCGTCCCAAAGAATACGTTGTAAACTTTGACAGTCTCATTTGTTTAGTGTAAAAGTTTTTCCCAAAACCGCAAATTGTCAAAATTATTTTTTTGCACATAATTTTGATAATTCATTGCTTTTCCTTGTTGCTGTGGGAACACATTGAATTGACTGCTCGTCAAATTCAGTTGTCAACGGATCAACGGACGCAAAAAGTAGAAAGTTGAGCAACTCTATCCGTCGTATCCGTCACATGCGTTGCTTATGGGACGAGTTTCATTAGAAAATGTATATTCTATTGTGCTGTCAGTTGAAATCGTCAACGCTGACGCACTGACGGATTCTATGGGTCGGCCCTTTAAGTCTTTTTATTTTTCAAAAAACTCTTTTTTTTCAAATAATCAATACCTACTGGGTCAATCCTATTGACTCACTTTTATGTCAGCACACAATGCTTTTTCATCTGAATTTACCCTGTGCAAAATGCTGTGGGAGGAATTTGTATATTACCCCAGTGTGGGATATGAAGGTACGCACCTGCTGTGTAAATTTGAGAGGTCAGGGCTGTATACTTTAGAAGCTACAGAGGCTAATGGAGATAACATGATGCTTTTTTTTCGTTTGATTTCAAGCTGTGCAAAACCCTGTGGGGGAATTTGCCCAATTAAGTGTGGGATACGAACGTACGTACCTGCTGTTCAAATTACAGAGCGCAGGGCCATTTACTTAGGAAGATCGAAGGGGTACGATGATGTACAAGCACGCTGTTCTTTTTTCGTTCAAACTCAGACTGTGAAAACTCCTGTGGCTGGATATGTTTTTTCGCTTAAGTTTACCTCTGACTTAAGCCAATTAAAAAGTCCTGGTGACTGAGTGACTGGTTCTTTCCAGTCTTCCAGAGTACCGAAATGACTGCAGTCCTTAAAACTCTCCTGTGCAGAGGTTGTAGTGCCAAGGTGGACTAGAGGATATTTTTCATATCTTCTGTCACTATCCAGCACTCGCTAATTCCCCTTCACCCTTATTTGTTCAACAGTAAGACAAAAGGCATTGCAGTCTTTAAAGCTCTTCTGTACAGAAGTTGTAGTGGCTAGGAGGACTAGGTAATTTTTCATCTCTTCTGTCGCTACCCAGCACTCGCTGTTTCCTTATTTCCCTTATTTCTTCAATAGTTTGACAAAAGCCATTAGGTTTTACAGGATTTAAAAGTTCAAAGCTATAAAAACAATCGCTGTTGTTGTCCCTTATCTTACTCGCAACACGCCTACATTAGGGGTAGATCTACAGAGAACGCTCTCCATGAGGTAGTGAGAACGATAGAAAACACGATTCATTTCAAGTAATATACCCTATCTACCTATCTTAGATGTAGAATCCATCGCAGAATCACTTGCAGACTTCGGTGTTGAAAACCACACTAGAAAATGGATAATATTCATGCTAAGTAATAGGAGGATTCAACCAACGAAAGTTAGGATATTCAACGTGTACCAAATATGCCAGCAGAGGAACACCCCAAAGAGGTGTACTGTTTCCTCTTTTATAGTTTTTGGTCATGAACAGCATTCTTGTGAAATTCGAGAGTAGTGGAGTGAAATCGGCTGCGTACGCCGATGATTTGGTCATTCTAGTTACAGGAAAGCGTGATCAGTGATATCACTAATATGGCTTTGAGGAAAGAAAGCACCTGCGTTGCGAGCAAACCCGAGTTGATGCTTTTCACCACCAAAACCAAGTTACCACCTTTCACTTTACGTCGATTAAACAGTCAAACACAACTAAATATCTTGGCGTAATATTAGACACCAAATTAAACTGGAAGCTTAACATTGAAGAACGGGTGAGGAAGGCGTGTGTCGCCTTATACGCCTGCAACGAAACCTTCGGCAAAAAGTGGGACCTCCAGTCAAGAATGATAAATGGATATACACAGCGGTTGTAAGACCGATACTTGTTTATGGTTCCATTGCTTGGTGGCCTGCTCTCAGCAAAGCTTACATAGTAACCAAGTTAACAAAGGTGCAGAGAAATGCTTGCGTAGGAATATCAGGGGCAATCAGGTCCTGTCCAACGGATGCTCTTAACGTCATCCTGGACCTTCTTCCGATTGACCTCTTTATTAAATATCAGGTGTCCTGCAGTATCTTGAGACTCAAAGAAATAGGCTGCTGGAAAACTAGATCCTACTCGCACTGCAACCGCTTGTTTGGTTGCTGATACCATCACACATCCTATCCACAACCACTGATTACTGCATCCCGATCCTAAACACCTCAAAAAGTTAAATCTTGCTCCCGTCAAGAATCGACTTGGAGGAAGACGATGTGACGAAAGACTTCGACACAACTATCTTCACGGATGGTTCGAAGATGGAATGCGGTGTTGATCTCTTAAGATTTCAAAATCCTATAGACTTCCCGATTTTGCCAGTGTATTCCAGGCAGAATTGTTAGCGGTAAGGGAAGCTTGGATAGCCCTTAAAGACATGCGACAGAACCAAAATGTAGCTATACTAACAGACAGTCAGGCAGCTATTAAAGCCATTGATTCAGCTTTATCATCCTCTAAACTGGTCCAGCAATGCAGAGAGGCCCTCAAGGAACTTGGTATGAGCTTCTTTCTGATCTGGATACCGGGCCATAGGGGCTATGAGGGAAATGAGAAGGCAGCTAGGCAAGAATCAGCCCTTCACAGCAAACTGGCAGTGAGAGGTGCTAATTATAGTTAATACAGATATTGTTCAAATGCAACGTGCTTTGCTTGTTATTTTGAAAATGAAACATAGCCAATGTCACTTGGGAATAGTGTAGCTTGCCAACGGTGAAAAAATTTTTTAAATCGGTCCAGTAGTTTCAGAGCCTATCCATTTCGAACAAACAAACAAAAAATCAAACCTTTCCTCTTTATAGTATTAGTAAAGACAGTTAATTTTCTTAATTGACAGCGTATTTACAAATATTTAATATGTATATCCGATTTTTGCCCGTCCTGCAATTAAGAAAATAATTTCATTAGCTTGCCACAAAATTTAATAAATGCGTCCTGTCTTTTTTGTTAATTATGTATTTAACATTTATTTTTATTTTCCTCTTTTTTTTCAATTAAATAAAATCTCTATAATTGACACAAAAGAGAATAATTAAATAAAAATACATTTTAACTTCTGATGCATTTTAATGATCCGATTCATTTTATTGCATTAAAAATACTTCTTTGGCACAGAACATCTATCTGTCAACAGTTTTAACACATAAAATGTTAATTTTAAAATGAAATAAAATAAAATTCTTTCAACCAGTTGCAACGATAAGCCTCAATAAAAAACGAATTAAATAAAAATAAACACAAAACGACAAGTTCCAACAAAAAGAGGACGATTGAAAAAGAGTCATAGAAAAAATACATCCTTTTGGGATTCTACAGTCTCAATTCATAACGGACTTTTGTATTTGTTAAACGCTCGGATGTTGAGTGCGAGTTTCAGTGTGTTTGAATTTTTAGCCCCAAGGAAAAATTTGCTAATTAAAAGTTTTAATTCTTCTCTGAGAAAAAAAAAAAACAAAAAAATGAAAATCCACAACTCCTCTCTGATTTGCGTGTTGAGTGCATTCTTTAACCTCGGGGCAGAATTTTTTTTCGATTTTAGTTCATATTCCAAATGGTAAATCTGCCCACGTCATTTAAGTGTTCCTCTTGATACAAACTGACAGATATGGAGGGTAACACACAATAGTGACAAACTAATTAACGTAGAACAGGATTAAAACCTCTATGGTCCTTAAGGAGAAGTTTATGTTGCCCTTTAAATGCACAAAGCCAAAACGACTAACTTTGTTTAGAAAAGAGTGAAGTTGTCTTTGAAAAAAGAAGTAAAGGGTTTTTCAATAGGGACGCTACAAAAGTTTTCTTAAATAAAACCAAAACGGTTTTGGATATCAATGAAATTCCTGTGGAAGTACATTTGATGCCATTATGTATGGAACTCGATTTCTTTTGCATGGCCACCACGGGCACGCTTGCAGAAGTCCAGACGCTGAACCCAATTTTCGACGGTTTTCAAGCATAAATCGGCGATACTGCTGCAATTTCACGTTCGATATTCGTACGAAGTTCATCAATCGTCGCTGGCTTGTTGGCATAAACCATAGATTTGACGTAGCCCACAGGAAATAGTCAAACGGCGTTAAATCGCATGAACGAGGCGGCCAATTCACAGGTCCATTTCTGGAGATAATGCGCTCATCGAACTTCGTTGTCAATAATTCGATTGTTTGGCCCGCTGTGTGACATGTGGCACCGTCCTGTTGAAACCACATATTGTCCAAGTCCATATCATCCAATTCATTCCAAAAATAATCGGTTAGCATTGAGCGGTAGCGATTCCCATTCACAGTAACGTGCCGGTCTTGATCATCACGGAAGAAGTACGGCCCAATGACACCACCAGCATGTAAACCGCACCAAACAGTGATTTTTTCGGGATGTAATGGTGCCTCGTGAAGCACATGTGGATTGCTGCCTGACCAATAACGCATATTTTGCTTATTGACGAAGCCATCCAGCCAGAAATGAGCCTCATAGCTGAAGATGATTTTTCGATGAAATTCCGGATCATTTTCAAGTTGTTGCTCAGCCAAGTTCACGAAAAAGCGACGCTTCTGGTGATCAGTTCTTGCGTCAATTTGATATTGTAAGGATGTAGGCCAAGATCTTTTCGCGAAATTCGCCACAACGACGTCACAGAGATGCCCAACGCTTGAGAACGACGTGTGAGAGACTGATTTGGGTCTTCTGCAATTGATGCGCTAGAGGCAGCAATATTCTCGACACTACGGGCACTTCTTTATCTCACTGACACGGGAACATTTTGTACTGAGCCTGTGGATTCAAATTTTTCCACTAAACGCTCAATTGTTGATCTGGCAGGACGATTATGACGACCATAAATTGTACGTAGCGCTCTTAAAGTGTTGACCACTGATTCTGAATTTCGGTAGTAAATTTTAATAATTTTGACTCGTTGTTGGATCGTATACCTCTCCATGATGAAATGGCAAACCTTACTGCAGAGAAATGTCAAGAGACCGGGAAAAAATATGGCGTCGTTTGCTGTCCCTGTCGGTCTACTTTTGTAGCGTTCCAATTGAAAAACAATTTATTTCATTCAAAGACAAAATTACCCCAATTTAAGGCAATTTGGACGGGTTGATAATGACAGCACTAACATATTTTTCATATGTCATGGATTAAGTAGATTTTCTATTTAACGAGACACATAACTGACACCGTCATCGCATTAAAAGTCAAAACTAATTTAAATTTACATTTTCGCATACATCCATACGCCACGCATTCGTGTTAACTGTCAATCTAATGTCTTATTTGAAGTATGAACGTTTAACAGTTTTTATTTTTCTTTTATTATGTGAACGAAAGTCAGTGTGTAGGATGAGAGAAATGTCATGTCAGCTAGATTATGTCACCAGCATTGTCAGAAAAAAAAACGTAATGACATTTTACACTTTTCTGTCAGAATTTATTATCTCTTTATGATTGGAAGAACTCCCATGGGGGACATTTCCCAGCGTGTTTTTTTTTTCTTAATTTCCCACGCTCAATCTTCTACCATACCTCCTCCCCCTCACACCTTTTTTTTGAATGAACTCGTGTATCAAACTTGTGACTGTTTCTTATCCCGATGCATACAGTACACACGACGACAACAACACATGAAACAACCCGCTCTTCTTTGCTCTGAGTCCCTGTGGCGTATACGTACTTTTTTTCTTGTTTTCATTTTTATGTAGGTAAAACCCTTAAAGTTATTGACCGCGAAACATGAGCTTTGCGTATTCAATAGATAACAGGACGAGTAAAATAAAGCATACAGAAAAGAAAGGACAGAGATGAAGGAAAAAGAAAATTGCCAAGTTCCGTAATTGTCCTTACACAATGCGATTTCATTCAGTGATAGGTTAGGTCGCAGGCGTTTTCGACTAGATGAAAGGAGTTTTGTTGTTGCAAGTAAATTCTATGGATTTTCGCAGGTTTCTTTCATTCAACTTTTAAGAAGGGAGGCAGGACAAAGTTGAAATTTGCACTTATATAAGATGACATTATTTGTCCTTTGACATAACGAAAAAGAACTTCCTTTCCTTTCGTTTTACATCCTCACTGAGTCTGTTCTTCAGTTTGCCTTCTGTTTCAAAGGGCTGTAAGAAAGGGTGAGTGGGCAAGGAAGAACACTTATTTTTGTGCATCCTTAGAAATGTTTGCTTGAATGTGTCGTTGTGAAAGTCGATAGTCCGAAGCAATTTTCAATCAAGCTTCTGAATTGAGTTACTGTTAAGCTGAATGGAGACAAGTGTTCATGAGGACTTTTTTGTGAGGGTGTTTGTGTTAATTTTCTTTTCTTCCCTCTTTTTTCCATACAAATGGTGTGAAAAATTGGATTGAAGATGTTGTTTTTTTTAAAGAGGTTGATGGAAGGAGGAAAGGAAAGAAGGAAGATGAAACTTTTATTTATATTAAAAGATGTCATCTTGCAAGTCTTTTAAGGAACTCTTATTTTGCTTCGAAAACAGTTTTCTTCTTTCCTTTATTTTGCCTTCTCTTGCAAAGTTTGGAAATGAACTTGGAATTGAATTTTGTTTTTTTTTTATTTTTAAGTTTCTTTTTTGTGTTCTTGATAGTTTGTTTGCCTCAAGTCAATTGAAATAGTGTTTTTGAATTGCTAGCATTTTAACATGCTCCGCAAAAATTCAATTCCCCCCAACTCTCCCTTCCGGAAAAAAAACAATTCATGAAATATTTTTCTCATCACAAAACTCATTTTCACTCCGATTTAATCGAAAAAAAAGAAAATGTTGAATGACAACAAAATCAATTGAAAAGGGAGACAAAAAATAAAATGTTACACTGTACCTGTCACTTCATTTTCGATTACAAAATATGAAAGAGGAAGAAAAAATTCATGAAAAAGGAGAAAAAAAAATAAATAACATTGTTATATGAAGGAAAAATGAATTTATCTGATTGCAAAAGGGGGCGGGGAGGGGGTGCAGATGAGGGCGCGGAACTCTACTGACAGTGAAGAAAAACGAATACGAAAAAAAATACCTCGCAACTCGCAAGTCAATTTAAATGAGAAAAGAAAAAAAAACTCATCGTGATAAACACATTTCATATTTTTCATTATTTTCAACCGAATATCATCAGCTGACGGGAGTAATTTTTCTCTTCATAATAATTTCTTGAAAATAATTTTGGTTGAAATGATTTGTTTTGCATGAGAAAAATGAGGAAATTAACAATTTAAATTGGACTTGAATTTGAAACTAAAATAGAAATTCGATTATTTTTGAACTGTAACTAAGAGCAACTACAAAACTTCTCTATTTAATTTTGATGCCTCTCTGCCGTAATATGTGAACGTCTGAAGCCTTTCGTCAACAATCTGATTGGTCCTTTTCAATGTGGCTTCAGGCCAGGAAAGTCAACCATCGACCAAATTTTCACGTTGCGGCAGATCCTGGAAAAGACCTATGAACCTCGACCACCTTCATCGATTTTAAGGCGCGTTTAACAGCATCTACAGAGACGAACTGTACAAAGCTATGTCTAGTTTTGGCGTCCCTGCCAAGCTCGTTCGCTTGTGCAAAATGACGATGGAGAACTCACGCTGCTCCATCAAGGTTGACAATGAGCTTACGGAATCTTTCGACGTCAAAAAAGGATTCAGACAAGGCGATGCACTGTCATGCGATTTCCTTAACATCGTTCTTGAGAAGATAGTGCAGAACTCCAACGTCAACACCGATGATATTGATTTAATGGGAAAAACACAGCGTGATGTCAATGGCGCCTTTGTGAGTATTGAAACAGAAGCGGCAAAAATGGTTTTAGCGGTAAATGAGGGAAAAACGAAGTATAGGCTGTCTTCGATGAAGGACACCCCCCTCCACGGGGTAAGCCTTGACGTGGCGGAGCGGCTTACGGTAACTACTACTATGAAGCTTAGAGCTATGCGATCGCGAAACTTGATTTCGCAGAAGGGCCTCCAATGGTCGACAGGTCGAAGCGGAGTAGGCTGTTACTACCAATTACCCCACAACGAAGGAGTATTCCCACCAAGGCACTCCCACCGAGGGACGGCAGCGAATGAATTTCTTCTTTGGAATCAACGGTGGCGTCTCCAGTTCCAGTGAGGCCGAACTACTTGGTGAACACCTTTACGGGCTACTTCGACTTATTTGAAGCCCAGGCCGTAAAAGGAGCGGTTTTTCCGGCTCTTGCACTTGGAGTCACATCAAGTGCCTGGTACTCCAGGTTGGGGGTTGTGCGTTGGGGTGACTTCCCGACCACGTAGACAAAATTTTAAGTTGCGAAGCAACAACAGGCCTCGGAAAAACGTAGGAGGAGAGGAAGACCGCGTAGGAGGAGAGGAAGACCGCGACTCAGGTGGCGCACTCAAGTGGAAGAGGACCTCAATCAACTTGGAGTGCAAAACTGGAGACGACTAGCTAAGGACCGAGCTAGCTGGCGGAGACTGTTGATTGAGGCCCAAGTCCACAACAGACTGTAGCGCCACCTTAAGTAAGTAAGTATTTAATTTTGATGAACACAATTTCTACGAATTCCCTAAGCTTTATTCCTAACACTTAAAACGTGCCAAATCAAGAACATGCCGATAACACACTTATACGACTTCCATCTCATCAATGAAACCATGAAATGTTAAAGAACGAAAAAAAATTATTGAAGAAGTCCAAATGAGTCCCGAAGTTCACATAATTTATCTTTCCAATATCTCTATGACCTCTTCCCCCTCTCGATTCTGTAATATCATTTGAACACATCTCTAGCAATGATTCCCCAAAAGACCACTTGGGATCACCATCATACCAACCGTTGAACTAAACCTAACCGCAGGAAACCCCAAAGTCATCTAAATTTTCCTATTTCGAAAAAGCGAGTATGTATGAGTGGGTCGAAAATTTAACCAAAAAGGCACATTCTATTCCACTTATGATGTTTTGACAATTCTTAGTATTTCATTTTTTAAACATTGAGTTTTTGACGGAGAACAGAATTTTTGATGAGCCCTTAAAATCTGATAAAAAGTGTTCATCTTCTTGAAAATTCAGTCACTCATATTTTGAGGGCCACCCTAATGACCAAACCGAATTTCTGTCGTATAGATTTACTAACGACAACTGGTGTGTATGGGTCGATATATTCCTTTGTTTTTCGTCTCTTGGGAAGGCTTCATCACGTGCTGTATCGTATCGTATCGCATCGCATCACAATTCCCAAGAAAAAACTGTGTTCGAGAAATTGGGCTTTTACAAAAACAACAATCTGTCAATCAGCGTCACAACCGAAATCCCAGTTTAACGTATTTTTCGTCAAATCAAGCAATTGGAATAAAAATGTTCGATTGATAAATCACTCGCTTGGTGGTGTTTTTCTTCGGAGGTGGTAGTGTGCGAAAGAGAAAGAAATTATCTCAAATGTCTCATCGGAACGACTGCTTCAAGGTCAAACAGGAAAAACGATAAATCATTGACACTACAACTTCATATTCTTATTTTATATAAGAAACGAATGAAACGGTTACCTGATGGCAAAACCACCACAAATAAAACAAAAATCACAACACAATAAGAAAAGTTCGTAAATCTTCAAACTTTTCTCAAAAGCCACTTAAAATAAGCAATACCAAAAATCCCTTTAGCTGGTCGAAAGGGATATTCTGACAAGCATTCCTCTGGCTCTGGGGAAAACTAAGCAGAGTACATATACTTTTAGGCTTTAAGGAGTTTTCCATTCAAATCCCCTAGGAGATTGAACCAAACCACGTGAAATCGAAAGAAGGCTACCACCACCTTATGCTGATTTATGAAAGGATTTACCACAAGAAAGTAGTTCCCATGACAAATAGCCCACCTACCAGTGACCTTAAGCTGCCCTTGAATATCAAACAAGGGATTAAATTGGCAAAGATGTTGGAAACCGACTTCATTTGCATAAGTTATTAACAATTATTATTATTCTTGTAAGGTGTTGGCCGGAATGCCTTCTCGAATAACGGTAAGTATTAAATTTCATGGTGCTATGAATTTGCGACGCTTTCAACATCAATAGAAATGTTGCTGAGATTACACAGGCGCTTTTTGTACTCTCGTTTGTAATTTCTTTTTTCTTTTTTTCTATGTAATTTTCTAACTGACAGATAGGGGGCAATGTTTGACCGTTGTCACTATTTTCTTTGCTTTGCAAATCGAAATCGAGACGTGAGCAGACGTGAACGTGAAGAAGTTCAAGTACAGGCGATATGGTGAGGTGAAAGTGAAGAGGAAGAGGAAGAAGAGAAAGAAATTTAGCAAGTTAATTAGGTATAAATGGACTAATCTACATTCAAAGTGCGCATTATGATTAAATTGTGTCTCTTTGTCGAGAAATGATGAGGGCTTTATGCCAAAGCGATTTAATGACAGAAATTCTCTACCCACCGGACGTTTTGAAACTGGGTAAAAGGTAACACGTTGGGTTCGAGTGTGTTTTTGGAATTGTACAAGAGAAAGCTTTTTTGTGTGTTTCTTAGAAGGTCACAGGGTTAACTAAATTACTTGCAATTAGGAACAAAAAGGGAAATTATAATAACTGGAAACAAGCAAATGTTTTAAGGTTGTAGGATGTAAAAAGGTTATCAAGTGGACCTTTTTGGGGTGTTTGAAGACTTGAGAAGTCAAGTGTTTGGTTTTGTTTGAAGTTAAGTGAACTGACTTTGATTGGGAACATTCTCGTTACCTCATTATACTGGAGCTTACCACTGAAAGCCATCCTCACTTGAGAGCACTGGTTGCCGAGATGGTTGAAGTTCACCCACCCCTTCCAATTGGACGGGACTACAACATATTTTGGTAAGTTCGTATGCTGTCAAATGAAATCTGTATTTGCCTAAACATGGAATTATTGGTGAAAATCGCATTTCACTAAAAATTGTGTTTAGTCAAAGCGGATAAATTTAGAAATACAAATTTTAAGAATGTTTCGCGACACTAGCGCCATCTAGCGGAAAATAGATGAAGCTGATGTCACAGATCAGTATTTTTGGTATATTTTCACTAAATTTGTTTTTGAAACTCGTAGTTCCAAAATTGTCCTCATAGGTGGCGCTAGTAGCATCAAATGACAATTTTTACCGAACAACATTTTTCACCAAAGGACGTTTATCACAAAACGGCATTTTGCGATACTAGCGCCATAAAGCGGGAAATAGATGTAGTTCCACTACTTTCCGCTAGATGGTACTAGTGCGTAGTTCAGAATTTGTCCGCTTAGGTGGCGCTAATAGCATCAAATGACAATTTTTACCGAACAACATTTTCACCAAAGGACATTTTCCACAAAACGGCATTTTTGAGTAAACAGTATTTTGACTAAAAATGTGAAAATTACATTTGCCTAAAATGCGACTGATTTCAGTAAAAATTACGTTCGTTGAAAGTATCATTTGGTGCTACTAACGCCACCCAGACAGACAAATCAAGAACTACAGGTTTATAATTTTTTTTTGCAACACTAGCGTCATATAGCCGGAAAGAGGTGCAACAGGTGCCACAGATCGGAATTTTTTGGTTTAGTTCCACTACTTTCCGCTGGATGGTTCTAGTGTCGCGAACATTTTCGCAACTTGTAATTCAGAATTTTTCCTCTTAGGTGGCGCTAGTAACACCGAATTACATTTTTCACCAAACGCCATTTTCGACCAAACATCATTTATACTGAAATGCAATTTTCACAAAATAGCATTTTTACGAAAATATTTGTTTTTGTTTTTGGCTTTTACGGTAAATTCTTGAAAGCTAAGGAACAAGAGAGAATTGCATCAGGACCAATATCTTTGGTTTTCAGTAATACCTACGGGCAAATTGAGAGCCGTGGCAATTTGAGATACACGTTTATTGGTCTAACAGACTCTAAAGATTAAAAGTCTTCGAAACCTGAGTTCAAACATAGAATTCACGAATTAGAAGCCACTCATATGTCGCAGGTAATGACGAAGTGACGTAAAAATATTTCCAAAACCAATTTCACTCGTAAAGCGTTTCAGCTTTCATTTTCTCTCAACCCAATATTTACTTAAAAATTTATAGCAGAGAAAAAACTCATCATCGATCATTCACCACGAAAAACCCCTCAACTAGGCCAGAGTATTTATTTACCAACTCAATTTCCCAGAAACACAAAACGAGAAGAAAGAAAGAGCATTCAGTTTTTTTACTTTTTTTTTTTGTAGAAATAAAAAGACTTTCAATCCAAAAACGCCCTCAACCATATCATTCGAAATCTCTTCAATTAGTCAAATGGACGAACAAATTATTGAATTAGTTGGAACAATGTTGCCTGCCGTACTAAACTTGATGAGATTTCACACGCTTGGCAACAAGACCTAAAAAAAAGTAAATTGAAACAGAAAAACAAGAATTAACCACAAAAAAAAAATATATAAATTGCCAGCAAAAGGCACCACCATTAACTATAATATCAAGAAAAAATAAAAAATTGTCACAAAAAATTGTTTTTCTTAGGAGGAAATTACTGTCAATTTATTTTCTACGTGTGCAACATTTCAACAGACGACAAAAAATAGGGTAATTTAGTTGACATTACTGTTGCTTGTATATACGTTATGTTTTAGTGTTTTTCTTTAGAGTGATTATTGCGTACAATCGACAAAATTGTGAACACACAAATTGCTTTTCTATGTTTCTGTGGAAAACACGCAACGCGATTTAGAGAGCGTTACACAAAACGTTGGTATTCTCAGGTGATGTGAATAATTGACAACTTATTGAGAGTTGCAAAAAATCAGTTCAAATTGTCTTACCTCGACTGTATTTACTGCTGCCGGGTGGGATGTTAAAGTTTCCTTTCCTTTAGGTCATCACTACAGCCGCCGTCACTGCTGCCGCCGCCATTTTTGCCATTAAAAATTTAGTGCAACACTAAAAAAATATTCTTTTCTTTGTATACACACACACACACAAAATTCTGACTTTGATATTCTGAAATGAGAAGAAAAAAATTGTGCCATCACTCAAAAATATCATAAATTCGAGATAGTTCACAACAATGACGAACAGAAAAAAAGAGAAGGTGAAAATCTAAAAATGATGAGTCATAAAATGCAGAAAAGACGTCTTTTGGTCGCTTCTGGTTCATCGTTCGTTTGTTATGGTCGTCATCGTTATCGTCATTGTCCTTGAGGTTGACGGAATTTGTCGCTTTAGGGTCGTCAGTCTTGTGTGATGTTGATATTGATGATGGTGGTGGTGTGCCATTTTGGTTCAGTCGTATGTTTTACCATTGATGACGACGGTATTTGTATTTCGTATCGAATCGACAGAAAATCCATTTAGTGACGACACGGTTTGAGTCATAGAAATACGCATAGTGGATTAAGTTTTTTTTAAGACAATTTTTAAATTGCTGAAAATTTTAAGAAGGATTAAGAATCTGAAATAGAACTCTGGAACCCTGAACTCTTTATTCACTGAAAAGATAAAATTATACTAAAAATGGGGTACCACAAGGCTCCCTTTTGAGACCACAACTGTTTTTTACAATTTAAATAGCATTCGTAAGATGTTGTTTCGGTTTCTTTCCTTTTTAAGAAACTGAAGAAAATTAAAAGGGACTAAAAATGGGCAGCAAAAGCCTCAATCGACTGAGCTGCAGTGTCTTTTCTTCTAGTCCAAGGATTTTAAACTTCTACAAGCGCACAACCATCGTCATAAACATTCACACTCTGCACACATTTCTGACATTGCTAGGGATACACTTAGTGTCGTATAACTAAAATGATCTCCCATTTTAAGACATACAAAAATCGACCTGAAGAAGATAACAACGTTTTGCTTCGATTTGAGAGTCAGTTGGCTGCAAATACACAATGGGTGCTAGCGAATGACAGAAGAGATTTTTATGATTTCTCTGAAGCTATAAATTGAATTGGAAGTAAGGAAAATTACGATGCGTCTCATTGTCAGAAGGAACCTGTGGCAGATTGGATGGAACAAGTGTTCATTTAAGAGATTGAAGGAAGGAAGGAAAGCGGAGTAAAATTTGGTGGAAAATGTTTTGAAGAATGTTGTTGTCTAAAGTTACCAAAGCAACTGTCAGTGTCCAAATAAGCTATGACTTCAAAACCTTTCAAAAGCCGACCATAGTAAAAAAAAGAAAATAGTAAGTATACGCCACAGTAACCCCAGACTCGGGGAAATTAATGATATCTCGATAAGGAATGTCAAAAAAGCGGCTTTGGTTCGTTTTATTTTTTGCAAAGTTATCGGTGCTTTCTTTTTATTCTTTCCAATTGGTCAAAAATCCCAAAGTACTGGATCATTTCATTTTACAATTCACTTTTCACAAAATTTATATTCATTTTTTGGTGATTGCACCAACAAGCAAAAAAATCATATATAATAAATCCTATTTCTCACAACCGACGACGGCGGCTGCTTAAACATCTCCGAATTCAAAGTCATCATTTTGTAAAAGAAAACCGTCAAAAAAGAAGCACACATCACAAAAGCCGCAAGGAACATCAAACAATATATGCAATCCCTGTTCCTATCCAAGCAAAGCAGGAATCCTCTTACAATATGTATTATTGTTGCTATTAATCCATGTGGACGAGGAGTTGGACTGGGAATTCTTGGGGGTGGTTCTTCAATTGGTGGTGGCAAAGGATAGGGACAGGTAGTGCGCGTTGGCATTGGCATTGGACTCATGATAATAGTCTGGACCTTGCAACATGCTGAATCGCGAATATTCTCATATGTTGGTTGACGGTAGGATGTCGCTGGACGAGAACGATTTTGGAATATCGATACTGTTGCTATGTTTTCAATTGTTACTTCATTCAATTGATCTTTATTTCTTGGTGAAGGTTGGTCCTCAATTGTTACTACATTCGATTGATCTTTATGTTTTGGTGGTGGTGTTTCTGTTGGCTTTGGATCCCCATAAATACAGCAATCGTTCGGTGGTGGTAGAGGGTGTTGTCCTTTTTCCTTGTGGTCTAATTCCATTACCCCGCTAACTTCACTTTCTGTTGTATGCGAACCGGGCAGGGTAATGTAGGTTGTTGTTGCAATGATTGTTTCGTTTTCTGCATCACTCGCTGGGCCTTCCGTGGCTCTAGTTGGATCCATTTCGGCGGTTTGAGGTTTTTTTTTTTTGAGAATTTTGGAAATTGAAAAATGTCAATTCGAACGGAGAGATTTTTTCTTTTTGTCAAATATTAAAAAAAAACTTTAAAAATCAGTGTGCGTCATAAAGTGTTAAAATTCAAATTATCATGTTTTCTTCCTTACTTCCTGAGGCGGCGGTGCTTCAACGCATGATCGCGTTTTCAAACAGCTTATTCGAAACTCAAGCGTCATTCACTGTCTTGATTTTCGTGATTAAATTCAAAGACCTCCCGGACAGGACTTTAGGGAAAAGCTTATTCCTATCACAAAAACCCTCTTAATTAACATCGTTGCTTCCAAAGAAAAGTCCATTAGCAAAAATCAAAGAAGCACAAATAAACACCAGAAGCCTTGCGTCTAGTTCGTCACCCACTACATTTTCTCCTTTCACTGTGGATGTCTTTCACATTTAACCCGAAAAATCACTTAGTTGATACTCTTCCCTTTGATGAATATACATCGAACAAAACAGCATCACTTTAACATCACTTTATGACAGATTCACCACACCACTCACAGCTCACGCTTTTGGTTAAACCACAAAGTGATTCAGCCAAAAATAGAGATGCCTTCGTCTCTAGCTCCCTCTGTCTCTCTGCCGCTGTCACTGTCACTATAAATTTCAATTGAATTGAATTCATACAAAAGAGCACGCACACCAGCACACAGAATGTCTACGTTCAAACCAAAAAGCGATTTCATCAAATTGCAAACAAAATCAAGGAACAACCGCAGAGCACAAAAAAGAATTGTTTACATTGTTTCTCATTGTATACCACGTCTGTTAGATGATCACGGGGCTATCCAATATGGCGATTGTCTAATAAAACTGAGGGAGGTTGTCATATTCGCCCCCCAACGGAATGAGTTATAGCAACTCAAATTGATGATGCCACCGTAGTTGTCGAAGTGCACTTTGCACTTTTCATTTCCATCACGAGAATCATTTACTTTCGTAACTGCTTTTGGAGTTTTCTTTTTATTTGAACAAATTTTTCACACCGAAATTAAAAGTGAATTAGTCCGAGTATACGAGTTGCTCAGAAAATTTCGCAAAGTGATTTCGCAATGATAGAAAAAAAGCGACAAGACTTATGATTAATTGCTTTCCGCATTGAATTCAATTAATAATGGGAATACAATTATTATTAGCTTTGAGTATTGCGAAGAATATGCGGGTATCGAGCTTACAGTGGAAATTATATTGTAATTAAGTAAAACGTTACGAAATCGGCTGTCACCTGTTTGAAATTTTTTTTTTTATTTTTTTAGTTTAAATTTGATAAAGATGGGGCCCAGCCGTATGTAGTGTAAATTCATGTCGTTAGGTTTGACGTCTGGTATAGAACACATCGATACCCTGATAAACAAGGAAAATATTGCTTGGGCAATCAATATATTTTCCCCATACAAGTCTCCAGGCCTGGACGGCATAGGTCATGCTTCAGAAAACGCAATTTCTGGCGATTCTATGGCTGGAGATGATCTTTAAAGGATGTCTCTGTCTAAATCATGTTCCCGAGTCTTTGAGACATTTTAGAGTAGTGTTTATCCCGAAGGTCGGCAGGCGAGGGCATGAATCCGCGAGGGATTTTAGACCAATAAGCCGTACATCCTTCGTGCTTAAGACAATGGAGCGTATTCTTGATTACCATATCAGAGACATTCTAGATGTATGTCCTCTTGAGAGTTCTCAACACGCTTACCTTAAGGGCAAGTCTACGGAGACAGCCCTACATGAAACATTACAAAGAATTTACTCTCGCCACCTTCTTAGACATAGAAGGAGCTTTCAACCACGTCTTAACAGAATAAATTCATGACCAGGGTCCCAGGGTGTGGAGGACTACATCCGAAATTGGATTGTATCCATTCTCAGTGATAGAAGAATTCAAGCTACCTTAGGTAACACTTACTTGACCAGGCGCGTAAGCAGGGGAACAACCCAAGCGTTTTGGCTTCTGGTCATGAACAAAATTCTTACTAAACAAGAAAGATGTGGTGTGAAGGACGTTGCTTACGCAGATGATTTGGTGATACTGGTATCAGGAAAGTTCACTTCCGTGATTAGTGAGATTACGGAGATGGCGTTGTTAAAAGTTAGCAACTGGGCTACAAGCTGTAGCCTGGGTGTCAATCAAAGCAAAACTGAACTAATGCTCTTTACGAAACAACCCTTCACCTCCCTCGCTCAACGGTGACCCTCTTTCCTTGTCTTCCAGTGCTAGATATTTGGGAGTAATACTTGACCAAAAGTTAAACTGGAAACTTAATATCGAAGAAAGGGTCAAGAAAGCCAGCATAGCTTTCTATGCCTGCAGTAAAACTTTTGACAAAAAGTGGGGTTTGCAAACGATGATAATCTTGTGGACGTATACAGCCGTGGTACGTCCAATCTTGACCTATGGTTCGATTGTTTGCTCGCCCGCACTTTGCAAAGCCTACAAAACAACTAAATTAAAAAAGGTTCAGAGAACAGCTAGTGTTGGCTCCACTGGAGCTTTGCGCTCATGTCCATCGGATGCCCTAAACGCTTTTCCTTACCTCTTACCAATACTAGTATCTTGCAGCGCATTGAGACTTAGGGAATCGAATTGTTGGTATTCTTAGCCCTATGGCCATAGTAATATTACTAGCCTCATCCCAGTGGACATCTTTTCGACCAAAACTGGCAACTGCACTCTTACTGTGGATCTCAATGCGGATTTTAAAGTTATCATTCCATCTCGAAATGAATGGGATGATGACTTAATGACGAGGGGCTTCGACACAACTATTTTCACTGACGGCTCAAAGAACGAGTGTGGGGTTGGTCAGCACTTTTCTCCGAGTCTTTATGTGTCGCCAGGTCTTTGCGACTTCCTGACTTTGCTAGTGTCTTTCAGGCTGAACTACTCGCGATAAAGGAAGCAGGCAAATTACTAAAACTTGATCGAAATCAAAACTGCTACACAGCTTTTTTTTCGGACAGTCAGGCGGCTATTCAAGCGATTGGCTCGTCCACTTCATCTCCAAATTAGTTCAACAATGCCGAAGTGAGTTAGCGGGCATGAACATTGGACTCAAGGTCACTCTTATCTGGATTCCGGGTCATAGTGGCTTTGAGGGCAATGAACGAGCTGACAAGCTGGCTAGGCAAGGATCAGCCCTTCATAGTTCACTCGCGGAAAGAGTCAACATTCCTCTTGGTGCTATGAAGGGCAAGATCTTCTCAATTTTCCTCGCTGAATCAAACCTCAGGTGGAGTAGCCTAACCAACTGTATCATATCTAGAAGGATATGGCCCACCTACAATAAATCCCGTACTAATAATCTTATTTGCAGACCCAGGCAAGACATAGCCAGGGTCGTTGCTACGTGCACCGGACACTGGCCTGTTGGAGAACACGCATCTAAGCTAGGCATCCCCCACAATACTTTCGTCGTAGTTGTGGTGACCGGCGAGAAAAGGAAACTGTTCTTCACTTCTTGTGCAAGTGTCCTGCCCTAGCCAAAACGAGAGCCAAAACATGGGAAAGTCTTCTTCAATGACTAATGACCTTTCCGAACTGAAGATCAAATATTTGATCTCCTTTCTAAACGCAACAAAGTGGATTTGAGGCGTATTTTTAACTAATTGTTTCAGTTCCTCTTCGAACTTGAAATCGCCAGCTGGTGTACTCAAAACTCAGTTTTATATATAATCCCTCTTTAATTTTATAGGTCAAGCGATTTTTTTTATGGTTTCAAAGCGGCGCAACTCAGGGCGAATTGGGTCACCGAGCTAGACTGCTCGTGGCCACCATTTCAACTACTACTACTAGGTTTAACGTAAGAAATTCAAATACAGGGAACGAATACCATCACTTTTCGGGCGTTTTGATTTATGGCATCCTTACAGTTCAGATTTGGTCTGCCATGAATTGTAGCGTCCCAAAGGACTTTATGAGCGATTCATCTCGCTCATACGAGCTAGGTGTATAGCCCACATGAAACTACCAAGTTAAATTTTTGGCATCACATTTATACTTCGCGATAGAAACATTCTTCTTCACAAATTGGGCTCTAGGAGTAGCTACAGAGGGTCGAAGGGGTACCAGTTTTTTTTCGTTTGAATTCACCCTGTGCAAAATCCTGTGGGGGAATTCGACCAACAATTTATTCCAGTGTGGGATATGAACGGACGCACCTCCAATCCGAATTTCAGACGGCATGGCCATATACTTTAGTAGCCAAAGATGGCCTGGGAAATCAGCTTCTCAACAATCAAGTGCGTATTTTCCAATCCCCAATACTTTTGTTTCTTAATGTAGTAGCCGAATGAAAACTGTGTCTCCGGGAGGGTAGTAAAGCGTCTTCAGCTGCGGATGAGTCAATAAGGTATATCAAGGTCCTCTCTGCAGAATTCTCCTCCTCAGGCTAGAGAGCGGGTTGTTAAAATATCGATGGTGATTTGATGTTCGTGGATTGAGTTTCCCTCTCTCGGCAACAGTATGACGAAGTGATTTATACAAACTAGGATACAAAAGGAATGCTGAATGACTTATTTAACCCACAATAAGTACTTTCGGAGCCACAAAACACTGTACATTGGAAGCACAAAGCTACAAATTTTTTTCCTACGGGGGAATTTGAGCGGGAAACAGTGGTCAATGTCAGAATGACCTATAATTATATCAAAACTCCACTTGAGGGCTCACCCTGTATTTTCCGTCATTATTCGTGAAGGAAAATACCCAAGACACCTTTTACAAAAAAAAAAAAACAAAATACAAAATATTAAGAACCCCTTTTATGTGCATATAAGATTCCATCGATCCTCGAACGTATTCTTTATTTCAAACAGAATTGCATTTCAAATTTTATGACCTGCAGAAAACATGACTTTTGCCTTTTATTTGCAAAAAAAGAACACAAAATTCTTAAAATTTTGCAACAAAAAAACATCACTCCACATCATTTTCCATCTTTCATCGTTCTATCGTTCGTCGCGTCGTCGTGTCCATTCCATAGCCGTTGCTCGTTTCAAAAGTTAATTAAAGTCCATAAAACAAAAATAAATATTTTACGTACTAAAATTACATTTTTAATACAAATTGCTGCACAGACAGACAGATAGATAGACAGAAGAAAAAGGACAAACGATTGCAACCAAAAACCCTTTCGAGTGTAAAAATTAAAACTCTTACGACTTTTTACGACTTTGCCATGGAATCATTTCAGTGTGTTGAACAGTAAAACGATGGCTGTAGAGTGTTTAACTTTAGATTTGGGAAGATCCTTCTTTTTTTTTCTGTTGTGTCCTTCAGTTTGTGAAACTTGAAAGCAAAAATACAAACCCTCAAGGTTGCACAAAGGGTATTCGAGTACACTTTCGCATCATTTCAGAAACAGATATCATTTTATCTGAAGAAACAAGAAGCCATGCCATTTCGTTTTTTGTGTTTTTTAATATTTTCTATTAATTTTTTTCTTTGAAGAACATTTTTAATGATTGGGAATGAGTTTGATTTATGGTCTTCTTCTTTTTTTTCCGAATGAATAAAGCCTCAAAAGGGTGTGCATAGTTAAAATAAAAATAAGAATATTCTAGTGCCCTGCAGCAGAACGATGTTGATGAAGAAAAAAAATCCTCTTTTTTTAAGGTTCATTAAAATTCCTTAGGAGAGTTTTTTACACTATCGGAATTAGTCGAAGAGAGCTTATAGCAAGCACAGTCTTACGACCAATGGTTTGCGAACATAGTAGACCAGGTTATACCACCGGCTTATCACATAGTGCAGTGTTAGTTGTTAGTAAGCAAACAATACATAACGAACACTCACATGGATGTAACAAAAAAGACAGTTAACAAAACAAGATTAATACATAACTAATAATTACAAACATTAAGTAAACAGAGAAACATTTAAAAATGTATAACCCTGGTCTTGAGCAAAGACTTCAATTTATTCTTACTTATATTTGAATCAAATAAGTCTGAGTTGCAGTTTGAAAGCCTACTCATACGTGTCAAAGGCTCATAGAAACCATAATTTTTACGATGTTTTGGTTCTTGTACCAAGTCCTTCCTGCGAAGATTGTAACCGCCGATGGTTAAAAGATATAGCGCCAAGTAATTCCGGTGCATCATCTTCACCAGTAATAACTTGATGGAAGAATACTATGTCGTTGTTTTTCCGTCTACTTGACAAAGTTTCCATTTGGAGAGTTAGTAAACGGTTTTCATAAGGCGGGACATTCAAAGGATCACTTCAAAGAATACCTTTCAAGGCAAAACGAGTGAAAATTCGTTGAACAGATTCTAGCCTCTCAATATGAATATTGTAATGAGGTGATAAAACTTGGGAAGCGTATTTATTCTAAGGGAGGACGAACATAGCAATAATATAGAGCTCGGGTTATATCGCGGAACTCCTTCGACCAACGCTTGATAAATCCAAGCATTGAGTTTGCTTTATTCATGATGTTGTTAATGTGCACAGAAAAATCTAATTTAGGGTTAAAGAAAACTCCAAGCTCTCTTACGGAAGTTACACGGGTTAGAATGTACTGTGAGATAGCGTAGTCATATGAAGATGGTGCACGTTTCCTTGAAAAGGTCATTGTTTGACATTTTATTAGATTTAGGTTTAAACTATTTTTCTCATACCATAATGCAAAACTATTAATGTCATCTTGTAGAAGAATGTGATCATTACTAGAACAGATGTTTTTGTAAATCTTCATATCATCTGCGAAGATGAGAATTTTGCTATTACGTACACATAACAGGGCATCGTTTATAGCTAAATTAAAAAGTAGAGGTCCTAGATGGCTACCCTGAGGAACTCCGGAATTAGGAAAACATGACTTAGAGATGAACTGCCTGAATTTTAATTGGTTAGATCTATTCTCGAGATAAGAGGATATCCAAGTGATGAAAAATGGAGGGAAGCCATATGCATTTAGTTTGAATTTTACGATGGCGTAAGAGAGTTGGTCGAAGGCTTTCGAAAGATCTGTATAGACGCAATCGATTTCCTGACCACATTCCAAGGCGCGTACACATTGATTTATAAAAACAAGAAGATTTGTGCAAGTAGAACGTTTCTGCATGAAACCATGCTGTTGGTGACAGACGATGTTCATGCAATGAAATGCCAAACTTACACAAATAACTTGTTGGAACACCTAAGGTATGCAGGAGAGCTAAGATATTATTGGTCTATAGTTGGTGCTGTTGGCCGTATCTCCCTTCTTAAAGACTGGCATTATATAAGCGTTTTTCCAAATTTATTGATGGAAATTTTCCTAATTTTAATGACAGTTCGAAAATACAAAGGGAGGGAGGTGCTAACACACCCTTACACTTTTTTAAAACAACAGGTGGAATACCATCTGGACCACTCGAAAAATTTTCTTACAGAGGAGAAAGAATGTTTATAATTTCACCAGTCTCTACCGAGATGTTGTTAAACAGTACTTTTGGACAGCCACGTAAATACTGAAAAAAATCTTTATCCACAACGGCGCGGCGGGGGAATCGATAAAAGATTTGCTGAAATTATTTACAAATTCTTCACTAATTCCAGAAGCTAAGTTGAGGGCTACATTATTGCCAGTAAAGTTCATTGGATAAACATCACATTTCTTCTTCGAATTAATGTATTTTCAAAAACGTTTCGGGTCAGACGTCAGAGAGCATCCTATAGTAAGTAAGAGTTGTTTTTTTCTGTTAGGTTTTCCATTTTGGATTAGGGAATGTGGAAGACATACAAATTTGGAGAGGACGTAGATTTTCCAAGCCATTGGCACTGGTTTGTCTTTTATTGAAACAAAAATTCCTCAGAGAAGCTACTGAAAATTGGTAAAAGGTGCTATCGCGAGATGATGACAAGCTTCTTGTGACCAGAAAGTGAGGATATGGAGCTTGGCGATATGTAGTTCAAACTGGATGGTGCCACTTGCCACGGAGCCAGATAAACAATGTTATGCCACCTATTTCAGAGGTTTAAACGCAGGTCTATCCTTTAACCTATGAAAGAGAATAAGCAGCACAGTGTGTTACAATTTATCTCTAAAGGGTCGCAGTTTGCTTTCACCTAATACCAATTTTTAAAAATTCAAAAGAATGAATTTTCACAATTTCAAAAAGTGTCGAAGTGCGGATTTCTTCTTTTGATGAAATTCACAAAAAGAAGAAACAGTCCTCACGCACCACACGTGCATTTCTTTGTCTTATCGTCACGAAAAACATACAGCAACAAAAAATTCAAACCCAGTCGACTGTGAAGCTTATCCAACGGACAAAGGTACTGGTATGAAAATGTATGCTACGCCCGACAATGAGAGGCCCAAACACACCCTTCCTTTATACATCTTCTTCTTTTTTGTCAATATCCATTCGATTATTCCGTGTCCGTAGTCCGAATACACAACATCAAAATAGGCATCGATTACCCATTAATTCAATAAATTTTATATTATGAGCACGTCGGACGTGCTTCCACTGGATTGGATTGAATTGGTATTCATCGAATGTTGATGAGAGTGCTGCATTGTTGTAGGAACCATGGCCCACCTGACAATTGATCAGATTTCCATAAATCCAACAAGTGTGGTGTTGTCTGTTTAGCTGTGTCTAGGAATGTCTTATTTTGTGTCTTTTGAACCGTTCTTTGAGTACATTTTGATATTTTCTTCGGGTAGAAACGTGAATTGTCAGAGTTGTCAGCTTTGACGTTCACAGAGTTTCATATGAGGTTGTAAGAATTTCTTATACAGATCTTATTGTTGTTAGAAATTACAGTTCTAGTACATTGGGAGTAGATTCTAGTACTATTACCTAGTAACTGACTAAGATTTAAAGCCAAACAAACAAACAAATTTTAAATTCCACTACAATAGGAAGATATGTCTACTACTTTCCAGTTCCACTAGTTTCTTACGAAAAATAAAAAAAAAACCTAAACATAGACATTCAAATTCTGAATTCGTTCACTCTTTCAAAAAAACTTATACAATTGGTACCCAGAAAATATTGAGTCGACAGCACTGACAAAAAACCATACTTCAATTGAAACTCCGACTAAAAAAGTGGAAATTTCCTCTTTAACTGAATTCAATCAATGCCATTGGTGTTGTTTTGTCTCCGAAATTGTTGTAGTTGAGTTTTTTTTTCTTGCTTGAAATTGCAGGCCTCCCCCTTTTTTTGGCCAAATCGCATCAATTGTGTTGTGCTTCTGCTCTGAGTCTGAATGCATCGTTGCGTTGTGTCGTTTAGTGTTGTTGTTGTCATTGCACTAAATCACATCCGTTCGGACGATTGTGTGCAAATTAGGGTGGTGCAGAATTGTATTCCCTGTTCTCTGTGGCGGTGATGGCTAAAGCACTTAAAAATTCACCCCTTTCCCAATTCCAATTGAGAGCCACCATCATTGGGCTAGATGTCCACATTTTGCCTTCGTCGTCGTCGGTCGTCGGAATCATCGTGACAATTCGATTTAATTCAATGAAAAAAGCCAGCAGCAACATTGGTGCACTTGAAATTGCATCATTTTGTATTGGTTTATGTGTTATCTGCAATGGAAGCAATCTACGACAACGACGATGACGACGACGACGATAAACGACAACAACGATACGACCAAAGAGATGGACCAGAGCTATTGAAGCAGCTATTTGATAGAACCAACAGAACGTCATCGTCATCATCACAAAACTGGCACTTGGGGGATCAGGGTGGTAATCGGGATCGGGCTGGTGTTTCTGCATCAATTACCCTGAATGTAAGTTGCACTTTATGGATATTGGAAGGTTTTTTGTGCAAGCAACAGAAGAGGGAATGTGGAATGTGATGAATCGAAAGCTGGGAATATTTTGCAGATGCGGGGATTTTGACAATATTTCAAAAGGTTTCTTTTATGTGGTTTTAAGTTATATTTTGAATTGTGAAGGGTGTCAAAATTAAGGTCTATTTGGTAAAAGACGCTGGCTAGTCCTGATCTTGGGTCGGGAAATCTGATTACTTAATTAAGACGATTTTTGTGCTCAGGAATGCTCTGCCCTGCGCTTAAAATCAACATAATCCCACATATCACACCTCATCAGCTTTGTCATTTTCTTCCTCAAACCTCTGCTTAACTTTCTTTTCCGTGTGGTCTCATTGGTCGAGCCTTTTCTAAACTACAAATTCAACTCGACATGACTGAATGCAACTTACAAGGCATAAACCAACTTAATTCGCAAATTTACGACCCTTCTACATTTTTTTTTTCTCTATGCCAACAAATTTTAGTGCAACGGCAATCGCATGCATGCGACAAAAGCTTACCTCTGAACTATGAGCACGGAACGCTATGAAACCGACCATAAGCACATTCCAAGTTAAATATTGTAAGCCTGGTCATAAGCTCTCCTTTTCTCTTTCTCACTCTTTCTGCCGGTCTGGAAATGAATAGAATTCGTAATGCAGAAGAATTTGAAGGGGAAAAAAAAGTTCACTGAACCATTTTTCGTGCTTTAGTTTCACTTTCGTCTATTTGTGGTTGCTGCAAGCTGTCCCAGCGTTTGAAATTTATTTCTACAATAATTTTTAGTTTACTTCTTCCCTTTTTTAATTCCTGTTTCTTCCGGGGCGAGTGGAGTCGATGAAATCCATTCAAGGGCTCCCACATAGGTTTGTTTTCCAACCCCACACTATCTTTGTTATTTATTGGAGATAGTTAGTTAGTGACCAATCTACCAGGAGTCCTTTGTCGCCATAGAGCGACTGTTGCGTTTTATAGCCCATATAGCCACACGTCAAATGATTAATGAAAAGTTATCGCATTCCTTGTTGCGAGTGCTTGCGACATAACACAAAACCGAAGCGAACCGGCAGTGGTGCGCTAAGGTGATTTTAAATTTATTGGAGTATCCTTATCAAGGGTACAAGGCCTACGACAAGACAAAAGGTATCCTGCTACAATAATGTTCTGTGGTAAGGTGATTTTTTTTTTTCGTTTGCTGTTTGTTGGTGTGTTGTGGTGCAAGGTGTGTTGGGTCGGTTAAAGTGGATATCTTTATTTGCATGTCCAGAGGCTGGAGCTGATAGCTTTCTACACGAAACACGGAAAAATGAAACAGTGGGAACGGCTGTTTGGATAAGGATAAATCTTTGCAGACGAAGGATGTTGGAGGGAAATAAATGGCTTACACAAGAAGAGGGAAAAAGTTCAGGGAGAAAGATTAGCCTTTTTCATGTTCGTTTATGTCTTTCTAGATAAAGGGTGGGAATGGACTTGTATTTTTCTTTTAATTTTTTCTGTTGTAGACTTAATGGGAATGTATGGAAGTTTTGTTTTTTTTTTTTCATTTTGACATTAAAACGGGTACCTGATACCTCATGCAAAGCAGCGATTACAACCAAGGCTGTAAGTGCCACGAAACAAAACATGCAGTAGTTTGATTTCGATATAATTTTGGAAACTGTGTTCATTCATTCAAACATACTAAAAAAAAGGAAGCGGCCCTACTATTTTCCCCTGCGGCACTTCATTTTCATGTTATTTGAGGATTCAATTTTTTCTTAAACCTTTTTTTAAAAATTACCATGATGTACAAAACAGTTGGAACATTCAAAAAACAAACAAAAACTTCACCCTAAATCATTGCCTCTGTCGCCTGCATCGCGCGCCGTGTTTCTGTTGCCAAGCAGCCCAATTATTTTCATCTCATCTCACTTCTCTTCTTTTTTTTTTAAAATATTTTCTTTGTTTTGTTTAAATTTCATCTCCACGTATGCTTCTGCTTACATAACGCGTTTCACTTCACCATCCAAGTGAATTTGCTTTCCCTTGTGGGGGCTGCTTCTCTTTCTCTCTCTGTCACTCTCTTAGCTGTATTACTCTGTCCCCAAATTCCCATTTCATCTTCTTCTTTGTTTCCCAATTCATCGTCGTAGTTGTTGTTGAGATGTTGGCGTTGTCGGTTGCTCCCTCGACACTCATAAGGCGTATCCTTTTATCCTTGAAAGGATCCATTCGTTTTGCAATGTTAGTACTTTAGTCCATCTATATGACCACCCGTCCCCATTCCGCCTACTAGAAACACCTTTACTTACATCCGGTTCTTGTACAACGATATAGCATCCAAAAAAAGAAAAAGAAAAATGTATGTGGGTTGCTCAGCGCCCCGCATACATGAATGCTTTCTAGCCCTATTCATATCGCAGCACGTACCTATAGCAGCATTTAGCACTCGACTTTATGTGTGACACATTAGAGAGATAGGTACTCCTGCCACTGCAACTGACTGAAACTAGGGACCTGCGATTGAAACTGTGCCTGTGCCAAAGGGATGTTTTTCAGAGTTGAGATGAGTTTTTTGGAAAAAAAAAAAACAAGGACTTGAATATAACGAAGGCAGTTTCGAGGTTTCTATGATGCCGCTACTGCTTCATCACGAAGAGAGAGAGAAAAAGAAAGAAAAGAGATGAGTCTTTGAAAAAGCACTTTAGGGTCCCGTTTTTAGTGTGTCGTTCATTTTCTAAAGAAGTCAACGTAGTCACCACCATTTTGAATTTTTGTCGGCAGAGTGAGTAATTAAAAAGTTAACCCTCGCCTCACCACTGCCGACCGCACACTCCCCCTTTTTTTGGTTGTATTTAGTCTCTTTCAAGGAGTTTCATTAAATTTACAAGAGCCGTCATCGTCGAGGTTCTTCCTATTATTTGCCTAACATGTCCTATGTAATGTTTCCTTTGGCAGCGGGATGAGCCAAAAACCGACTTACAAGACATCCACCACTTTATCAGTCCTTAAGCTTCAAAATGGTGTTGCTGTAGTGCCTGGAAGACTTAAGAGGAGACATTCCATCTGAGATATGTCCCGTTTGAGTCCTTCGGAATTCACATACAGTAACGACTGACATCGATATGGGGTGTAAAAGTAATATTTTCGCACTTACTGGCAAACTTACAAGAGAAGAAGGAGTGTCCTGCATTTTGGGGATAAGCTGGAAATTTACGATTTTCGGCTTAGGATTGAGTATTGAGTGGTTTCTATATTTTTGTTTGAGATAAGTTCGAACGACAAGGATGTGGACGGGATTAAATCGATTTATGGCGTTTATTGAAAAGTTTTCTAATTTATGAAAAGATTTGAATAGGGCGTGATTGTGGAGTTGGTTTTCATCATAAGTTTCATTTATTGATGTGGTTGTTGCTACTACATAAGAAGTAGCATATTCGATTTATCTTTTAATTTTGGGAGACAATTTCAACTTTGGGTATTCAATTGCGTAAAAGAAGGCAATATAACCCTCAAACGTATGACGTTTCAATCGCCATCTCGATCATGAAAATTGGTCATGGCTTTCTGTGTAAAAATTTTTCTCAGAGAATAAGTTCTTTGGTGCAAAATGTCGTTTGGTGAAAAAAAATTATTTGATGAAAAATGTAATTTGGTGTGAAAATCGTTTGTTGAAAAATGTCGGTTGGTGTAAAAAGTCGTTAGTGATACTAGCGCTATCTAGTGGTCTGACTATATAACTGGCATTGTTAAAATTCTGCGACACTAGCGTTATCTAGCGGGAAATAGAGGAACAAACCCAAAAATGACCACTTGTATGCACTAGTTGCATCGAATTCCCGCAAAATGGCGCTACTAACGCAATATTTTTGAAATGCTAGTTACTAAGTTTGGCCACTTACTTACTTACTTACTTATGGCGGCGCTACAGTCCAGGTCGGACCAGGGCCTCACCCAACAAACTCTTCAGCCAGCTTGGTCGTCCCTGGCTAGCTGTCTCCATTTTCGCACGCCAAGTTGATTCAGGTCCTCTACCACCTGTGTGCTCCACCGGAGTTGCGGTCTTCCTCTTCTGCGACGTCCTTCCGGGTTGGATTCGAAGACTCTACGAGCCGGAGCATTATTTTCCATTCGCTCAACATAACCCAACCATCTAAGTCGTTGGACCTTTACTTTTCTGGCTAGGTCAGTGTCGCTGTACAGCTCGTACAGTTCTTGATTGAATCTTCGTCTCCATTCTCCATTAATGCAGACAGGACCAAAAATCACTCGAAGAATTTTTCTCTCAAAGCAGCCCAAAGCGTTTTCATCAGATGTTGTCATAGTCCATGTCTCTGCACCATACATGAGGGCTGGGATGATGAGGGTTTTGTAGAGTGTCACTTAAGTTGCTCGGGAGAGGTATTTACTACTCAATTGTCTTCTAAGTCCAAAGTAGCAGCGATTGGCAAGAGTGATTCTTCGTTTGATTTCAGCGCTGGTGTTGTTGTCTGAGTTGAAAGCGAATCCCAGGTAGACAAAGTCCTTAACTATCTCAAAGTTAAATCTGTCTATGTTCACGTTTGCTCCAACACGTCGATGTTGGTAGTGCTTTCTTGTCGACAGCATTAACTTGGTCTTGCCCTCCTTAAACGTAAGACCCATCTTCCTGGCCTGCGTCTCTAGGCTCACAAACGCTCCACTGACATTACGCTGTCTTCTTCCAATCAAGTCAATGTCGTCTGCGTATCCAAGTAGCTGGACGGTCTTTTTAAAGATTGTTCCTCTGGTGTTGAAATTGGAGCTTTGCATAATCTTTTCAAGAATGATGTTGAAGAAATCGCATGACAACACATCGCTTTGTGTAAAACCTTTTTTTTTTACATCAAAAGCGTCATTTAGGTTTTTGCCGACCATGATGGAACAGCGTGAATTTCCATTGTCATCTTACACAGACGAATGAGTTTTTCTGGGATGCGCCAAAACTAGACATTGCTCTATATAGTTGGTGACGCTGTCATACGCGGCCTGGAAATCGATGAAAAGGTGGTAGGTATCGATTTGAAGTTCCTGGGTCTTCTCCAAGATCTGCCGTAGGGTGAATATTTGATCGATGGTGGACTTTCCGGGTCTGAAGCCACATTGAAAAGGACCTACCAGGTTGTTGACGAAGGGCTTCAAACGTTCACACAGCACGGCAGACAAGATCTTATAGGCGATGTTAAGGAGACTTATACCTCTGTAGGTGCAGATCAGGGGATCTCCTTTTTTGAGGATCGGGCATACGATGCTGAGGTTCCATTCATCGGGCATGCTTTCCTCCGACCAAATTTTTCAGATGAGCTGGTGCATGCTCCTAACCAAATCATCTCCAGCTGCTTTGTACAGTTCGGCGGCTAGCCCGTCTGCTCCAGCGGCTTTGTTCGACTTTAGTTTAGATATCGCTATCTTCACTTCGTCCATGTCGGGTGGGTGGAATTGTTGGTTTTCTGCACCCAAATTGAATGGTTCTGTATTGCTGACGGAGTTTTGGTCGTCATCGCCATTATACAGCTTGGAAAAGTGGTCTTTCCATATCCTCAGCACTGACTGCGGTTCCACTACGATGTTCCCATGATGGTCTCTACAGGCTTCAGTTCGGGATGTATAAGCCCTGGAGGTTTGTTTCACCTTTTTGTAGAACTTTCGAACCTCGTTCCTGTTGTGATATCCCTCTATCTCCTCGATCGCGGGCTTCTCATGCTCCCTTTTTTTCTTTCTGAGAAGTTTATGCTCCTCTCTGCTTTTCTGCTCGTAGAGCTCACGAGCTGCTCGTGTCCTTCTTTGCAGCGCCGCTTTGTATGCCTCTTGTTTAGCTGCATGTGCTCGGCGGCATTCATTGTCAAACCAGGGGTTTCGTTGTGGTGAAATGAATATTTACACTCAACGATATTTTCCAAACAACGACTTTTTACACCAAATGACACTTTTCACAGACACGGATTTAACAACAGACCTTTTCTTCGAAAAAAAGGTCTGTTGTTCCCCACCGAAACAGAATTTTTAGACTCACCATAAAATACAGAATGTAGATTTACCTGGAATTAAAGAAAAGAAAATTGAGTTAATTTTTATATATTTTCATATGCTGAAAAATTAGCTTGAATTTCCATTCTAAAAAATATTTTACTAAAGAAAAAAAACTATGGACGTGAGTCAACTTCAAATTCTTTAACTCTTCAAGTTAAATGTGCTTCAAGACTTTCTACCCCATATTGCCATCGAATACCGATTACAAGCCCATTAGCACCAAACAGTCCAAACAACTACCTAGCTAATGGCTATCTTAGATCTTCATTTACCACTTCATTATTTCTATGCAACGTATGTTGTCCCTTTTGTCCATTTGATTTCAAGTTTGGATCTGAATTTAATGCTAATGCAGATTTAATGTCCATCGCTCCCACTCGACAAAAAAGAATAATTCAGCAAAAAACAGAAAAGTTCACTCGCCAGCGTGTATAGTAATTAGACTAACGGCATGCATCCCGCATGTATCGAGAGTTTCTATAGGTAAAGTTTTAATGAAGTGATGGAAAATCGGCTTCTGGTTCTTTGTTCTTTATTCTCTCTCCTTCATTTTTCTGTCCATATTTGCCTTAATGATAAAAAAAACCAAAAACGAAATTCGCAAACTAATTTGTATTTTCATACGAAGTTCGCAAACAGAACTGGGTTCTACGTTTTGATTTTCATAGACATTTTATAGACGCAGTGTTACGGAACCGTAAGCTAGAGTTTTTCATTATGCGAATGTGAAGCTGTTTATTATTCTTTTGTTTTATTATTTATGACCAAAGAAATACGCAAATGATGTGCTAGAGTGGACGTGCATGGATTTTCTATGCGAGAAACAGGGACAAAATAAAAAAGACTCTCAAATACTTTTGATGTAAGGATTGGGCTCTTACTGCCATCTAGCATTACTGAATAGAACTTAAGATTGGTGAAGTCCTCCGGTAAAAAGTCCAATCAAGTTGTGATATTAATTCAAAATGAAAACTCCCCGCTACTGGCGCCATCTAGCGACAAATTTTGGAACTAAAAATGTAATTCCAACTGTCATGTCCCTGCAGTGTATTATTTTTACTAAATTTAAGTATACTTGATGTAAGAGGTGCTTGAACCAAGTGGTCCATTCGCAATGTTGTGTTTAATTAAACTAAAGAAATTTGGTCACACTCTTTCCCATGGTAACCCGATTTCCAGTTATCAATTTTTTCACTAGCTTAATTTATATTTTTTTTTTTGTTTACATCGGACCTTTTAAAGTCAATATTAAGCAAACGTAATGCGCGTGACAAACGTCCGAAATGATCTTAATCCAATTTTCAAGTCTCCCATTTTTGGAATACTCCACTAATTCGACAGCATCTCACATGACAAACTCTAATCCGATTCAATTGAATTATTGAGCTTCCAAATCGTAATTTAAATTCGACATTTTTTACTTTATCTGTCAAAATGAGATCAAGTGAAGAGCCCTGAGTTAATTGTTCATCGATGTTGTGTTCTCCAACGCAGCTGCAACCTCACAACAATATGTCATTCTGATCAGTCTGTCAATTTGATATCTGTGCGATCATTTAACATCATCGCACCAATTGCATTTTTTTTCGCCAAAAACAGTTGTTGACCAATTTGTCATTTTCGAATTCCTCGCACTTCAATTTGCAGCGTTTTTTTGTTTGTTTCAATTTGTGAAAATTATTTTATGCAATTTGACCTTGAGATGTTGGTATGACGACAGCGTTTGGGTGCTGATGCTTGATCGATGAGATGCTTAATTAAATGAATTATCGAAGGTCTCACAATGCTGTTGATATTGTCGATATGCTAGCAGCAGCTGCCGGCCGGCTGATGAATCGAAATGACCCGGTTTGAAACTGAACCAGCTGCTAGCCGGTCGAACATGGACTTTACGACCGAATGTATTTTTATTTTGCGGTCGATTGTCACGTCAGATTGGATTTTAGCTGAAAATCTCGTGCCCATAGACATCAAACATCGTTATTGACGACGACATATTGGCTGACATATTTGATCATCAGTTTTGCACCGATCTGACTCGCTGTGCGGTCGCGTGGAAAATATCAAAAGGAAAATTTGCTAAGGTGGTGTAATTAGTGCGAGAGTGGAGGGCAATGTTGTGTTGGCAACATGATTGGAGGGTAGTGGTATAATTGTGTGCTGTGTGATGTGACGTGACCGCAATTTTTAAAACGAGACAATAAACCGTAGACTGAGCGACGATGCATGGTCATATTGCAATATAATGTAGCTGTAGGTTGTAGGTACGCGAGGAAAACTGAATTGAATTCAACAGTAGGGAAAGTAGCAAAAAAGCCAAAGACGACAGTTACAGTGGAAGTGCCTTGAAACTTTCAACACTCTTACTTGATCAACTTACATTTAAAACCCTTGTACCAAATTTGGTGGTTTTGGTCCCATTGAACAGATCGTTTTTTCAGACAGCTGCTCAACGAAATCACACTTCTGACAACCTTCGTTTTCTTGCAAACAAAAGATATGGTTATGCAAGAGCTTCTTGACATGTAAAACTTGCATGCTCAATCAATAAGCAAGCCAATAGCTGAAAACAAAGCTGAAACCCAAATTAATTCACTCAACGAAAATAATAAATCACTTCATTCAAAATTAAGGAAACGTCTGCTATTTCTCACTCTCCAAAGAGGTTTAAGCACTTTCTTTTATATAAGCTCATTAATCCGTCATCTTCCGTCATGCCATCGCTGTCGTTTAATTTATTTTTTCCACAGCTCCAACAGATTTAATCAAAACGTCATTTGTCAAATTCAACCATCGCTCTGCAACGAAACATCTCCAACGAAATCAAGAAAATCCATTTCACAGTGAAAACTAAAAAAAAAAAAACGCTCATGCAATCTCGCATTGCACACGAATTTCTGTGCGCTTCAAACTCAATGAAAAATTACGGAAGGCACCCAAACCTTCTTTTTTACATCGGAAAAATATAACAACTCTTGTAACTTGACAACCAAGTTATCGTCGTCGTCGTCGTTGTCGGCGTTGACGTCAGACGGTTGGTCGATAGGGCTGGTCTGAAGTAGAGTTTATGACACAACAATGGAGCTTCCCAAGCACCGACACCGTCCGTCCGTCTGTCGTTGCATGTACTGTACACTCCATAGGTAAGTTACCATAACAACATCATGTTGCATGAGTGTGTTCCGAGGAAAACTAATAATAAATCTGCGACCTGCAACTACGAGAATAAACTGCAATTTTTTGCCCAATGCTTCGACGACGAAGACGGCGACCAACGACGACGACTGCATGTCAATCTAATTCTCTGCTGGCTGGGTTGCTGTCGCAGTCGACGTCCTTGTCTTTTGTGACACGCAAAACTTGTGCCATGCTAGAGGAAACAAAAAAACACCAGTCGATCTGGTTACGACATTCTTTTGTCTTTCAGTAGGTACATGGAGAGTTCCTCTCCACCGTCGTCGTCGGTTGCCCCCTCCAAAATAAGACGCTAAGAGATCAAAAACAATATTCGCAGCGATTTTATTTTGAAATATTTTTAATTCGGCGAAATTATCATACAGCAACAGCGCCAACAAAAGAACGTAAAAATAGAGAGGAGCGGGAAGAGCTGCAGGAGGGCGAAAGATCACGTCATATTTATTTAGGAAATTTCATTACAACTAGTGTAGTTATTTTTGTTCTTTTGTGGGATCGAAGCGCACCCCTCGTGCCGTCAACGATGCACGGTCGGTGCAGTGCATTCGGCAAACTATTCATCTGGCAGACATAAGCACGTCATGTTCTATCAACACCATGCCCAGGCCCGTTCCGGCCATCATGTTCAGCAAATAGCAAGTTGTTTAATTGTGTTATAGCCATATGATGATGACGGACGAGAATTTAGTCCAACTACATAACACAACGACGACGTTATAAGCAAAAACCCAACCGAAACGACGCACGGCTAGCGACGGAACGACCGACCGAGTGATTGAATCAATGGTTGTTGGCAAATTGCATCTTGTCTTCACTAGCTGAGGTAATTTTATTAATTACTCATGAAACTCATGAAACTAAAACGAGCTACGACTCGAAAAAAACAGTCGGACAAACAGACACGACTGACTGACAACCGACGACGAAAACGAACAAACGGCCATTAATGACAATGGGCGAAAATGAACAAATGGAAAATTAACGCGAAACATGCTACTGGATTTTGCAATGCAAACAATGAAGTTGGTTTTACTGCATTTGCTATGGTGCATTGAGGTGTAGAAGGAGGGGGAATATATTTTTTGAGATATGAACCAGTTGAAGGAGTGAACAGAAAAAGAATATATTGTCCATATTTCGCGTGGTGCAGTGAATGTTTCATCGTGTTTGGGCAGTTGAGTAATGCGAATCTGTAATTAAAATAACAGGGTGACCTTGGAACTTCTATAGGAAATGAATGGCATTTATGTCGATTATGAATTCACGTGAAAAAAAAAACAGTCTTTAGAGTCTACGAGGAACAATTGAAAACTTTAACATACTCGGGCTTTGATAAGACGTAAAAGTTTCACGTGGACAAAATACAATATTCACTTTGTTTTGTCTTGTGATTTGAGATATGGTGACGAATTTCACGCGAAATATTGTTCACCTTAGAATTAATAGATGACTTGTGGTAACATCTTTCAATGTGGATGATGGAACGTGCAACAGAAACAGAACTCACGTGAAAAAATACAAATTTTTCACGTGAAAAAAGTAATTGTTCACGCAGTTGGGTTGCCTTTTTTTGGGTAGTGGGAATCATAATTTCTTCAAAAAGTAGGCACATCAGAATGTTACGGTCAATGGCGATCGTTGTGAATAGACTCTGGCTGGTGTGCGAAATGCTTTGTTTCAGTATCAAATCTCAATATTTTGTATATTTTTCTAGTAAAAATGCTAGCGAAAGCTCAAAATAATGTGATTTCAACATGACAGCACTACGAGCCATTATAAGAAAATAAATAGAGTGGCGCGACAGCTCTTGAAGAGCGAAGGCCAAGGTGGCTTACTCTCATCAACAATTCTCTAGTTGCGTGTGAAGAATTGACTTTTTTCATAACAGATGATACTCTTAGAAGTTTTGTCAGTTCAACGCAAGAGGCAGTGTCCGTGAAAGATGAAATAAAAACTATGGGGACGAGTAGGACTCAAATCCATGACGTTCTGCGTAGTAGCCAACGCACCTAACCACTAAGCTACGAAATTCTAAATAAGCGTTATTTTAAACAAGAACACCCTGTAATCACGAATTAAGTTAATCAGAAATCGTGAAATTCAGTGAAGGAATTTGTACGATTTTTTTTCTGCGTGGAGTAATTACTTAAAGGTCGAGAAAAAAAAGTAAAAACCTCTCAAGGGTGGAATAGCGGTTCGCATTTCGTCGAAATTTGAAGGTTATGTTTGTTGAAAAATACTTCAATGCAGACAATTATGCAACAAGCAGGTTCCTTTGGCCAAAATTCAGTTTTTTTGTCCTTAAACGCAGGCAGAGCGTCTCAATGCCTGCAAATCGTCAACAGTCAAAAAGATCCAAAAGAAACGAGTTTTTTTTTTAAAGAAATTTAAATTTTATTGTTATCTCTTAGGAAAATTGATTTTTCATTTCGAATCCTGGTTTAGTTGATTTTGTTTGTCTTTTCTCTTGTTACCTTCATACCAGCACCTACATAGCTTTCTTTTTCTCTTGCTTATCCACTGTCTCCGGCAACTTGAGCAATTGCTTACGGTCTATCGTAGAGAGTTCTTTGGAGTACGTGATTTGAATTTTGATGGTACGTCTGTTGTTTTTGTTTCAATTTCACTCTTGTCTATCGTCGAACCCGGAATGGTGGTTTTGACAGTTCTTTAAATGAAACAATTGTCAATGGGTTGAGGCCTGGTTAAAGACAATTTTCCTACTCAAGAGAGAACGAGACAAGGCAAAAGAAAACGAACAATTCATTGGAATTGTCGAAATATCTCATCGAGTGCGTGTGTAGACTTTCTAAATGTCAGAATATGCCATTAACAGTTAAATACAAACTCATCGTATTTAGTACTGTTTTTCTTCCTTTTTTTTTGTTTCTTAAATATCACGGTTGAGGCAAAAAAGGATTAAGAAAGGATTCAAATCACGTAGGATTTTCCACATAACTACGTTTTGTTGCTCCTCCTTCTGCTTCTATCCTACGACAGATATAAGCAAGGATAATAATTTATTTTTACATTTTTCACGGTTGAAGTAAGTATTCAAAAAGAGAGTTATTTTTGGGTAATTGAGTGACGGCCAATTAGGAGGCAAAAAAAAAATCACTTCAACATAAAGGGATATGATGTTCGAGAGCCTTTATGGTCTGTTTGACTTTCCCTTGGAGGCTATTTTCTTTAATTTTATTATTTTAAGGAGATGAGTTTTTTTTTCGGTTGTGAAATTTATTGGCTTTTATGGTCTTCTTTGACTTTTTGTTTTCATTCAATTTGAATGAAAGCTAACCCTAAATGAAAGAGTTTGTTAAGTTTCAATCTCTCTGGGAAGTCCTAAAAAACAAAAAAAAAATGTTCGAAGGAATTTCGAAATGAAAAAGGCTTTTAGGTGGAAATCTTTTTTTTTTACGGATCCTTGAACTTGTTTCCAGTAAAATGTTAAAAATATTTGATTTTTTTGTTTTTCTTGTTGTTGATGATGATTTGGATTGCCAAAAGGCTTTAAGGGATTGTGAAATCAGATTAATAAGGAAAGCATGGTTTCATTGGTCTGGAGCTTAAGGGTTGTTTTGTTTTCTATAAAATTTTTGATTCTAACCGCGAAACTTGATTCACTTGATTGGGATAAATAGAGTTAAATCTTTGATTGGGGTTTGAAAATGCTTACCCAAGGGAAAAGCAAGTATAAATTTTGGTAATATATGACTTTGAATTGAAAAATAATAAAATATTGAAGCCAAGTCCGCTTGTTGTCCGTATTAAGATCACAATTGGCAGCCACATCGTTCTAGAAGATAACCTGTTCTCCATAAGCCTCTTTCTGAAGCTAAGAAAGAATCACGCTGCTTCTTTAGATTTAGAAGCCTATGACGTATTAACACGTTACCAACCCTTAATCAAATAATCAATTCAAAACCACTGTACACCAGCAGATAAGATTTCTAATCATTTAACACGACAAGAAACAAGATAGCAGTCTTAATAAGTCATTCGAAAAATCATTTTTTGATTATCTAGAAAAAAAAAAAACAAGTGCTCTGCAAGTCGTCTAATAAAAATTATCAAATCTGGCAACCATGTCGCCAAATCAATTCGATCAACTTAATTGGTTTACCTACAAATGGGTTAGGGTTACATTTTTTTTTAATTACTAATTCGTCACAATCACAACGCGACTAAATGTCTGTCAGCACTTGCTGACGCCGCAGTTGATAGTCTCAGAAATTGAGTCAGTAAATTCAAATTTAAAATTTTTTTGTGTTGCTTTGGAATTGCTGCTATGGGGTATGGGGTTGATGAAAGCTGTCGATTACACAATTTTGTTTTTTGATATTTTAGGTATTTTTTGCGAGTTTTCAATTGATTGACTTTGATAAACAGTTTTGCGTTAAGTGGAAAAGCTTTTTTGTATGCATGTGGGAAGTCTACTTCTTAATGATGACAAGAGAACATTTTTGAAGGTCAAAAGCGATACATCGAGACAGGAGGCTTCCAGTGTTGTCTCCTTAGTTCATATTTCGAAAAGTTTCAAAAAATAATTGTGATGTTTTGGTGCGTATTATGAACCCAGCTTTAAAAAAGGGAGAATTATAAGCAATTTTGGTTTTCAACTTCAGTCGTCTGAACATAGATCCACATAAGCTGATAGTACGCCATCTATTGGGTGATAGCGAAACTAATGACCGGGATTAAGAGAATTTAGTTAGATTTCATATGACGTCTCTTTTCTCCTTCATACGTAGGTCATTCCGTTGGCTGGCAAAATGCATTCTAGTGAAAATTTCAACATTTCGATTTTTCGCCACCTATCGTAGCGCCATCTATTGGGAAAAAGCATTCGTCACTAGTTCCAGTATCACCTAATAGATGGCGCTGCGATCAGTGGCGAAAAAGCGAAATCTTAAAATGTTCACAAAAATGTATTTTTCAGCCAATGCGAATACCTACGAAGCAAAACGAGGTGCCATGTGAAAGCTTATGAAAATCCTTACACGTTTTGGTCATAAGTTCAGAAATCGATCGAATAATGGCGCGTCAGTCGGCGCTGAAATAAAATTATGATGAAAATTGTTAAAAATATGAAATTGCAGCACGACCTATTGGGCACAAGCTTGAAAAATGTCCAAAACGTTGCAAAATTGAGTTAGTTCAGCTATTATCCAATAGATGGCCGTAGCTTAGTGGTAAGGTGGGTTGGCTGCTAAGCAGAACGTCGTGGTTTCGAGTCCTACTCGTGCCGATAGTTTTTATTTCACGGGCACTGCCTCTTGCGAAGAACTGACAAAACTTCCAAGAATACCATTTGTCATGAAAAAGTGCTTCTCAGCTTTGCCGTTCGGAATCGCCGTTAAAGTGTAGGTGCCCTCAATTCTTCACACGCACCTAGAGAATTGCTGAGCTGTCACGCCACTCTATTTATTTATTTATTTATTTATGTTGAAAAACATCAATTCTGCTCTTATTGCTTTTTGAAAGTTGAACATTTCTACTTCTAAAGAAAAAAATTTACCTCAAAGGTTAACAATGATAGAAGGTGTCTTACAAATTTTGGGAGCGTTCATCAATATCCTTGTTTTTAAATGTTCAAATCGTGAACTGTCATCAGTCACGTCTTTCCATTTAGTGCCAATAAATGACAGCTGTCAAAAATTTATTAAATTTTCAAAAAAAGAAGGTGCTCTGTGGAATTCAGAGTTCTATGCATATTTCTTCAGAAAGACATGGGACAAAGAAAATCATCTACAGAAAACATAAAAGTGACAGACAGGCACGAACCATTTTTATTGCAAAGAATACCTAAAAAATCCCAAAACAGAACACTTGAAACGTTTTGCCGTCTTCGTTATTGATACAGATACACTCTTTTAGATAAGAACGAGGTAGGTACTGCACAATATTCAATTGCAATTGCAATTGAAAATGAGTTCTGATATGACAGCCCCCCAACTAAACACAAGCTGACAGCTATCACGACTACAAACAAAAAATACAAAACAAACAAACCGACAAAAAATGAAAAGAGCTTTAAAATGCATTCTATAGCCCCTCGAGTGGGTTTCGTTTCGTTTCGATGCAATTTCAATTCGATTCGAGTATCAATCTTTCTCTGTGGCATGATTCTGCGACTTAGAACACTTTTTCAAAAAAAAAAAAGGAAAAAGAAGAAAAATATCGAAGGAATATTTAGGAATTTTATAGCTTCCGTTAAAAAAAGTGGGCGGAATCGAAATGATAGAGCTATTGATTGTTGTGCATGTGTATCATGCAGCCGTGCGTCCGTCGCGTCCGTCAGTCTGTCTGTCTTAAATATAACAGTGGCAGCATTCAGTGCAATATCAACATTGATTGACAGAATATTGAGTTTTGTTTAAATTACTTCAAGGGGAAAAGATAATAATGTGCAATGTGCTTATGAATTGCGCTCTATTGCTGTTTAAAGTTTACTTTTCAGATGATGTCATGCAAAAACTTGCTGTGTGAGTTTTTACCGAGAGAGTTCTAGTTTGAGCTATAAATGTGAATTTAATTTGCAGCTTACGATCGTTTTATATTTTCTGTTTTCCTTTGTAATGGGACTGCATTGCGGGTGAGCAAGGGGGTGTATAAGACCCATTAAATATAATATGTGCATAATTAAACGAACATTTTCCACATTTGAACAAAGTGAATTATTAGAGATAAATGTCAGATATTGTAATAAATAATTTGGCTTCGTTTTTCGTTTGATGTTTTGCAGTCTTGTTTCGGTTTGTGTGTGCAAATGGCGCACTTAAAATGTCGACTAAATTAATTGACTCTGACTCGATGTGCTTTTCTGATTCTGAATTGGATAATTATTTTTTGTTTTGTTCTGTGAATTGTGTGGCGTGGTTGAAGGATGGGTTTAAATGGACTTTCAGATGCAGTTGATCCCATTTAAGTGATAAAATTATAATGAGCTTAAATTACAAAAAATAAGAAAATAGAATTATTAATTATGAAATTTCAGGAATATGTACAAAACTTCAGGGTCAAAATATTGGACACATTCCCCCAAAGAATTTTGAACAGAGTGAATTCAAACAAAAAAAACATCATGGTACTCTTTTCACCCTCTGTAGCTACTGAAGTAAAGGGTTTTTCAATAGGGACGCTACAAAAGTTTTCTTAAATAAAACAAAAACGGTTTTCAATATCAATGAAATTCTTTATTCCTGTAGAAGTACATTTGATGCCATTATGTATGGAACTCGATTTCTTTTGCATGGCCACCACGGGCACGCTTGCAGAAGTCCAGACGCTGAACCCAATTTTCGACGGTTTTCAAGCATAAATCGGCCGATACTGCTGCAATTTCACGTTCGATATTCGTACGAAGTTCATCAATCGTCGCTGGCTTGTTGGCATAAACCATAGATTTGACGTAGCCCCACAGGAAATAGTCTAACGGCGTTAAATCGCATGAACGAGGCGGCCAATTCACAGGTCCATTTCTGGAGATAATGCGCTCATCGAACTTCGTTCTCAATAATTCGATTGTTTGGCCCGCTGTGTGACATGTGGCACCGTCCTGTTGAAACCACATATCGTCCAAGTCCATATCATCCAATTCATTCCAAAAATAATCGGTTAGCATTGAGCGGTAGCGATTCCCATTCACAATAACGTGCCGGTCTTGATCATCACGGAAGAAGTACGGCCCAATGACACCACCAGCATGTAAACCGCACCAAACAGTGATTTTTTCGGGATGTAATGGTGCCTCGTGAAGCACATGTGGATTGCTGCCTGACCAATAACGCATATTTTGCTTATTGACGAAGCCATCCAGCCAGAAATGAGCCTCATCGCTGAAGATGATTTTTCGATGAAAATCCGGATCATTTTCAAGTTGTTGCTCAGCCCAATTCACGAACATACGACGCTTCTGGTGATCAAGCGGCTTCAGTTCTTGCGTCAATTTGATCTTGTAAGGATGTAGGCCAAGATCTTTTCGCGAAATTCGCCACAACGACGTCACAGAGATGCCCAACGCTTGAGAACGACGTGTGAGAGACTGATTTGGGTCTTCCGCAATTGATGCGCTAGCGGCAGCAATATTCTCGACACTACGGGCACTTCTTTGTCTCACTGGCACGGGAACATTTTTCCACTAGACGCTCAATTGTTGATCTGGCAGGACGATTATGACGACCATAAATTGTACGTAGCGCTCTTAAAGTGTTGACCACTGACCACTGACTCCGAATTTCGGTAGTAAATTTTAATAATTTCGACTCGTTGTTGGATCGTGAAATAGCAAACCTGGATGATGAAATGGCAAACCTTACTGAAGAGAAATGTCAAGAGAGCGGGAAAAAATATGGCGTCGTTTGCTGCCCCTATCGGTCTACTTTTGTAGCGATTCCTATTGAAAAACCCTTTATACGGTCCTGCCCTCTGAAATTTAGACAGCAGGTGCGTACGTTCATATTCCACACTGGGGTAAATTATTGGGCAAATTCCATAACAGGATTTTGCACAGAGTGATTCCAAACGAAAAAAAAACACTGTGTGCTGAGACAAAGGTAATTTGTAAATTTTTCAGTCGTCAAAAATTACAGATTGCCTTAACCCCAAAATAAATTAGTGTAAAACCAGAAAAGCTAAATTATTCCACTTGTTCTACTTCCAAAAATAATATGATTGTTTTTTTACTTTTTAAAACTCACAACGTCCACCCGCTCATAGCACATGCCATCTAGGTAAACCACATTCCGTAGGAAAATTATTTGAAGAAAAAAAATTGTAAACACAATAAAATTACTTCAAAGAACACAAACACTGCCCACTTTTTATGAACCTACACTTTTCAAAAGAATTATGGCAAAAAACAGTCTAGGAAAATCAATAAAGTACTTTGATCTCGATTATGTCGTTTTGGGGGGCCTGCCCTCGTTAAAAGAACAGCCAAAGCCACCTGCCACCGAATTTTCCTGTTCAAATATAGATACTGTCCCAAAAAAGCCACCTGGGCAGTGAGCACAATCAAACAACAAGGTGTCCCGAAAAAAAGTTTAAAACATCATTTTTTGTTCATGTTACTGCTTGATGGAAGAAATTTTGACAGTTATTTTTTAAAGGTAGAATCGTTAATCTTTCAGCAATTTTAAAATGCAGTTTCTTGAGAAATAACTCCGTGGCAAGCATTGACTTGGGACTTGGGACACCCTGTAATGAGGACAATCACTATGCTTCGAAAAAAAACTTCTAATCGTGAAACAAGACATCAGGTGAGCCCTTTGGTTAGGCCAACCAACAAAAAAATAAAAATACCAAAAAGCTTGCCACTTTCGTGTAAACAAATCAATCGATCAAGACAGCCCGCCACATGCTCGCTCGGAGGTTGCAAATTGCTTCCCATTACTGTTGTTAGTTTTTTGCTTGCTATTGGTCGACTGCGGTGGCGGTAGAGTACTGATTTCCTGGTCTCCTTCGCTTCGGGTTAAGCTACTGTCAGGCGTTGCTGTTTTTTTTTTTTTCATTGGATTAGATTCGAATCTCTTAAGCTCCTTGTCTAAATGACGAATTGGACACATCAAAAAGTGCATCAGCCCACGCTTCCTCAATCATGAATTTAATTGCAAAATTTCGTACGGCATCATATCAAGCCTTGGGAAACATGTTTATTGCTTTCATTTTTTGCTGATACACCGAAAAAGCTTGAAAATGATAAAATATTTATTCGCAACACAGTTTAATCGATTAACAACTTGGAATGGAGCTTGACTTGTTAATCAATTAATATAGGTAACTTTATCTATCGTTGGGGGAATCTGAATCGCGCGTACTCCAATCGAAGTGGAGGTGGGTGGTTATTAGATTGTGTGTATGCAAATCGCCGTAATATCGTCGTGTGGTACAGTAAACAAGATCTGGTATCGCTCTGGTATTTTATTAGGTACGAGGCTGGGTATTGTTGAATTGATTTGCGGTGCAAGCGAGTCTGTGAACAAGTACCTACTCGGTAATGATATGCTTGACTGAATTATAGGTTTTAGTTATCCGATCGGACGTCATGGCTTGTTAAAGGCCCTCGATCAATGGAAATCTGGAACTCGAAATGGATTAACTGAAATTTTTAATCAGGCTTCCTACATTTAAAGAGAGGATCTTGTAGGCGATGTTTAGTAGACTTATTCCTCTATAGTTGGCGCAGTTTAGAGGATCTATCCTGAAAAAGGGAGATCCTCTAAACCGCGCCAACTATAGAGGAATAAGTCTACTAAACATCGCCTACAAGATCCTCTCTGCCGTAATATGTGAACGTCTGAAGCCTTTCGTCAACAATCTGATTGGTCCTTTTCAATGTGGCTTCAGGCCAGGAAAGTCAACCATCGACCAAATTTTCACGTTGCGGCAGATCCTGGAAAAGACCTATGAACTCCAAATCGATACCCACCACCTTTTCATCGATTTTAAGGCCGTGTATGACAGCATCTACAGAGACGAACTGTACAAAGCTATGTCTAGTTTTGGCGTCCCTGCCAAGCTTGTTCGCTTGTGCAAAATGACGATGGAGAACTCACGCTGCTCCATAAAGGTTGGCAACGAGCTTACGGAATCTTTCGACGTCAAAAAAGGATTCAGACAAGGCGATGCACTGTCATGCGATTTCTTTAACATCGTTCTTGAGAAGATAGTGCAGAACTCCAACGTCAACACCAGAGGCACTATCTTCCAAAAATCTGTTCAACTTCTCACGTACGCCGATGATATTGATATAATGGGAAGAACACAGCGTGATGTCAATGGCGCCTTTGTGAAAATTGAGACAGAAGCGGCAAAAATGGGTTTAGCGGTAAATGAGGGAAAAACGAAGTATATGCTGTCTTCGAGGAAGGACACCCAACACCGACGGCTCGGGCAGAACGTCACAATAGACGCATACAACTTCGAGGTAGTAAAGGAGTTTGTCTACCTAGGCTCCGCTATAAACACGGGCAATAACACCAGCGCCGAGATCAGACGAAGAATAACTCTTGCTAATCGCTGTTTCTTTGGGCTTAGAAAGCAATTGAGTGGAAAAGCCCTCTCTCGAGCAACTAAGGTAAAACTGTACAACACACTCATCATCCCAGTCCTGCTGTATGGTGCAGAAGCATGGACCCTGACAAAATCGGATGAAAGTGCCTTAGGCTGTTTCGAGAGGAAAGTTCTTCGGGTCATCTTTGGCCCCGTGTGCATTGAAGGGAATGGCGAAGAAGATACAACAGCGAACTTTACGGGTTGTACAACGACATGGACCTAGCCAGAAGGGTCAAGGTCCAGAGACTCAGATGGCTCGGTCATTTAGAGCGAATGGACACCAATGCTCCGGCCCGGAAAGCCTTCGACACTATTCCCGAGGGACGTAGGAGGAGAGGAAGATCGCGACTCAGGTGGCGCACTCAAGTGGAAGAGGACCTCAATCAACTTGGAGTGCAAAACTGGAGACGACTAGCTAAGGATCGAGCTAGCTGGCGGAGCTTGTTGATTGAGGCCCAAGTCCACAACGGACTGTAGCGCCACCTTAAGTAAGTAAGTTCCTACATTTAAAATTGCTGTATCTTCCAATTAAGTCTTAAGGTCATGATCTGATCATTCCTGAAGATTTTATTTTTGACAATTCATACTAACCGAAGACATTTACAACTTTACAAAATTCTCAAGATCAAGAAAAACTAGCAATCAGCCCTCTAACGCACCAACACAGGTTAAAGACGGCTTAAAGGTTTCTAAAAGCGATTTTAATGAAAAAAACTGCTTATCTCCCATCGTTTTTGACCTTCAGGCACGTAACGTCTCGTTGTCGATGCGTCGGAATGAGCAAGCCATTCATTGTTCTCGCACCTTACAATTCAAATGGCCAATTATTTTGTTCTAAGCGATAAATAATAATTCGTCTAGACACCTTCTCACCTAATTTTTTTTTTTTTTCTGTTTCTTAACAAAAGGTCAACCTCAAATTAAGCACACGAGCTTTTCTCTATTGCGTGCCGGACTCTTGGACAACTTTTGTTTAGTAGTTTTGAGGTGTTGAGAATCAAGGTCAATTTTCCTCAACAGAATTTGACACAAAGACAAAATTAAGTCAAAAGGAAAAACGTTAAGTGACTACTTTAATCGATCGCCCCTTAACTTGTTTATGCAACACCTTGAGACGAATTGATGGGGAAGAAAAACCTATGAAACACTTTAAGGCCAATAATTTTAAGTTTTAAGACACAAGTAGAGACCCATTTAGGTTATTTCTTTATGAGCTTTATCACGAGTCTTTATGTTAGTTGGAAAACTTAAAATTTACTACGCCAAATAATCGTAAAGTCAAATGACTAAAAAAAAAATCCAATCCAAACTTATGGATGTCACTTCTCTTTAGACGATGACTGACGAAAAGAACTTTTACAAATTTTTTTGTTTTTCTATAGCAAAAGTATAAAAGGAAACGGTAATGTTGAAGAATGAACTTCTATAACGGCAAACTTGTCAGACATTATGCCTTGACGCGTTTCGAATGAGGAACAATATAGAAAAAAAATAATAATAATTTTTTTTTTGCTCTTTTGTTGATTTCTCTTTATTCTTTTTCATGAATTTTTAATCAAGTCCATTAGAGGAGCTGTGTTTTCTATTTGAAGCGGCGGTTATGGTGGATACACCATAGAACACAACAGTACCTTTACCTATCTATTTGAGAGCGGTCAAGAACCGAATGACGACGATGAACGCACGGTTATGGTTGCCAAGCTTGAGCTGTTGTATGGTTATTGCTATGCAAAGATAATGATTCATAATAATTAATACAATTTTGTGGGTATTGTTTGTGAGCACGTTCGGTATGTTTTTTTTTTTTTAGACCTTTGTTGGGAAGTATTGTGATTTTTGAGCTCAATGTGAATCACCAGTGAATGGGCTTATTATTTCGAAATTAGTGTTTTTGTAAGAATATTCAGTGGATACAGTTTTGAAGGCTTTTTTAGGTCACGCATTGTCGGTGTATGCACATAGTTTTGGACCAAAGGTTCTGCCTTAACAGCGATGTCTGTCTTCATGTCGGTATATCCTGTCCATGCTACGGACTCCCTTAAAACTGGGCTAGAAACAATACATTTCCGATATGATTCTAGAATTGAATTTGAAAAGTTTTGTTAATACTGGGCCAGGTTCATGCCTCTTAGACCTTAGAGTTCTTGTTATAAAATAATCCCTAGTCAAAAATGTCAAATTGCAGTCACTTCAAGAATAACCTACTGTCACCCCTCTTCTTTTTCATGCTTCGGAAGTCATATTGAAAAATTAATCAACAAATACGATGTGATTGAGATATTTGAGCTGATAATTAATTTAATCTATGAGGCCTCGAGCTGTGAGCTTAAGTGATCAAATGATCAACAAGTTGCAGCTTCAACATGAAGGTCACTCAAGAGTGCTTCCATTCAAACTTATCAGAGAAGTGATTGTATTCTCTCAAGCGAAAAGGTCACAGCTTTTATCTTAAACTACCGCTTCCAAAATCAAGTCTTATCATAAAAGAGATACCTTTGTTTTCGTGTATCATTGGCTATAGGATAACTAGGAAAATTTTGTCTTCTGACAATTTCAAATCACGGGACATTTTTTGAAGGCGGAAATGCAAAGTTAAAACTTTATCTGTTATGAAATTGTCTCTTTCATGAGAAGACGCCGAATGAGATGGAAAGCTTATGAGATGAAGGTAAGTATAGAAAATGGGCAGGTGGGCATGGTTCAGAGGATAGAGTAGTTGATTGCTAAGCCGAATGCTACGGGTTCATGCCCCAGCTTCGGCAGCATTCTTTTCTAAAAAAAATCGCCAGTTTATCTGAGGCCACCTGTGCGATGATATGAGACAATTAAAATCTGTGTCTCCTCCTCTGTGCCAAGTAGGTTTATGTTATGTGTTCTTCCCTTCTATGTATCTATCTGTCTCGCTCTGTTGTATTAATGTCTTGGTCTGTCAGTGCTGCTATGTGTCTGTAGTTCGTTACATTTATGTGCTAAGTACTGTGAAGTCAATGTCAATGTCAATGTATAGAAAATGGGTTAAGCTCCTTCCAGCCCTTCCAATGGGACGGGACTGTAGTTTATTTTGAAATGAAAATTGCATTTGCGTAAAAATGTCATATGGTGTAAGCGCATTTCAGTAAAAATGTTGTTTGATTAAAAGTGCCGTTTGGTGAAAAATATCATTTGGTGCATCTCGCGGAAACTAGACGGATCAGTTAAGAATTAAAAATAGAGTGGTGCGACAGCTCTTGAAGGGCCAAGGCCTAAGTTGCTTACCCTCATCAACAATTCTCAAGTTGCGTGTGAAGAATTGAGGAGATTTACAATTTAACTCCGATTCCGAACGGCAAAGTTGAGAAGCACTATTTCATGGCAGATGATTCCCTTGGAAGTTTTGTCAGTTCTTCGCAAGAGGCAGTGCCCGTGAAAAATGTAATAAAAACTATAAGAGTAGGACTCGAACTCACGACGTTTTGCTTAGCAGCCAACGCACCTAACCACTAAGCTACGGACACCACAATTTATTATAATAATTAAGAATTACAGGTTTCGAAATTATTCGCGATACTGGCACCATCTTTTTTTTACAAAACAGCACTTTTGCTAAGAAAGTAAAAATTGCAATTGCCTAGAAATAAGATTTTGTAAAAATTACATTTCAGTAAAAAGGCGGACCAAATTTTTACATGACAAAAAATTAAAGCAAAAAGTATTGCAATGTCCCAAGGTAGTAAGAATTTTTATTCATTTGTAAAAAATATGAAGAATTCTTTTTCTTCCTCGGTCCCTACGCTCGTTGACAATGACACTCCAGCTGTTAGCTCGCTCGCGAAAGCTATACTTTTTGCTAGGCAGTTCGCCGCCAAATCTTCGCTGCCAGAGAGTGTCATGACTCTTCCAGTTTTTGACGGCGTCAATGATTCCATGGGACAAATCTTCTTCCGCACTCGTGCTGTGGCGAGAGTCTTAAAGGATCTCAACATACATAAATCCACTGGTCCGGATGGTATCCCCACTATTGTTTTGAAGAGGTGTTCTCTCACGCTGGCAAAACACTTGCGTAAGCTTTTCCATCTCTCCTCTCCTGGGCTCGTTCGGAGCAGTTGGAAAACAGCATTTGTCAATCCAATCCCAAAAAAAGGCGAATCGTCTTCTCCCTCCAAATATCGTCCGATTGCACTTACGTCCCTTCTTCCTAAGTCATGGAAACGCTGATAAATTATCAGCTTAAAAAATATCTCGAAGACCGAAAGCTTCTTAATGACCGGCAGTACGGCTTTCGCACAAATCTTTACATCGTTTTGGATAAAGTAAGATTTTTGCACTCGATATTTCAAAGGCATTTGATAAAGTCTGACATCTTGCTCTTTTATCGAAAATTCGTAATGTAAAGCGTAATGTAATACCGTAATACTCACGCTTCTAGGAATGCCAATCAGTTTACCATCGTGCCCAACTTCAGACGTACTCTCAAGTATAGAGAATCGTTTTTTAGCCGTACTACGCGAATGTGGAACTCTCTTGCACAATCTGTATTACCCAGTCATTACAATGTTCAAGAATTTAAGACCAATGTACACCGACACCTCCTTTCCAACTCCTTCTCTTCTTCCTAATGCACTCACTGTGTCCCTGGCATAAAAAGGGTATAAAAATCCCTTGAGTGGGTGAAAATTATAAAAAAAAGTATAATGTTTGGTCAAAACTCCGTTTGGCAAAAATGCCATTTGATGTTATTAGCGATACCTAAGCGGACAAATCTACATTTTGCCACAGATCTACATTTTTGTTCCACTACTTCCCGCTAGATAGCGCTAGTATCGCCAACTAATTTTTTGTTACTCAAGATTCCAAGTTTGACCGCTTAACACTTTACATCACGAAACCTTTTTTACGAAAATTTGTTTATGAGAGGATAATCCGTAAATCGGATTATTACTAGCTAATCTAAGAACAAAAAAACCAAGAAAATTTGTTGTTTGATAGTAGACCGGTAACCTTACTTCGCGGAGAGTTTTAGTTTGAAGTGAGTAGTAGAAAGCAACCAGACCTTTGTTTTTGTATCATTTGATACTAACTACCCATGATTACTGAAAGACTTGGCAATTTGCTTTCCGAGATTAATAAAACAATTATCGGGCTTTCATTTTGGTGAATACAAAATTAGTTCTATCTGTTGAAAACACGATTTTTAATCGCCTTAGACGTTAGTTTTAATTTAATAAAAAAAAAATAATTAACAAGAAGTAACCAATTCACTCAAATAAAATGATCACTCTGATTTCCTCAAATCTAAATTTTTATCATCAACTTTTTTCATCGAAAACCTTCGATGGCTTACCTTAAAACCCAATCGATTTGTGTCATTTGAACCGACCGACACTAATAATATCAGTGCCTTTCACAAATTCACATCACAGCTTATATCAGCTTGAGTTAACGAGCTTAGACTAATTAATTATTTTACTTTAATGACTTAAATGACTCGCAAGGTTATGATGATGGTAAAATGTATGATCGTTCCTGTATTGAGATCACCAGTTTCTCAGAATAAGAACATTTCATTGTCAAATACCTTGCACTTCCTGAATTTCCCTTAAATTTAAAGGCTTTTTAGTTGACATGAGTTTAATTTTAGACTTTCAACCAACTTCATATTCATTCAACACTCCCGAACGTCGCATCGTCGATGAAAAGTTCATTGAACCAATAAACAATTTTTGACACTCAACGGTTCGCCGCCCCACTTATTAGCATAATTCAATTGAAAACCAAAACAAGTTTGGTTTTCATTCATCGCTTAAATATTTGTCAAAGAATAAGAGTCGTCAAATTCCAGCTAAAAAACACAATTTCACAACATAATAATCAAATTGCCATATTTCGTCATAAAAACAACAGCTAATGTCGTTTTTATAGGAAAAACCATTAACGAACATGCAATAAACAATTCTTGACTTGAAATACATAATTCCATCTAATTCGACAGTGTCGGAGTGTGCGATTATGTTTATTTTTTTTTTGTGGGGTTGTTGTGGGCGAGGGTTGGAGATTATATGAGAGTTGCCACACCATTAGGCAGAGGTCATTACATGATTTTCAGTTTTTATTGATTTTTGACTTAAAACTTTAAAAATTGTTTTTGGTTTTTGGGAGCTGCAACTCTAACGCTAGTTGAGTGAAAATTAGTGAACAGGGTGTATCGTTTTTAAGCTTTCAATGCTCGATGACAAAAATTGATGGCTTACAAATGCACCAGGCTGTTATTCAAATCTTATGAGCTGGTAGCTAGACAACCAAAGTGCAATGTGAGGTGCATGTTACCTACAGAAAACGATTCACAGAGTTTCTTTTAAGGAAATTCCTTTGAACACCCTGTTCACAAATAAAAAACCTTTAAACGTCCAAGCACACTTCTCTGCAAATCAAGGCGCTTATCGTTCAACTTTAATTGAGCGACAAAAAGTCAAAAACGTTTCAAATTTGCATACACGAACAAGAAAATATCATAATCAGCTGTATGTGTCGTTGTCGAGGGTGGGAAATCGTAGGAGGTGGTCTTTTCATCGACGAGGTAGAATTAGTCGTCGTCAATTGCCGTCATGATTCGTTTTAACGGGCATAGAAATAAAATTAAATAGGCGAGGTGTGTTTAGCAGCAATTGACACAGAAAATTCAGCTCACTGAATATATAGCTGATCAGTTTTTGCTTTGAAATGAATTTTTGGCAGCGAGAATTATATTGCTGCTTAATAGTCGTGTCAATTGCATGACTTAAGTCCACTTTTGGCTTGTCTCAAACTGCTCCTGCTGCTGCAATATTGACGACAACTTTGAGCCACAGTCGCACGACAAACGAGTGGGACGAAATTGAAATTGACCAAATGACACAGCTTTTACGTACCTATATGTAAAAGTTAATGACATTCGACAGAAATGAGGAAAGCAACAAATCGAAATAAAATCAATTAATGTCGACGGACGTATGTTAATTGCTCAAGGAACACTAATTTATGTTTGGATTTGCGATCGTTTAAAAAAAGTGCTTCACATAGTTTTGAGGCAATTCCCAAAAAGAGAGAGGATGAACGACTCGACTGGTTAGACTGGGGCGCGTTGAATTTGAATAATTAATTTTGTGTGAAATTAATTTATTTTATTTTTGATTATTTTTAGTATCAATATGTGTCACTGTGAAGTGGATTGTGTTGTTTATGTGGAAAAACATGACCAGACACTTTCTTTCATTTTTGGTGGTCGATTTTTTTTAGGGGATTTATGTTTGCTTTTTATTCCTTGATTATTCCAAAACGATAGAAAGTCTCTAGAATCATTTTAAAGGGTGTAAGAGGCGTCAAGTGTCGGTAGCTTAGTGGTAAGGTGAGTTGGCTGCTAAGCAGAACGTTGTGGGTTCGAGTCCTACTCGTGTCCATAGTTTTTATTTCATCTTTCACGGGCACTACCTCTTGCAAGGAACTGACAAAACTTCCAAGAGTATCAATCTGTCATGAAAAAGTGCTTCTCAACTTTGCCGTTCGGAATCGGCGTTAAATTGTAGGTCCCCTCAATTCTTCACACGCACCTAGAGAATTGTTGATGAGAGTAAGCCACTTAGCTATTGGCTCTTCAAGAACTGTCGTGCCACGCTATTTATAAGAGGCGTCTGAAAAACTTCCAATTTTCAAACACAATTTCTCCATTCAAAGTTTCTCCTACTTTCTCACGAAAAAGGTCGATAAACCAGTCAATATAAATTTTAATCCTTTTCAAGCCATAAAAAAAACTGAGTAAGACCCGGACCAATCCAAACTTTTCATCTTTTTTACCTCAAAAAGTTTGTTATACTCGCTTTTTTGTTCTAATTAAAACTCGTTTATCCAATTACCTGAGATGAAAGCACGCCCTGTACCTACTGATTACTCAATGTTGCTTTTTTTCTCGAGGAGCAATTAAAAATTTAAGATTATCTTAGCAACAGAAAAAGATGAGCAATCGTTTCGTTTTATTAAGCTTCGTAAAATATTTTGTTTCTTTTTTATTTCAACTCCTTAAGCAAAATTTGTTCTGTGTATTCTGTGCTGTTGTCAAGTGAGGAGAGTCGAAATCGAATGAATCATTAATATTGCTTATCTGTTTGTCCTGTCGATTTGTTTTATTATTCATCACAATTGTTTGGAATTGGTTGATGCAATAGAGACCGAATTGGGTATATTTGCTTTTTTTGATTGAATGAAATAATTGAAGCGCACATCGGAAACTGAACATTGTGTAGTAGCAAGGATCATGGGCCAATTCGTTCACTGGTAAAACGTATTTTGTTGAAAATTCAAAAACTGCTGATTTTTCATCACCGATCGCAGCGCTATATATATTGGGTAGAAGCGGAAATACCTAAATTTTGCTACAGACAAATTTAAGGCATTAGTTCCACTACTACCCAATAGATGGCGCTGCGATCGGTGGTCAAAAAATGCAACAAAGATGCATTTTACCAGCCATCAGAACAACCCACGAAAGAGATCGAGGTGTCATATGAAAGCTTATGAAAATCCCAACACTAAATTTGTACTTGCAGCTTACCTCCATGTCGAGTTTGCCTTTTTTTCAGCTTGTCTTAGATCTTAGATGGAATATGTGACTAAATAAATTTTGTTAAGAATGTTAAACTTGACATATAAAAACTATTAAAAATGCTTAACAACTTGTTTGGGTCCCTAGTAATTTTATTATTCACAAAATCGTGACAATGGTGACCTGTGTGATCCAGTATGTCTCCCCAACGACCATTAAACACTTGTTTGCTTAATAACCTGTTTCTTCTTCTAAGATCAGTTAAGATATTTTTAATATTCTTGTTTAATATTTTAGATCGATGTTATCTTTTGGAAAGTGTAAAACATGTTGTTTTCGATGGTAATTTCACATGATTGTATCAAATACAAGAAAAAACAACAAAACGAACCTGGAAGTCTCCATCCATCGTTTAGTTTCTAATTGAATAAATGATAGCTTAAGGGGTGATTGTTTGATGATAATTATTTTATGTTTGAGTGACTTGGAAGAGGAAGTTCCAAATTATTATTAATAAATCTTGTTTTTTGAACATCGATTTTGAAAAAATAGACATGACATAATTTGAAAAGAGATGATCGCCCGAAGGGTTTGTCTTAACAGAGTTTATAAGACGTCGGTCGGTCTGTTTTGTTGTTCAAGAGAGTGGTGATTTAACGCGTTTTATATGGTCAAAAGGTTATGGAAGGTCAAAATATTTGCACTTGGTGAGTATTTATTTTGTCCATGAACAAAGTGACTATATTGCAATCGAAGCATGACAAATTTCTAGCAGACGGTTCTAGCAGGATGTGTTTTTTCGTTTGACTTCACATTGTGCGAAATTCTGTAGCGGAATTTGTCCAATAATTTACCCCAGTGTAGGATATGAATGTGCATACCTACTGTCCAATTACAGAGGACAAGGGCTGTGCAAAATTCTGAAGGTGAATTTGTCCAATAATTTATCTAAATTTGGGATAGAAACGTACACACCTGCTTTAGAGAGCAGGGCTGTATTCAAACAGGGTCAAAGGGGTACCATAAAACCTACAGTGCTTACGAAAAGTCACATAAAAGAGAAAGAAGAAAAGCAGCTGCTAGCATGCTTTAAGAGCAGATGAGAAGACATTAGTACTAACGTTTCAAAACGTAGGGAGTAGAAGGTAGAAGTCGAGCATTACTCCGATCCTAATAGTGTTCGAATTCAAAAACAATATTAACAACCGACGTCCGTGACTTAAGTGAAACGTTAATATAATTTGGGCAAGAGACCGACTGAATTGTGGCTTGTAAAAATGAGAGCATCCGCAGTTTCTCAGCTCGAAGATCTAGAAGAGTCTCGGGCAAAGGACAACACCCGGCGTTTCTTTAAACCGGCACACAGGCTCTTCGAAACAGTGAAGGAAACCTTGTCACCGAAACACAGGGAATATTAGATGTTTTTAAGCAGCACTTCGAACAGTTGCTGAATGCGCAAAATTTCGAGCGACCTAATGACCAAAGAGAAGCAAGACTAGTTAATCAAGACCCAGTCCCAGCCCGTAGTATAAAAGAGGTAGAAAGAGCCATCCAAAAGCAAAAAAATAACAAGTCCGCTGGGTCGGATGGCATACCTGCGGAACTCTTTAAATATGGAGGAGGTGTTTTGATGAACCGCATGCACCACGTCATCACCAAAGTGTGTGAGGAAGAATGCATGTCCACTGACTGGTCGATAAGCTCCATATGCCCCATCTACAAAAAAGGCCATCCGATGTCGTGTAAAAACTACCGTGGCATATCCCTGCTTAATGTTGGATACGACTTTAAAGCTGCATATGATAGCATCCACTGCCAAGAGCTTATGATAGCGATGTTTGAATTTGGGATCCCGAACAAACTGGTGTGCCGCATAGCACTTAACAATACGCAGTGCAGTGTGCAAATGGGTTACAGCTCATTCGAGTTATTCCAAACATGCGCAGGGTTAAGACAAAGAGATGCGTTATCATGTGATTTTCTCAGCATAGTCCTGGAGCAGATAATGCGCAAGGCAGGTGTGAGCACGGAAAACATAACCTTCAACCCACCTCCTCAAATGTCGATCCAAGAGAGCTTAGCTTAAGGCCTTCACAGCGATTGAAGAACAGGCAAAACACGTTGGTCTTGAAGTGAATGAGGACAAAACAAAGTACATGCTTTCAATCCACCGCCTAGAACCAAACGTCACGTATAGCAGCAATTTCGAGGTAATTAAGGAGTTCACCTTCCTTGGAACAAACATCAATCCCACAAATGACACCTTTGTGGAGATCCGAAGAAGAATTACTCTGGCGAACCGCTGCTTCTTTATTTTGGCCAAACAACTGGGTTCAAAACTTCTCACTCGAAAGACAAAGTGTCTCGTATGCAAAACTTTGATTTTACCAGTCCTACTCTACGACGGCGGCGCCGAGTGCTGGACGGATTTTCGGTCCCGTATGCGACGATGGCGAATGGAGAAGAAGATTCAACCGAGAACTGTATGAGCTGTACCAAGATGTGGATGTAGTCCAGAAGGCCAAGAAAAGACGACTACATTGGCTCGGCCACATCGAGCGAATGGACGACAACGCTCCAGCCAAGAAAGTCTTCTCATCCCAGCCCCCAGGTTCGAGACGACAAGGGATACCGAACCTACGGTACAAGGACTAAGTGACTGCTAATGCCAGAGCGCTTGGTTTCGGCGACTGGAGAGTGCATGCTAGGGAGCGTTCAAGATGGAAGGCTGCAGTATCTCAGGCTGAGATCCTTCATGGATTGTGAGCCGGATAAGTAAGTAAGTAGTAAATATGAAATTTTGGAGTATTGGAGTCAGAAGTGTCAATAAAAATAGTCAATAGAATGATAAGAAGTATAGAATAGACTCACCTTTGATAAATTCAATACGTTTTCTCTGGAAAAAAAGAAAGGGGAAGTTAGTTTTTTGTTTTTTTCAATGAAAACATAAAAAAATATAAAAACACTCGAGAAATATTTTTCCGTTTAAAATAGATGCCAAGCCAATTGCCATTTTTTCACACTACCCAGAAAAAAGTTCAAAAAAATATTGGTTCCAATGCATGTAAGAAACAAACAAAAAAATTCGACAGTACAAAGAGCAAAACCTCACGACGATTTATGTTTTTTCTAACTTCTGGGTGACTTTTCATTAAATTTTTGTTTGTTTCTTCAATTTCTTAGTTTGTCTTCCCTTTCGGCAATAAATTTGAAATGAAATAAATTCGCCTAGGGTATTTCTCGTCGACAGTTTGTCTCAAAAGCCAAAAACAAAATCACCAGCAAAAAACAAAAGACAGACGACCAAAAATTATTCAATTAGAGAGTGCCATGTCCTGAGTTGTAAGCTCTATCGTAGCAATAATAAATTAAAGTAAAAAAAAGGGAAAAACAGTAGAAGACTTTCCAAATAAAAATAAATCACATGGACAGAATGATTGGACACTGGAAAATTTCTAAAACCAAATTCAAAACAATTGAACATCACTTCCTTGAGACTTTTTATTTCGTAAATGTTCTACTGTTTTCAGCAAGGCATCAAGAGCATAAACGCCACCGATCCGTCATGATGCACTTTTATTGCACAAAAATTAAAAATATTGTTCTTGAATCTAAAACTATAAAATAGATTAAATGAAATAACAGCCAGATGCAAGAAGTACGAACAGACGGACGACTGAAGGTTAATTTAAACGATGATGACGACAACGACCGACGATGAGGGTTGTTTTTGAGCAATTTGTTTCCTTTCAAAATGTTGTTGAATTTCTGTTTTAGTGGATCGTATCCAAACATAATAAATCTTAAAGATCCCATCATTCCCTTGGCTATATCCCCTCACACCTCGCTGACAAACAACCGTGTGCCCGAATCCAAATAGTTGTTAAACGTTGTTGTCTTTCGCAAAACCAAACAAACACACAGAACACGAAAATTTGTCTGTAATTAAAAACAGCTGTTGATGCAAGCGCTTTTTGTTATTTTTGGCACCGATTGCGATTTATGGATTAGATTGAAATAATTCTCAAATCCATCACAAAAAATTGAATGCACAATATTTTGCAAAAATCAATTTTTTGGCATGCATCGCACTTGTTTTTCGTTCGTAAAAGGGTGGTTCGGTTTTGGGGTGCGCGTCAATAAATCATTTTTCTTTTTTGGCTTTCAACATAAATGGGAATTTTTGGTGTTTTTGACATCGTCAAGTTGAATTAGAGACAATATATGACCAATGTCAAGTTTTCCGAGAAATAAATTTTAAAATTTTATTTTAAAATCATCAGAGAACACAAATATGACAGTTTTTGAAAAATTGCAATTTCCTAAAATAAAAATTTTAATGAGATAATTTTGGTTCTTGTTCGAGGCTCGTGCGGTTCGAGTATATAAAGTCTGACTTTACTGTATATTCCAACTCGGATTACCTCAAATATAGTCCTGGAAAGCATTTAAAAAAGGAAAAATGAAGTTCTAAATCCGTCAAAATCTCTGGCATCCGCTGATGAAATTTGACATTTAAAGGCTAAAAAGAGAAGAAATGTACGAATCTAGGTCGCCGGAGGGATATTTCGTTCTAAATTTTACCGTATCCGCCCCAAAAACCAAAATAAGAAGCAAGCTTACTTGGTTTTCTTAAATCGATTGCTGAGTTGGCAAACAACATTAGCTTAATATGTGCTCATGCCCCCACAGAAGAGAAAAAGGACGACACCAAAGACGAGTTCTACGAGCTCCTTGACAAAACGTACGAGTAAATTCCTAGTTATGACATTAAAATTGTCCTCGGCGATTTTAACACAAAGCTGGGAAAAGAGGACATGTTTGGTGGAACAGTCGGAAAACACAGTCTGCACGACACCACTTCCGATAACGGATTCAAGCTGATCGATTTTGCTGCGGGGCGAAATATTGTGGTAGCAAGCACCTGGTTCCCTCATCTCAACATACATAAAGGTACATGGAGATCTCCTGATCAATCAACCGTCAACCAGATTGATCACATTGCGATCGACGGAAGGCACTTGTCCAGCATTTTAGGTGTTCGAACTTTCCGAGGAGTTAACATCGACTCGGACCTCTACATTGTCGTAGCCAAGGTAGTGCTACGAATATCCCGACAACGGCCAAAACAAGGAAATGCTGCAAAAAAATTCGACGTCGGACGACTACAATCGCAAGAGATCGCAAGATCCTTCTCTGATCGAGTGTCAAGTTACTCTTAAGGAGTCCTATGCCGCCAACATCAAGTATCGAAGACCAGTGGCAACATTGCCAGAGAGCAGTTAGAGATGCCGCCTGTAATGTGCTGGGTTTCACACAGCCACCAAAACGAAACCCCTGGTTTGACGAAGAATGCGGCACTGCATAGAAGGACAAGAGCTGCTCGTGAGCTCTATGAGCAAAAGAGGAGAGAGGAACGCCGGCTTCTCAGGAGAAAAAGAGAGGAGCCAACAGCAGGAATGAAGTTCGGAGGTTTTACCGAAAGGTTTAACAGCTGGCTCAAGGTCATCGAGCAAGAACCGATGCCTGCAGAGATAAACAAGGGAACATCATAGTATAATCGCAGCCAATGCTGGGGATTTGGAAAGACCACTTCTGTAGATTGTATAACGGCGACGACGAACTGTACAAAGCTATGTCTAGTTTTGGTGTCCCTGCCAAGCTCGTTCGCTTGTGCAAAATGACGATGGAGAACTCACGCTGCTCCATCAAGCTTGGCAACGAGCTTACGGAATCTTTCGACGTCAAAAAAGGATTCAGACAAGGCGATGCACTGTCATGCGATTTCTTTAACATCGCTCTTGAGAAGATAGTGCAGAACTCCAACGTCAACACCAGAGGCACTATCTTCCAAAAATCTGTTCAACTTCTCGCGTACGCCGATGATATTGATATAATGGGAAGAACACAGCGTGATGTCAATGGCGCCTTTGTGAGAATTGAGACAGAAGCGGCAAAAATGGGTTTAGCGGTAAATGAGGGAAAAACGAAGTATATGCTGTCTTCGAGGAAGGACACCCAACACCGACGGCTCGGACAGAACGTCACAATAGACGCATACAACTTCGAGTAGTAGAGGAGTTTGTCTACCTAGGCTCCGCTATAAACACGTGCAATAACACCAGCGCCGAGATCAGACGAAGAATAACTCTTGCTAATCGCTGTTTCTTTGGGCTTAGAAAGCAATTGAGTGGAAAAGCCCTCTCTCGAGCAACTAAGGTAAAACTGTACAACACACTCATCATCCCAGTTCTGCTGTATGGTGCGGAAGCATGGACCTTGACAAAATCGGATGAAAGTGCCTTAGCCTGTTTCGAGAGGAAAGTTCTTCGGGTCATCTTTGGCCTCTAGTGCATTGAAGGGGAATGGCGAAGAAGATATAACAGCAAACTTTACGGGTTGTACAACGACATGGACCTAGCCAGAAGGGTCAAGGTCCAAAGACTCAGATGGCTCGGTCATTTAGAGCGAATGGACACCAATGCTCCGGCCCGGAAAGCCTTCGACCACTATTCCCGAGAACGTAGGAGGAGATAAAGACCGCGACTCAGGTGGCGCACTCAAAGTGGAAGAGGACCTCAATCAACTTGGTGTGCAAAACTGGAGACGACTAGCTAAGGACCGAGCTAGCTAGCGGAGACTGTTGATTGAGGCCCAAGTCCACAACGGACTGTAGCGCCACCTTAAGTAAGTAAGTGAGTTGGCAAACAGACAGAGTAAGCAAACCGAGTTAACTCGTTCAACTCCAGTTCGCAAACCAAGTTATCTAACTCATACATACATACATCTTGTTGCTAGTTCCTATTCTGGCTTCCATACATTTTTGCGCGTCTTACTCAATCTCAATCAAAAATTCTGTCAGACAGAAGAATTGCAAATAAATTCAGATTAATGACTTGACCAATTTCCAAGCGCATTATCATTGTCTACTGCGTCAACATCATCAGACCACAACTACCACTAAATGAAGCACTTAATTAAGCTTCTATTCAACCAACTACTATGAGTCATAAAAATAATTAAAAGCACATAAGAACTCCATCATCTCAAGGTCAGAACTCGAGACTCCCAATTTGTTAGACACACACACACACACACTTAGATAATAATGCCATCCCATTGAATTAGATTTTCCACAATCACCATTGTCGTCGTCGCCATTATTAATTTTCGTCCATTATTGTCGTCATACAAACACAAAAAAACTCTCTCAAAAAAAGTCCCCAAAAATTCTCAATGTCAGTCACGCTATTATAACAAATCATGCATTCGCTTTAATGACAACTACTTATACTGACTTTATGACAAGCAACCGAAACTCACTGGCAGATAAATGATTGCTTAATTTCTTTTTCATCAAACAAACAACAACAACGGCTATGCCAAACAGAAAAAACACCCAAAAACTGGAGCACTCCATCAGACACAAACAAAATGTCACGCACTCCTAAGCGACCACTAGACTCGGTTTTCAAGGATATCTGGAAAGGCTCTCGATGACAGATTACAGTTGTCTTAACTTGATGGGAGTTTGCTTACTCCTCCTCCTGAATTAAGTCATTCGAGTATCGAGTAGACTGTTCCATTTCGAATGATCAACAACCAGAAATTGTTGCGTGAATAATAAACGATAGTCAAAAAGCGAATCGGAATTATCACAAAATTTAAGTGGGGCCGGGGCTAGGTCGAACTTCAGTGATTTCGTTGCAAAATAATAATTTTTTAAGTGCTTTTACCCACGCAGCAATTTAGTTTGAACTTTTCACCGACCGGTCAATCTCTTCTTGGATGTTAAGCGATTTTCCGGCGAAGGGAAGTGGAGACTTGAAATTTCGCAAATTGAAATCAAAAACTGGTTCGGGAGAAGTGGGAAAAGTAGTAAAATAAAAACTAATAACACCCTGCACGATAGTGCTAAGGGAACAGTGAGGTGAAGAAATTTCTTCGTTCTAAGACAAAACATTGAACATAGCTGGAATTTTGAAGAAGATTTCATAATAACATGTGCGAACAGTCTTGTTTGGGCGAATCGATCGCGTTCCATAGTTTTCATGCGTATAGTAGTTGCATGATTGAATATCGAACACGTTTGACGGAACTTTATACATGTTTGGCGAGTGTTTCTGTGTTTGATTGAACTTATTAGAAGAATTATTCGATGGAAATCACCAAGTTAAGCGGATGCAGAGGATTGCGACCTATATTTAAGCTGCGGACTCTTAGAAATGGCTACCGACATCGCAAGAAACACATGGTTTGCCACTTTTCGGGCATCAAATATCGATTCCACTACTTTTTGATAGTTTGGTGGCGATGTCTGAACTCGAAACAATACCAACGATCATGCTTCACACTAGAAAAAACTAGAGATGTACTGGCATTCTTGTATTGTCTATGGCCCTTAAGACAGATGCCAATCGCGGTCAAATCAAGCGGATGAACAGAAAAACTTCGATTCCCAGTCCCCAAGTTTAAGATGACCAGTAAAATAGGTTTTGAAGATTTCAGATGATAGTTTCAAGCAAGATGAATGGTGTGTTCGTTAAGTATGTTGATGGATCATGTTAACAGGCGCCTAGTTCCAGTGCTCTATAGAAAGTATATTCATAAGATGATTTCGATATCGAATTGCATTTGAGATAAATGATCGTAGTTATTTCTACATAGAAGAAGGTATGCCGTTATAATGGACACACATCGGCCAATGGCGCCACGACCACGCTTCAGGCATTCTTTTGTCATGAATTTTCATACCAGTGCAAATCGTGCCTATGTCCTCGATAGCTCACGAATTCCATCTGAGGTCTTGAATCGATCTGAGCGTCGTTGGCCAATTGTGATCACCCTTCGAGAGATAACACGGTCCGGAAACTTTTCCCTTAAAAGATCGATGGTTTCATTGCTTGTGTGGCACGTAGCGTCGTCTTGTTGAAGGTAATTGTTGACCAGATCAATACCACCCTATTCCGGCCATAAAGAAATCATTAATCATCTCTCGATAGTGCAATCCATTGACCGTAACTGTTGCTCCAGCCTCATTTTCGAAAAAGTAAGGTCCAATGACCCCGCCGGACCATAAACCACACCAAACAGTCACGCGTTGAGGATGGAGAGGCTTTTCAACAATAACCCTTGGGTTTTCCAAGTTGTTCTTGAGCGACGTGCACGGATTTTATTCTTCACATCACTAATTTGTCCCAACAGCTCGAATTTGTCCACCAATTTCTGTATTGCGGTCCGACAAGGTGTTTCACGACGACCCAAAAAAGTTTAGTTTTACGAACTGTCTCTGCCAAATTTTCACTTTTTTATAGTGAATTTTAATAATTTTAATGCGTTGTTGAAGCGTGTATCGTTCCATTTTTATTAATGGCGTAGTTTTTACTTGTCAAATGTCAAATAATTACAGCTTCAAAAGTGACAGCTACCGAAATAGAGGGCTATTCAAAATAACACCTCTTATTGGAAAGCCCTTTAGTTAAATATGAAATTTTAAATGTTTGAATATGCATCGAACAAGTTTGATCCAACATCACACATGTTTGATTAACCACTATAAGCTTCTAATGAAAAAGAAAACAAAGTTGATGAATCATCATCAGACTTGTTTGAGCAAACACCATGATCAGTTGACATAACACAAGTTCGATTCTTCATCAAACTAAATTCTTAGTTTTTGTTATTTTCTTATGAGACACAAAACATTCCCCCAACACTGTAACCACAATTAGGAACACTTCGAGGTCCTTTTTGCTCTCGTTGTATTTTTTTCTTTTTTTAGAGTGAACATTTCGCATGCCATCAAAGCTAATGGGGGATATGAAACCTTCTACTTTATTAATTTTAATTGTTCCTCAACGGACTCCGTCAAAAAAAAAAAAAACTAACCAGTTTTGTGTGTGTGTATGATGGAAGATAGGAATTCCGAAAAGACCGGAGGCGTTTGATAATCAGTGAGAAAACGGGGTGTCGAATTACTATCCCTTGGCGTTTGAAACATAATTATAGACAGGATTTTTTTTTTGTTCGACTGGTCGTGTTAATTTTTGTTTAATGAAGGGTTTTGCAGTTGTTTTTTTAAAGATGTTTGTGGTGAAGTTTTTCAATCAACTGAAATGAAAATTGAATCCTCTCAAGTGTTTTCGTTTCATCAAGCTATCAAGTCACTCTTACGGGCTAAAAGTGTGTTTCGAATTCAATTCTCGTTTTTGTGAATAAGTAATTTCATGAAGCAAAGTTTTTTTAATCAACTCAAACCCCGAACTCATAAAATCAATTTTTCAAATTTCCTCAAATACCCTTTTCCCATCAGTCCATTGACTGAACATAACACAAAACTGAGTACTGACAGAAAATATTTCCAGACAACACCGGAAACAGTACCAAAATGACAATTATTTATCCGTCCGCAAAAATAATTACAAAACCAAATCGATTCCCTTTGAGAAGAGCAAAAAAAGCGAGAGAGAGAATGAGGAACAAAAAATTACGCACCAGTAACCGGATTCGTAGTACAGGATGTTCAGGCATATTAATTTCCTGAACCACGTTTGCATTTACTGGAAATCGATTTCGCTTTGTAGAATATTCTGGCCGGGAACAATTATTTTTCATTTCCATTTTTGTTCTTCATATTTTTTTCGTTTTACCAATCATCTTTTCAATTTCACAAAATAAAAATGAGAGAGGAGAGAACGACTGATTTTCCCCATCATTGAACAAAAAATTGAAAAAAAACAAGAAACGTTAAATTCTTTGAAGACCAACTTTCATCCTTTTGAAAGGATCTATCTTCTTTTTTACGAGCAATAATGATACAAGGGAAAACACACAACTTTTAATGAGCGCTAAAACTTTCACTTTGCATTTATACAACACCTTGAGCATTTTTGTTCTTCCTTCTCCACTTCGTCAAAACCTCCAAACCGAACATCACTAGAGTTCTATTCATCCTTCAGAATTATTCAATATTAAAATTCTCATACAAATGAACAAACAAAAACTTTTAATACCAGAGTTTTTCTCATTTTTTTTTTTTGGTACTAACAAAAAAAAATTCGAAGAAAATGAAAACTGCAAATTTTATGAATTTTCCTTTTTTTTCAGGACTAAATAAAAAGTCAAGAAAAACTTGTTTGAAAGATTTACCTTCGATATTATAGGATAATTTAATTAATGTCCTTATGTTACCCAAAGGGATCCTTCATCAGTATTTTCTTTTCATCGGACTTTGGTATTTTTTGCTTACAAGGTGTTTCAAATTTTTTTGTGTTTTCTTTTGTTCCTCGTCTCGTAATGATTATCAAAAATGTGAAAAGAAAAATATTTAATTTATTAAAGACTTGATTCCGAAAGACCCTGTACAACACGCCCCTAATGGCTTTGGGGAGAAGTTTTGCTTGTTTTATCGTTTTATGTTTGTAATTTAGTCAATCGGTGGGGTCATTGGTGGTGAGTAAGAAAAAACCTCTATAATAAGCTTGAGCTACATAGCTGGTGTAAGGTAAAAAGATGATATTTCAAGACACAGCACAGAGTTTGATGAACGGCAATTTTGTTTCTTTTGATATTTTGTGTTCGCATATTTTTTTGGTAATTTTTTCGAAGGAGGCTAGTTGATGTAATTATTCCTGTGGGAGTCATTCATGGGTTTACCTTTGAGTAATTAATTTTTTTTTGTCAAGTTTCAAGGATATTTTTGGGTCGTTGAGAAAGAAAGAAATTTATTAGACAGTGGTTTAATTTTTTATGACAAGATAAAAAGACACCTTTGTAAAGTATTTTTATTAGACCCTAAGGAAGAAGTATTTAATTTCTTTTTTTTGTAGAAAAAGGTTTTTTTTTTACTTTTCAAAAGTAAAGGGCAGTGTTTAATATTTGAATTAGGGTATTTGAAATGTTAAACTTGAAGTTCTTGACAGTAATAACAGAAAGTGATTGGAAAGCAGAAAGTAGATGCAACTAGCGCCCAGGCCCACATTGGTCAGTTTTAGGAGCTTGATCCGCTATTTCAAGCTAGATGGCGCTAGTGTCTAGATGTAGAGAGACCGTGACTGCGAGAAACTAGAAAGAAAACAAGGGGTGCAAGTATTTGTCATCATTACAAATAAAGGAAAAGAGCAAAAGCTGAGTGAAACATATCAGTAGATAAAAAGTAGTATTTCGGAAAATGTTGAAATGTTGCTCTGATGAGGGCTATAGAAGAGCCTTCGGTCCGTCAATGCAGCTGCTATGAATTCTAGACGATACATCATAGTGCTAACCATAGTAGTGCGCCATTGAATTAGAAGGATTTTAGGTTAGGTAAGGTTAGGTTAGGTTAAAAGGGGTGTGCACAGCGTGAACTGTTGCATACACGGGGGCCTACTGGTTCATTGTGATCGTAGTACCGATGCTATCCAAGTTGTCGATTAACGTAGACCGGCTCGTTAACGAACCAGCCTGAGGTATCTATAAATTTCCTCACGTTTGCCATTGAGACCTGTGCTAGATCTATTTAATTCTTTCCTACATTTTAAAACTGCCTTTGATCTTATGGTCTCACTGGCTAAGGTTTTGATAACCGCCTGGCTGTCCACCAAAAAAGTAATCTCCGAGGAGCTTAGCTTTTCATGATGTGCCATTTCAGCTGCTTTTTCAATGGCATAAATCTGGGCCTGAAACATACAGTCAGCTGGGAGTTTATACACCTCTCTGATGTTAAGACATTGGCAAAACACTCCATCACCTGTTCCTGATTCCATTTTCAAACCGTAGTGTAGAAAGGGATACCCTGTTCACTTATTAGTGAATTAGGACCCCAACCCTGTCTTTCCGGTATGCAAATAGAAAATTTCCTATCAAAATCTAGTAGAGGGGGAATCCAAGTAACAATTTAACTTGTATAAGGCTTAAGCGAAGCTATTTCTTGATTTGTATATGGCTTGTATAAAACCTTACACAAATACGTTTGGCGCAAGTTATGCAAGCCATTGTTTCCTTAAATCAATTATGACAAGGCCTTATATCAATTTATTTAAAGAAGTAATAGCTTCTCGGATGAAATCTCTACAAGGTCTTATAACAATTAATTTAAAGAAGCAATAGCTTCTCAAAGGGTATATAAATAAGGTCTTATATCAATTTATTTAAACAAGCAATAGTTTCTCATATGTTTTCTCAAAAAGGTTATTGTAAAGTCTTATGGAAGTTATTCGAAGAAACAAGGAAAAATTAAATTTATGAATTTATTTTTGTTTTTTTCCTATTTTTATGTATCCGACTATTTTGTTTTTCTGCTTCCTGAAAATTGTAACATGTTGAGCGTATCTCGATTATACAGAATATGTGAAAGAAACATTACAGACTTCCTACCGGATTTGAACTTGAGACCCTCAGCGTGTCAGCCGACCATTCATCCATTGTGCTAAAGTAACTTGTACATAAGGGATAGCACATTTAAAACTAGTTGTTTCATGTCAAACTTTAAGAGTTATGAAACAATTATGACATATTAATGGATAAAATTGTTTAATTATGTTCAGATTGATGATGAACAAAGCTTTTCGTTAAGTTGGTTAAGTTGGCAGCATTAAAACTGAATTAAAATATGTGTGGTATACGCATAGAAGTATGAATAAGATCTTTGAACAACGTAGGAAAAAAGTTTGGGATTTAAGGGAATCTATCTTTTTATTGTAAGAGCTTACTAAGAAAACCTTCAGAAAATAAATTAATTTATTTCTCAAAAAAAAAAAAAAAATACAGATTAATTACAGTACAAGCTCAGGTAATAACGATACACCAACATTTTTATTCAAATAACGATGGACATGGAATACTAGTTTTTCCATTCAATAAAAAAAGAAGACACAAAAAACATGGGTTTTGAACTGGGGTAGTCCGACATTCCTTAAAGAGTCAACCTTCTTAAGAGAGCTATAACTATATAATTTGCACAAGGAGGTCTTATCTGTGTTATCAAATTGCAAATTGTTGTAAGTAAACAAAAATAAGGTCTTATACTAGCTATTTTAAATGCGCTTTCACGAAAAGGCCTTATGGGATTTCGGTAAATCAATCTTGCGCAAGCAGTTTGTTATAATTTGCACAAGGAGGCCTTATCTGTGCTATCAAATTGCAGACTGTTGTAAGTAAACAAAAATAAGGCCTTATACTAGCTATTTTAAATGCGCTTTCACGAAAAGGCCTTATGGGATTTCGGTAAATCAATCTTGCGCAAGCAGTTTGTTATAATTTGCACAAGGAGGCCTTATCTGTGCTATCAAATTGCAGACTGTTGTAAGTAAACAAAAATAAGGCCTTATACTAGCTATTTTAAATGCGCTTTCACGAAAAGGCCTTATGGGATTTCGGTAAATCAATCTTGCGCAAGCAGTTTGTTATAATTTGCACAAGGAGGCCTTATCTGTGCTATCAAATTGCAGACTGTTGTAAGTAAACAAAAATAAGGCCTTATACTAGCTATTTTAAATGCGCTTTCACGAAAAGGCCTTATGGGATTTCGGTAAATCAATCTTGCGCAAGCAGTTTGTTATAATTTGCACAAGGAGGCCTTATCTGTGCTATCAAATTGCAGACTGTTGTAAGTAAACAAAAATAAGGCCTTATACTAGCTATTTTAAATGCGCTTTCACGAAAAGGCCTTATGGGATTTCGGTAAATCAATCTTGCGCAAGCAGTTTGTTATAATTTGCACAAGGAGGCCTTATCTGTGCTATCAAATTGCAGACTGTTGTAAGTAAACAAAAATAAGGCCTTATACTAGCTATTTTAAATGCGCTTTCACGAAAAGGCCTTATGGGATTTCGGTAAATCAATCTTGCGCAAGCAGTTTGTTATAATTTGCACAAGGAGGCCTTATTTGTGCTATCAAATTGCAGACTGTTGTAAGTAAACAAAAATAAGACCTTATACTAGCTATTTTAAATGCGCTTTCACGAAAAGGCCTTATGGGATTTCGGTAAATCAATCTTGCGCAAGCAGTTTGTTATAATTTGCACAAGGAGGCCTTATCTGTGCTATCACATTGCAGACTGTTGTAAGTAAACAAAAATAAGGCCTTATACTAGCTATTTTAAATGCGCCTTCACGAAAAGGCCTTATGTGATTTCGGTAAATCAATCTCGTGTAAGCAGTTTATTATAATTTGCACAAGGAGGCCTTATCTGTGTTATCGAATTGCAGACTGTTATAAGTAAATTACAAAAGGTCTTATTCAAGCAAAATAAAAACAATCATCCTTAAATAAGTCTTAAAATAACACTATAGAAGCTATTGCTTCTGAATATTCAGGAATCGGACCTTATACAAGATAAATTGTTACTTGGGATATAATCGGTGGTCTCCATCAGTCCTGGAATTATGTGATATCTTTGCAAGATTGACCCGTGTCCATAAGTGCTGTGCTTTCAAAAACTCAGTTCTTTTAAACGAATTGTGGTTTTGGCTGTCGTGAACTCATCCAGAGCCGGGAGATCCAAGATCATTTCCAACCCTGCCAGTGGTGTGGATCTCTGAGCCCCTGTTATTCCTAAATAGGCTAATCTCTTTACCTTAATCAGGTTCTTGAGATAGCTTGATTTTTCAACTGCTTTCCACCATACAATAGAGATAAAGCGTTTTTCAATAGGGACGCTACAAAAGTTTTCTTAAATAAAACAAAAGCGGTTTTGGATATCAATGAAATTCTTTATTCCTGTAGAAGAACATTGGATGCCATTATGTATGGAACTCGATTTCTTTTGCATGGCCACCACGGGCACGCTTGCAGAAGTCCAGACGCTGAACCCAATTTTCGACGGTTTTCAAGTATAAATCGGCCGATACTGCTGCAATTTCACGTTCGATATTCGTACGAAGTTCATCAATCGTCGCTGGCTTGTTGGCATAAACCATAGATTTGACGTAGTCCCACAGGAAATAGTCTAACGGCGTTAAATCGCATGAACGAGGCGGCCAATTCACAGGTCCATTTCTGGAGATAATGCGCTCATCGAACTTCGTTCTCAATAATTCGATTGCTTGGCCCGCTGTGTGACATGTGGCACCTGTCCTGTTGAAACCACATATCGTCCAAGTCCATATCATCCAATTTATTCCAAAAATAATCGGTTAGCATTGAGCGGTAGCTATTCCCATTCACAGTAACGTGCCGGTCTTGATCATCACGGAAGAAGTACGGCCCAATGACACCACCAGCATGTAAACCGCACCAAACAGTGATTTTTTCGGGATGTAATGGTGCCTCGTGAAGCACATGTGGATTGCTGCCTGACCAATAACGCATATTTTGCTTATTGACGAAGCCATCCGCCAGAAATGAGCCTCATCGCTGAAGATGATTTTTCGATGAAAATCCGGATCATTTTCAAGTTGTTGCTCAGCCCAATTCACGAACATACGACGCTTCTGGTGATCAAGCGGCTTCAGTTCTTGCGTCAATTTGATCTTGTAAGGATGTAGACCAAGATCTTTTCACGAAATTCGCCACAACGACGCACACTGGGAAAATTAGTATGGGAGTGCGGAAAAAATTCTATAAAAACTGAACCACTTGATGGATTTGGATGAAATTTTCAGAAATGATAACTTGATACGTAAGAAATCAAAATAATGAATTACCGCCCACTGCCACGCCCCTTAATATTAAAAAAAATATTTTTTTTCTCAGAATTATAAGAAATTTAAATAAATTCCTTAAAAAATGTCAAAAATACTATTATAGTAATATTAGTAATCGCAAATACAGATATCAAGTGAAACACAAGAAAGTATAGTGGGAAAATAAAAAAAAAACACTTTTATTGCATTTTATTGAAATTTTAGTCTTGTAGAAGAGCCATAACTTCTCCAGTTAACTGATCATGCTTTTTCATGGTAAAAGAATGGGTGAGGTTTGAGATTAAGGGGTCAGATGTCACCATCAATCGGCTCATTACATCCTGATTCGTTGCAATGCGGCTACATTTCCTAGAATGTCTACGTAGGTATTTTTTATAGTCCTCATTCCGACATTCTTGAGCCTCTCCAGACAATGTTCCAACAATAAAAATACATTTTTCCATTATGGATCAATAATTATTTTTAATCAAGAAAATCTTAAAATCACTTTTCCACAAATTATTGACTTCAAAAGATTTCAATAAATGTGTTTGTATAAGATAATGGACCATTTTTTCTTTGAGCCAAGGTCAAATTATCATGAGTAAATTTTTGTAGTAGATTTGAAAAAAATGAAACATTACATTCAACAATTTTTTGTTTGGCAAATCTACTCTTTTTTACTTATTTTGTATTATATTCAAATTCATTAGCATAGATAAGAGTGCTTTTTGTTGAATTTAAGAAAAAATATGTGATTGTTAGCCAAAGATGTACCATAGCTCTTAAACGATAAGTTTTAAGAAAAAAGTGTCTTCACAAACTCTATAGGAAATTAAATTTTCTACAACTTTGTCGAAGGTAATTTTTCTCTATCATCAAAATTGAGCCAGCTATGAGCAGCTTCTTAAATTCATTAAAAACAAAATGGCGGTTCATCCGGTTAAATTTTTAGTGAAATTTTTTTTAAATAACGTTTGACTATTGATGTACTTCCATATTTTCGGTCAAAAATGCAAAAATAATTTACTAAAATAGATTTTGTAACACAAACAAAACTGTTTTTTGAAATTATAGCCATTTTTAGTTTATTTTGTGACTAATTGCAGTTTTCAATCTGCAATAAAATACAGAGTGGCACCTGGTGGCACCTAAATTTGGTACCTATCGAAAGATAAACTTGAAAGGATTAAGATGACACTAGTCTCTGACTGTAGGCAAATGTAGCTAAAATTGTATGTCCAAAAATATAAAAAAAATTACAAATTTTTGAGTGCTTTCTTAAAATAATCATACAATGAAAACCAAATTTGAAAAATTATATTTTTCTTCGGTTTAACATTGAGACAATAAAGTTCGTTAAGAAAAAAATAAAGAAAAATATTGGGGCGAAACCAAAAAACAAAAACAAAAACTTTCACCTAAGTGCTTTTTTACCATATAATCAATAGCGCTACCAAGTTATGTCTTTAAAAAGTTATAAAAACGAAACCAATAGTCCGATTTCAATAATTCTTTTTGATTTAGGTGCAGATTTTATTCTGGAATCTGAAAATATCATCAAAAATTTGGTTTTCAAAATTTTATTTTAAGACTTTTTTCCGCAAAATCCCCAGTGTGCGACGTCACAGAGATGCCCAACGCTTGAGAACGACGTGTGAGAGGACTGATTTGGGTCTTCCGCAATTGATGCGCTAGCGGCCAGCAATATTCTCCACACTACGGGCACTTCTTTGTCTCACTGGTACGGGAACATTTTGTCCTGGGCCAGTGGATTCAAATTTTCCACTAGACGCTCAATTGTTGATCTGGCAGGACGATTATGACGACCATAAATTGTACGTAGCGCTCTTAAAGTGCTGACCACTGACCCACTGACTCCGAATTTCGGTAGTCAATTTTAATTATTTCGACTCGTTGTTGGATCGTATTGCTTTCCATGATGAAATGGCAAAATTTACTGAAGAGAAATGTCAAGAAAGTGGGAAAAAATATGGCGTCGTTTGCTGTCCCTATCGGTCTACATTTGTAGCGTCATTATTGAAAAACATCGCTCTGTGCGTCCATTGGATTACTTGCGGTCGCATATCCCAACGTACACCGAAGGTCCTTTACAAGAATAGTGGTTCGATGAAATAAGATAACTATAGTGTTGAAGGCTTTGTGTTTTATCGACTTGACCTCTTTCACAAATTGGCACGTACTGAAATTCTTTCAAAACCACTAAAAGGAATTTCGTGTGAATCCAAAATTCTCCGATGAGCCATAAACCAAAATTAAATTGACAATTAACTAAATTTTCCCCAAAAATATTTTCGCTGTCGTCAAAGAGAAATAAAAACAAACAAATATTCGAAAATTCATACATCGGTGTCAAAAAATATATTAAATTCGATTTGACATGGAATTCGTTTTTCACTGAAAAACGAAAAATGAGAAAAAAAAAAAGAACAGAACATCCAAAAACAAATTGCAACCTCCATCCATAAATCATAAATAAAAATAAAAATCCCAACACTGGGGCAAGGCACCGAAACTGACAGCCAGCAGCTAGCAACAAACGATGAGAACAGACGAGCGCGTTCATCCCTAACATTGTACAGTGGGAAATATATTTGGCAAGAACTTTTGAATGTACCAAAAAAGCAACAACAACAAATAACACATTTTACAGTATTTGGCTATAACTCGTCCCGATTATTTTGGGCCAGTTGCCAAAATCACTTTTTTTGGTCAAAAACTCAAAAACTCAAAACGAACAAAAGTTGAAGAGAAATTTATTTGTGTATACCGCTGCCGCGTGTCGAAAGCGGTTGCCAAAAAATGCCTCCTGATGCATCATCATCATTATCATCATCATTTTCGTCTTCATCTCTGCATCATGTCATTTTGGGGATCTTTTTGTAGAGACGATTGAGTGGTTTTTTTTTTTTTGAGTGTGTTAATGTCGAGCAGCTGAGATTTCAGTTTCTTTTCAACATTTTTTTTCTTTTTCTCGTTTTTAAGTTGATTTTCGGTACATTCCCTTTTTCATGGTCAAGGCCAGCGAGATTGTGTAAAAAACTCATTTCTCAGTCATTTTTTTTTTTGAGTAAATTAAGATTTTTCTCATTTTTTGTAGAACATTCGACAAGAATCGAGAATGAATCGTTAATTAAATAATTACTTTGCCATTGCCAATGCCATTGCCAAGGCTGTTAATTCACTCTTAATTCGTTTTCGAACAACCCCGACGCGGTTGCGGCAGCGGGTGTGTACGAATGTCTGTTGGTGTGTGAATTTAAATTTCCTGAGTCTATTTTTGGACGAAAGTCATTAGTGTTCGAAATTTTGAGGGGCCAACATTGCATTGCATCACAGATAAAAACGATGGTAGAGAGTCATTGTGGGAAAAATGTTGTGAGTGAGTTACAATTAACTCAACTGACAGACAATTGGGCGATTTTTGGTTGAATGTAAATTGCACATGCAATTCAACGAATTCAACGATGAAAAAGAATGTTGAAAATTTGTTTTAATGAATCATTTTTGATTTTTTTAGAGTTTTAAAGACGAGTGAAAACTGCTAGGAGTCAAAATATGAGCAATTTGTTGTTAATGCAACCTTCTGGCGAGGTGAAGTCAATTTGGTTGAATGTCGAAGAAACGAGTTTGAATAGTGAACAACCATCTTAAGACTAGGAAGGAGTTCATCTGCGAGATTCAGGAGCAGAACGCCTTAAACCCTGTCTAAAGAACGATGCCTACGACTGCAAGATTCAGGAGGAGAACGCTTTAGACCCTGTCTAAACGACTGGAGGCTTTCGTAAGACAAAACGAGAGGTCCTTTCCAATATGACTTCCGATCAAGTGTTTTGATGTTTCTTTTTGTAAAGGTTATTGAGACAATGCGGTAGCATTTAGAACGAAATATCCCTCTGGTGAACTAGACTCTAATGTTGAGCCATTTACTGTCAAATTTCCTCAGTGGATGGCAAGGATATTGACGGAATAGATTTAAGATCGATTTTCAGGGCAATCCAGTAACAGTTAGGTCAGGTAAGGTTAAAATGGCTCCGGATGCAGAATCCGCACAATCGGCCAAAAGAAAAGGCCCATTTTGACACCACATGAGTCTAGAGAACTAATTCTTACTAGTTGAACCATTTTGAGCTTTTTATAAGGCGAAGAAGACATTTGATATCCTTATTAGCTAGTTCACTGGGATTATCACAGAAGTATTCTCCCAGATGAAGTTTGCGTCTAAGTGAAAGAGCAGGGCATGTCGAGTTGCGTGTCTGTCTATAAGACAGTGTTCCGTAAGGACACCTATTAGCGCTTTAGGTCAAGTGACGGCCATATGAGCTTTGTGGCTGCGCACGTAGGTAAATTGTTTCTAGCGTTCTTTTAGCAAAAGTTTGCATGTAGCTATCGGCATACTTATCTCTTCCCTTTCAGATAAGATAGGTATGAGGTTCCATTTTTCATCGGTTCTACAATTTTCCGTGATATCTCTGTGGCCCGGCACCCAGCAGAGGTGAATATTAAATTGCTGCGTCATCTCCATAAAAGCTGATCGCCAATTGAGGGCCGTTTGAGAGTTGGTTGGCTCATCGAGAGTTATAGCACTGAGAGAAGATGCATATCAATGAATCGTTTTCTCTAAGCCAGTAGAGTACCTCTTTGATCGCTAAAATTTCCGTTTGGAAGACGCTACAATGATTAGGGAGGCGGAATGAGAGATCAATCAACAGGCTCCGCAGCAAGAGCGATTAGCAAGAGTTATTCTTCGTCTGATCTCGGCGCTGGTGTTATTGCCCGTGTTTATAGCGGAGCCTAGGTAGACAAACTCCTTTGCTACCTCGAAGTTGTGTGTGTCTATTGTGACGTTCTGCCCGAGCCATCGGTGTTGGGTGTCCTTCCTCGAAGACAGCATATACTTCGTTTTTCCCTCATTTACCGCTAAACCCATTTTTGCCGCTTCTGTCTCAATTCTCACAAAGGCGCCATTGACACCACGCTGTGTTCTTCCCATTATATCAATATCATCGGCGTACGCGAGAAGTTGAACAGATTTTTGGAAGATAGTGCCTCTGGTGTTGACGTTGGAGTTCTGCACTATCTTCTCAAGAACGATGTTAAAGAAATCGCATGACAGTGCATCGCCTTGTCTGAATCCTTTTTTGACGTCGAAAGATTCCGTGAGCTCGTTGCCAACCTTGATGGAGCAGCGTGAGTTCTCCATCGTCATTTTGCACAAGCGAACGAGCTTGGCAGGGACGCCAAAACTAGACATAGCTTTGTACAGTTCGTCTCTGTAGATGCTGTCATACGCGGCCTTAAAATCGATGAAAAGGTGGTGGGTATCGATTTGGAGTTCCAGGATCTGCCGCAACGTGAAAATTTGGTCGATGGTTGACTTTCCTGGCCTGAAGCCACATTGATAAGGACCAATCAGATTGTTGACGAAAGGCTTCAGACGTTCACATATTACGGCAGAGAGGATCTTGTAGGCGATGTTTAGTAAACTTATTCCTCTATAGTTGGCGCAGTTTAGAGGATCTCCCTTTTTCAGAATCGGGCAAACAATGCTGAGGTTCCATTCATCGGGCATGCATTCCTCTGACCATATCTTACAGATGATTTGGTGCATGCTCCTATCTAGCTCGTCGCCTGCTGCTTTGAACAACTCAGCAGCTAGTCCATCTGCTCCAGCGGCTTTGTTGGATTTCAGCCGTGATATTGCGGTTTTCACTTCTTCTAGGTCGGGTTCACGGAATTGTTGGCTATCATCGTGTCCGATGAAAGGCTCCTGTCTGACGGCGGTATTTTGTTCGTCGTCGCCGTTATACAACCTACAGAAATGGTCTTTCCAAATCCCCAGCATTGACTGCGATTCTACTATGATGTTCCCTTGTTTGGAATGAGATACTTAGATTAAGCTTTTCTGAGTACACACCACTAGCAACTTCGTCATTCGTCTTGGATGAATCTGTATAAAAATGGATGCTTTTGTCATCAAGGAGTTTTTTGTCTTTCCTACTTTGGTATAGAACCGAAGAAGTTCAAAATGATGGAATGTCCCACATTGTTATTGGTCGATTGAGATGAGGCATTGAGTCTTATAGCTGTACTCGCAGTCACTTGTTTGCTGAAGATGTCGAGGGTTGTCAGATGGAGGAGAGTGTCTAACACTGCTGAGGGTGTGGTTCTCAGTGCCCCGCTTATGCAGAGAAGTATTCATGCAGTGCGTTGGACTCTGCTGAATTTGTCGTAGTAAGTGAATTTCTCCAGTGCAGTTCACCATTACTGGAACCCCGTACATGAGTATTGGTCGGATGATCGATGTATATAGCCAATAGGTTATATGAGGTTGAAAACCCCATTTGTTCTCATGGCTTTCTTGCAAGAGGAAAGAGCTACTGTAGCTTTCTTAACTCTTTCCTGAATATTAGGTTTCCAACTTAATTGTTTGTCCAATATCAGGCTCAATCCGGGAACATTTAGAACGAAATATCCCTTTTGGCAACGTAGATTCGTATTTGTTTCTCTTTTGAGCCATTAACCGTCAAATTTCATCAGCGGATGGCAAACATTTTGACGGAGTTAAAATCTCATTTTTTTCCTTTTTTCAATGATTTTTGATCGATTTTCTAGATAACCAGTTGGCAAACCGAGCTCATAACAGAAGCTAGCACAGCACCATAAAAACAGTTGGCAAGAGTTGGATTGTAATTGTATGCTTTGGGAAGGTATGTCCGTAATGCAAAAAGTCCTCCCTTCCACAGATATCGTTTTTGATTATGCAAAAGAAAAATCCTCTACTTCCTCTGTCTCAAGATCTTAAGTAATTATTACCACTTCTCAGCAAAAAACAGAAAACTTCAGAAGCTGCACCAAGAACACAAAAGCTGTTGTAAAAAATCCTCATCAAGACAATAGCAAGCATAATTCGCCTTAAATATTATATTCTTCAGAACAAGTAATAAATTCCAAAGGAAAAAGAAAATAAATAATGTAGGTGGTGAAGCTACTTCAAAAATAGCAAAACATTCTTTTTGAGAAAAGGAAAGTATAGAAAGCACAGCCCTTTGAAAAAAAAGTAATAATACCAGTCTACCACCCATGGCTCTATTATTCCTCTCACTTTTTAACACGTCGTCGTCGTCGTTTTTCTTTGCCTTTATGTTTGAAAACAAAAACGAAACAAGCAAAAACAGGAATAAGAAATTCCATATGCAAATGAAAAATAAGGACTTCCTCAATGGAGGATTCAGCGATTGTTGCAACGAAACTAATTCAAATTGAGACAGCACAAGAGACAAACCTACAACTTTCAAAAAAAAGGACTGTTTGCCGAATTAGAGGACTCGTCAAAATGAACTCGGAGTGAGATAAAATATAAATGAACTTTCGAGAAGAATTCCATTTCCACAAAGTGATAATTGCTGTTGACTTCGTCGAGACTTTTCATCATCAAAAGAAAAGAAGAAAAAAAATACAAAAAAAAAAAACAAACAGACCCGGAATTTTAGTCCTGAAACTGAGAGATGAACTTTTGCAAATTGCCAACACGAGCGGGAGAAAATTTTATTATTTTTTTTTTCTATAATCCTTGATGCCGTTCTATACCTTCCATCATCCCAGAAGAGATAAGAATCCCATATTAAACTTTTATCCTTATCGATTGAGTGGAGACATTCTTTTTTTGGTGGATAAAGCAGGCTTGAATAAATATAATATACACAACATATGAAACTCATAGGAGAAAAACAAGGACGAGCTGATGAAGGTGGATTTATTTATGGGCATCGACATATACCTTCCAGTTCACACGACACAAAATAAGCGAGTGAAATAAATTCACACACTCACAACGAAAAGGATAATGGAGTCTCTGTTCTTTTAAAACGAAACACTTACTCTTTTCACAAAGCAATATCCATATCTTTAAGGGAAGGTTTATGTGATTGTAATAATTGCTAGTGTGTGTTGTCAGTTAATTATGGCAGAGTTAAGCGTTAAGTGATTGAATTCTTCGGCTTAAGCAATTCAATGTTCATTATGAATAAACATAACATCTGCATCCTTGAGAGTGACGGCGGCGGCGTTGCGGGCGTAACACAAATGCCGCTGTCGGATTTGCCATCTAGGAAAATTAAAATCGAACAGGATGTTCCTACCAGTGTCGTAGAAGGATTAAACTATGCCTGTTCTTGTTTGTTAAATGAATATTGTATGAGTGTTAGTGAGTATAGTGTGTATGAATTTCTAAACAGGATGTTGTAATAATGGCGGCGGCATATGTTGTTCAATGAAGAAAACTAATTAATATTTCGAGAAACTTTATTTTGCTTCGGGAATGAATTATTTATTTAGTCATTGAGGGATTTTATGTTTAGAGAAGTGGGAAAGCTTTTTGAAAAAAGGATGTGTGTAGTTCTAAATAAATATGTGTGTGTTTGAAGGTTAGATAGTTGAGTGAAAATTTAATCAACGTTTAGTTTTTTTAATGACTTTCGGTACTTTTATGATTTTTTTATTAAGTGTTTCAAAATATGTGATTTTCGGAGCAGAAAAATTAGAGTTTCGAAACATCTCTTTTCGGCTCTTGAATCTACTTAAATTGGTATACACAAGTGTTCGACTTCGCTTGAATCCTTTAAGCTCCTTTGTAGACATTTTTAAAATTCTTATTAAAATAGTACGTATACGCCCAAGTGGGCTGACTAATTAAATTTGTTTCATGCAGTTTTTATAATGAAATAAAAAAGTTGACAAGATTTTGAGCTCAATTTCTCATTCATGTTTATTCACCAGATTACTAACCGGAGATGGGCGGAATATGGTTTTCATGCTCTTAATTTGTTTTGTTTTTTTATAATTTGCACACACTCAAGGGAATTGTATACCCTTTTTATGCCAGAGACACAGTGAGTGCATTAGGAAGCAATGAAGGCGTTGGAAAGCAGGTGTCGGTGTATATTGGTCTTAAATTCTTGAACATTGTAATGACTGGGAAAGACAGAGTGTGGAAGAGAGATCCACATTCGCGTAGTACGGCTAAAAAATGATTCCCAATACTTGAGATTACGTCCGAAGTTGGGCTCGAGGGTAAACTGATGGGCAGTCCTAGAAGCGCGAGTAATACGGGTGAATTTTTTGAGGGGAGGAATGCAACTGGCTCTTTCACTAGAGCAATTACCGCAAAAGTATCGATAGGACAGGGAGAGACACGCTACGTTACGTCGGTGGTCTTAAAGGCTAAATAAGTCAGTGGTCTTTCTATCACCAGTCATTCTAACTGCTCTTTTTTGTATTCCATCCAAATGGCTCAAGCGGATATAGGTTTTATAGATAATAGCTCCATCAGACGGGAAGAGAAATTTCTTGCACTGTCTTAAGAAACCCAAACATCTTGCGGCATTTTTGGCGACATCGCATATGTGCTTTTTCCGAAAGAGGTGGTCAGTGATGCACACACCGAGAATCTCGAGATGTTCGGTCTCATTGATGCAAGTGCCACTCACGGACAGTGGCAAGGGGGTACATTTCGCTTCAACGATACAAGACAGCATTGAGTTTTCGAAGCATTTAACTCTACACGGTTTTTAAATCGCTATTGTACAATGCTGTTTGAGTCAGAGTTTAATGAGCTTATTATATTTTGAGGTTGCAGTTCCACATCCGAAGAGGAGGGATGTGAAACATTGAATCGGATTAGAAGTAACAGATAAGAGATCATTAACAAAAATAAGAAAGAGGGTCGGAAACAAAACCTAGACCTGGGGCACACCAGTAATACTGGGTTTCAGACTTGAAACCGTGTATTGAACGGTTCGAAAGAAACTTTCTTATCCAACGAAGAAGAGATAAACCATAAGATCACCGGTGGACCTGTTGCTGCAAAAGCCGTATTGGCGGTATTTCTTGAGCTAATAGTTTAACAGCGTTTCCATGACCTAAGAAAGAAAGGACGTAAGTGCAATCAGGTGATAATTGGAGGGAGAAGACGATTCGCCTTTTCTTGCGATTGCCTTTACAAATGCTGTTTTCCAACTGCTCGGAACGAGGCCAGAAGAGTAGGATAAATGTAAAAGCTTATGCAAGGGTTTTGCCAGCTTGGAAGAACACCTCTTCAAAATAATAGCGGTGATACCATCCAGACCAGCGGATTTATGCATGTTGAAATCTTTTAGGACTCTCGCCACAGCACGAGTGCGGAAGAAGATTTCTCCCATGGAATCATTGAAACGCTCAAGAACAGGAGGAGTAATGACACTCTCTGGCAGCGAAGAGTTGGCGGCGAACTGCCTAGCAAAAAGGTTCGTTTTCGCAAGCGAGCTAATAACTGGAGTGTCATTGTCAACGAACGTAGGGACCGAGGAAGTATGAGAATTCTTCATATTTTTTTACAAATGACCAAAAATTCTTACTGCCTTTGGGACATTGCAGTATTTTTTGCCTTAATTTTTGGTCATGTAAAAATTTGGTCCGTCGAATATGGGCATTGCAGGCCTTCCTTGACTTCTTTTCCCTGATAACCTCTTTACAGTTTGAATTAAACCATGACTTTTTTTTGGGTTTGAAGCTTTTAACCCTATTCGGGATAAAAGTTTTCATTCCCAAATCCGGAAAAAGTTGTTAAGACCTTCCCAGTTGGCTTTGTCGTACTGCCACACGCTCTTTCTCTAACTGAATTAGCTTGACACGCGACAATGACAGTGTGCATAGGGAAGAGCTTTTAGTAGCTGAAGCAGTCTTGTTGAAATTCCAAAATTGCGATTCACCGATCGCAGCACAGGAACTTACACATTTTTGGTATAGACAGGTTTAAGACATTAGTTCCACTACTGACAAACAGATGGCGCTACGATCGGTGGCAATTTTGGGAATTTCCACTTAAATATGGTCATTGGAATGAATGACGCACGAAGGAGATCAAGCTGTCATAATGAAACCTTGTGAACATTTCAACATGAAGAGCAAGAATATTTCGTTTCCGATGTGCAAAGTTATAAAAAATTTATTTTTTATAACAAATTTAACTTAATTTTCGGTTCTAGACAGCTGTGAAGATTGAACCTCATCCTCAAAGACTTAGCAACCTCGAAAAATTGTATGCTAAACGACTAATTAATTCAACACCAAAATCCCAAGGAACACATTATTTTCCAAGCACTAATAGGCTCGCGGTCTTAGTCCATCATTATTCATTAACAAAGCCACGTGTGACATTTTTCAGCCTACTATAAATATTAATTAGTTAAATTATTATTTTCTCAACAGCTAGTGGTGGCCGTGGCGAGTCGGGCCCCCGCCCCACTCACACCCTATAAAATGTCAAAATAATTTCTCCGACACCAAAATGATACTAAATCAACCAGAAAGCTGAAAAAGACTACAAACAAAATTTTCCATATACCTAAAAGTTTTTCTTTCAAAGTTCAAACAAAATCCAAGGATTTTATTTTGTTTCGGTCTAACAAGACGTCCAGAAAAGAAAAACAACCCTTCTCTGACAAAATCAACAATAACCAAAGTTGGCACAGAAAAAAAAACTTCCGAAGAAAGATGTCAAAAAACTGTCAAACAGCATTATATTGATGTCTTTGCATGACTTTTACCCTCTTTCTCATTCCTCCCTTCCCCAACCCTAGCAATAAGGAAAGGAAAGGAACTTTGCCAATAATTTATGTTTACCTCAGAGTCATATTGTCAGTAAACAAAACATTCCATAGAGTGAGCGGCACATAAAAAAAAAACTAAAAAAAAAAACAAACTTTGTAACAACAAACAAAAATTGAGCACACATGGAAAAGTCATCATAGAAGAATAGGAGGCCACTGCATACACACACAGGACCTCCTAGTCCGAGCTTAAAGAGCTAGTCTATGTCCCTTTTAACTTTTCAGTGCAAACAAACAAACAAACAAAACGAAAGGAGAGAACAAAAAAATCCGAAACTGTGTACAAAGCAAACGGATTTTGTTTGCTAAAAAGTGTAAACAGATATTTCAAATTTTTTTCAAGCAAGGAGGCAGTCCAGTAAAGGATGTTCTTGATCGTCCGTGCGTCGGTCGGTCGTGCAATGGTTATCGGCCGTCTTTATCCTAGTCGTCGTCGTGCGTCAACATCAGCAAACGATATCAGTTTTCATTTTTCAAAATTTGAAGAGAGAGTGTGTTAATCAATCATCAACTCCTCTCTCACTTATGCTCTGTCTTGATTGTTTGAGGATATCAAATGTCCTTGTGCAGTCAGTGTCGTCATCGCATCGTACAGTTGCGTTTTTGATTGATGACAAAAATGGAATTCCTAAAGCCAGCAGAAATTTAATTACTAACAAAACGAACAACAACTTCCCAGCTACCACGCCCCCTAAGGGAGCACTCAAGAGAGTTGGAAGTAAGGAATTTTTCAAAGAAAAAGAATTTCGTCATCGTGCGATATCATCCACACTGGCGGCAGCGGCATGGCGGTGTCGTGTGTCGTCAGCCCGGGCGTGACATTCACGCTGATGGCTTTGGTGGTGGTTTCCTTTGGTTTGATGTGAGTGCGAGCAAACCCACAAGTTTTATAACCATCAAGTTCAAGTTCAAGGATACAATTTTTCATTCAACTCGAATTTGTCATTCATTCAATATTGAGGGGGAACTATTGATTTTTTTTTTCTTCTGCCCCTGGTTCGTTTGACTCTACCTTCGAGAGTGATTGTGAGTCAGGATAGTTGTTCAAGTTGGCAAAGTGGATTTCTTTTTTTATTTTCAATTTTTTACGAGCCTATAGATGCGACCAGACTGGTTTTATTGTTAAGTTTATTTGAGGGTTTATAGAAGTAAAATTTATTGTCATAGTGTCGACGTTGGATTTGAATGAATTGACAGTTTTGTTCTCTTCTCTCCCTTGTGTATCTAGTCGTATGTTTGGTTTGTTACAATTTTTGCTGAGTGCTGTCTAAGTAATAAAATTAGGTTTAATGGCCTGTTGGTGCTTAAAATGTATTAAATGATTCTGATCACGAAAGTTGTTCACACTTGTTTTACCGTTGTTTTCTTGAAATGTTATTAATGAAAGCAGGCATCAGCGAAGTAAGGTATTAAAGGAGCAGACCTCAGTTATGCAATTTTTTAAGTGAGTTTGATTTCACTTCTAAGTGCAATCCGAAGGATCTTCTGCATTCTTTCGTGACAGTCAACGAAACATTTATCCAATGATCCACACCAACATACCATAGACGCAGAAACAGTCGGAACAGTCCCATTGACGAATGTGCGAAGACAGTCTCATAGAGCGAAATGGTGATGGTCATCGTTTGGTGTCGCAAGTTGTGAGCGCAATCGACTGCTTCGAGAAGGGCAAACCGGTCACAGGTCTACAAATAATCCGTCCATTTCAATGACGAGTTGCAGAGAAAACGGCTCATTTGGCGTAGAAAAATGAGCCCTTTCATCGTCATAACTCACCGTGTGTCACCAAATCAACTTGGACAGAAAATTACATTTCAAAAGCCAATGAAGCTCGCCTGGCAAGTTGTCCTCTCTTTGATAAGCAAAATTTTATAATTTGCAACATCATTAAGCCTACCGTTGTTTACTCGGGACAAAAACACTTAACCATCAATTATCCAAGACCTGACTAGCATCCATGTCTCCACCTATAGCAACTCATCTTCGCAAAACGAATAGCTATTTAACCCTCCACATTTATAGTTGAAATACCCCAACATGGCAAAACAAAAAACGTCTATAATGACTTTAAGACAAATGAGCCACAAATTATGCCATTAACCGACCAAAAATGACGAAAAGGATGATCACAACATTTCTTTTTCTGACAAAAATTAATCTGCAAAGAAATTTTTCAATGAAAACCTCATGTTAACAATTTTTAATAATTTTTCAACCACAAATCATGAAAAATTGCTATTGGTTTGGTCAGTGCTTGTTTGCATAACTCCAGTTGACCTTTGATGGCCAAGAATGACTAGCGTTGGACCCGTACGTGTCGGTTGTTGGTTGTGGCATCATTCCAAGAAGGCACCACAGATTTGTTTGGATTATGCAGAAAGTTCGAAAAAGCTTGATGTTGCGGATCTGCGTTGTTGTCTAATGATTGTCTGGAAGGTGAACTCATGCAGTGAAGATAAGATATTATAGTCTCGGAGGTGCAGTTATTTTTCAGAGATTTTGTGCTGTGCCGAACCGTAAATTTTGTAAAAATTTTTAATGTAAATCGAGTTTCAACACAGTTAACCAACTAAGATTGCCCCGAAAATCAATCGAGCTAACACTTAAAAAACAGAAAAAATGGCTTTTTTAATCCGTCAAAATCTTTGCCATCCGCTGATGAAATTTGACAGAAAATGGGTCAGAAGAGAGATAACATAGGAATCTAGGTCGCCAGAGGGACATTTCGTTCTAAATGTTACCGGATTGCCCTGAAGCCGATCTAGAATCTAATCCATTATAATCCTTGCCATCCGCTGATGAAATTTGACAGTTAATGGCTCAACAGAGAGATAACATACGAATCTAGGTCGCCAGAGGGATATTTCGTTCTAAATGTTACTGGATTGCTCTGAAGCCGATCTAGAATCTAATCCATTAAAATCCTTGCCATCCGCTGATGAAATTTGACAGTTAATGGCTCAACAGAGAGATAACATACGAATCTAGGTCGCCAGAGGGATATTTCGTTCTAAATGTTACTGGATTGCTCTGAAGCCGATCTAGAATCTAATCCGTCAAAATCTTTGCCATCCGCTGATGAAATTTGACAGAAAATGGGTCAGAAGAGAGATAACATAGGAATCTAGGTCGCCAGAGGGACATTTCGTTGTATATGTTTCCGGATTGCCCTGTAAATCGATCTTGAATCTAATCCGTCAAAATCCTTGCCATCCGCTGATGAAATTTGACAGTTAATGGCTCAACAGAGAGATAACATACGAATCTAGGTCGCCAGAGGGACATTTCGTTCTAAATGTTACTGGATTGCCCTGAAAGTCGATCTAGAATCTAATCCGTCAAAATCCTTGCCATCCGCTGATGAAATTTGACAGTTAATGGCTCAACAGAGAGATAACATACGAATCTAGGTCGCCAGAGGGATATTTCGTTCTAAATGTTACTGGATTGCTCTGAAGCCGATCTAGAATCTAATCCATTAAAATCCTTGCCATCCGCTGATGAAATTTGACAGTTAATGGCTCAACAGAGAGATAACATACGAATCTAGGTCGCCAGAGGGATATTTCGTGCTAAATGTTACTGGATTGCTCTGAAGCCGATCTAGAATCTAATCCATTAAAATCCTTGCCATCCGCTGATGAAATTTGACAGTTAGTGGCTCAACAGAGAGATAACATACGAATCTAGGTCGCCAGAGGGATATTTCGTGCTAAATGTTACTGGATTGCTCTGAAGCCGATCTAGAATCTAATCCGTCAAAATCCTTGCCATCCGCTGATGAAATTTGACAGTTAATGGCTCAACAGAGAGATAACATACGAATCTAGGTCGCCAGAGGGACATTTCGTTCTAAATGTTACTGGATTGCCCTGAAAGTCGATCTAGAATCTAATCCGTTAAAATCCTTGCCATCCGCTGATGAAATTTGACAGTTAATGGCTCAACAGAGAGATAACATACGAATCTAGGTCGCCAGAGGGATATTTCGTTCTAAATATTCTAAAGAACGAGAATGTAAATCCTAAAACAAAGTGTAAAATTGTATCAAGATTTCTTGATCATCTCTTGCAACTATTCTTCTCATCGAAATCAACCTTTCAATGCATATAGGTAATACATAGGATTACTTACACAGCCAACTTACAAAAGCCAACAAAGAAAAATATAGCCCTACCCCACTGACTACACTCGCAGACTAAAACAAACAGATATCTGCCGACAGAGTACTTATTGCATAGCGTCTTAATTCAATAGCCAGAAATCAGAAGACCTACGCATATGGTTTAGCATAAAGGCTTTAACGTTTGGAGGCTTCAATAAAGCGATATAATTGAGCAGTAGGCGGGCGGGATTTCTTCTCAGACGTGTGTGCGCTGTAACCATTATTGTATTACACTAATCGTGTCTAGAAATACGGGCTGCGCCCTAGGAAGACATAGCGATTTGGATGCAAATCAAGCGGCTCATTGCTCTCACTGATGAATTTTATTGCAAAAGGTAGTGTCTGTTTCTGTTGAGTTCATGAGGGGCACGGGCCAGCCTAGCCGCCCGTCAAAAGACATACACAAAGCCTCCATTTAAGGCCAGCAATGTGTAATTTATCTGTTTTAAGAAATTGAAAAGTGGGCGGGTGACGACACTTTGTAGTGTTTGGTTATTGTTTTTCTCTAAAAGGGTCCCAAGCCTCTAAATTGAATAATTTCTTGAATTTCTTGCCCCAGCTTGCGACTGGCATAAATGAAGAAAAAAAATATGAGAATGAGAAATTTATCAAGACCCAATCAAATTGATTGATGGTGATCTGTGTGGCAAGTTTAATTGATTTCGGTTTATCCTTCTTTCTCTCGCTTCAATATGGTCTGGCCATTTAGATCGACGGGAAATTTTTTAATTTCTTTTTTAAAGTGTGTTAATTTTTTTAAATTCAGTTTTGGCACGCACATCATGAGGTCATAAAACAAAATATTAGATGGTGTTGTTTGCGTCCGCTTGACTGACCGACTGAGCTTATTGTTTATGGGATCATAAGATGAACAGATATGATGGCTTTTATGGAGCTGTAAGACAATAGAGTTTTGACAGATTTCGAATTTATGTGTTGTTGTTTTTGGTTAGGTAAGTTTTTTTTTTAGGTTAAGAAGTATTTATGGGAGTTAGACTTATGAGTTTCATTGGTTGACCATGATTTTGATGATGAGTTTTGGGTTCGTTTAGTTTTTTTAAAAATTAAATGCGATTAGCTTTTGGTCACGGTTAAGTATTTTTAATCACCGTTTTATTAAAGTTCAATGTTCCCATAATGGTGAAGACATTGTATACGTTTTAAGAAGGCGATTCATTAAAAAAAAAAAACGTGGAAAGTGATGGATGCGAAAAAATGGCACGTGTTTTCAAAACACTAATGTGAAATTTAATGAGACGAAACTATGGCATACATACTTTCCTGTCAAGAAAGTCTAGAACTCCTGGTCCAAATACACTTCCCAGGATGTAACGCAGACTTAGATAACGAGTCAACAAACACCATATACTCGGTACTTGAAATCCCCAGGGAAGGAAAAGTTAATATGGGCTATCAACTCATTCTCTCCTTACAAATCCCCAGGACCTTGACGGCATCTTCCCCTTGATGCTGCAAAAAAGTAGTGATATCATCACTCCACATCTGATAAACATATTCCATAACAGTCTTAAATTAGGATATGTTCTGAAGTCAATCTGGCAAGCCCAGTCACACAGAACCAAAACACTTCAGACCCATCAGTCTAACCAAAGTGTAGAAACAGTCCTGCGCAGTTAGAACAATAAGGAAGTCGCTTGCTGTAAAAGAATATACCCTGGCTTCTTTTCTTGATATCGAAGGACCATTCAACAATGTGCACAACAGTGCCTGAGAAAAAGCACTCACTGACCTTAAAATAGAAGCTACACTTATAAAATGCATCACGTGTATGTTGAAAAGCAGAAATCCATTGTGTACTAGGAAACTCTGATATAAAGATGTACACATCTAGAGGGACTCCACAAGGCGGAATCCTCTCACCTATCCTCTGGACTTTGTTGACGTATGAAATCCTCATCAAACTCAAGAACAGTGGTGTCAGAGTTATAGAATATGCGGACGACTTAGCGCTTCTGGCGACCTGACCACTGTAAGCGAACAATTAGAAGGCGCATTTACTATTGTCAGTAACTGGACCAAGAAAATGCGGTCTTAAGGTTAACCCTCTGAAAATGGAGTCGGTACTTTTCACCAATAGAAGGAAAATACCTTCTTTTGAAATACCAAAAATTGATAACATCCCACTTACAATTTCAGAAAGAGCAAGATACCTTGGAGTTATCTTGGACAAGAAACTCAACTGGGTCTAAACATACAAGAAAGTTACCTACTCGCGTAATAGGATTCTGGGAAGAAATTGGGGGCCAAATCCTAAAATAATCATGTAGATGAAGACCCATTCTAACTTATGGCAGTTTGGTTTGGTGGCAAGCTCTGGAAAAATCCACGAACTTAAAAACCCTTACCAAAGTAAAAAAGATTGTCATGCATTAGCACTACGGGGGTGAAGGGCACGAAAATACAGCTTACTTCCTGTGCCACTGGCCAGCACTCTGTCGTAATAGATTAAAATTTTTAGGCAACTATTTCTTTAATGAACTAGAAGAATAATCTGAACTCCCAGGCAATCGCCTACAATACTTTAGCGTATCACAAAGGATCTACTTACTTACTTAAGGTGGCGCTACAGTCCGTTGTGGACTTGGGCCTCAATCAACAGTCTCCGCCAGCTAGCTCAGTCCTTAGCTAGCTGTCTCTAGTTTTGCACTCCAAGTTGATTGAGGTCCTCTTCCACTTGAGTGCGCCACCTGAGTCGCGGTCTTCCTCTCCTCCTACGTCCCTCGGGAATAGTGTCGAAGTCTTTCTGGGCCGGAGAATTGGTGTCCATTCGCTCTAAATGACCGAGCCATCTGAGTCTCTGGACCTTGACCCTTCTGGCTAGGTCCATGTCGTTGTACAACCCGTAAAGTTCGCTGTTGTATCTTCTTCACCATTCCCCTTCAATGCACACAGGGCCAAAGATGACCCGAAGAACTTTCCTCTCGAAACAGCCTAAGGCACTTTCATCCGATTTTGTCAGGGTCCATGCTTCTGCACCATACAGCAGGACTGGGATGATGAGTGTGTTGTACAGTTTTACCTTAGTTGCTCGAGAGAGGGCTTTTCCACTCAATTTCTAAGCCCAAAGAAACAGCGATTAGCAAGAGTTATTCTTCGTCTGATCTCGGCGCTAAATGTGATGGTAACAAAATCAACCCTCAGCCCATATAACCTAACCTAACCTAAACTAACCTAACCTATGGAATACTGAAAGAAGATGTTGGTATAAGAAAGGTTAGAAGAGGTATGGTTTCAAAAACCTGTCTGAAGGAACAAATCAGATTCTTTGAAGTAAGAGCTCTTAAGTTCTACTCAAAAATTTAATCTTTAACTTATCTAAGCGGTGTAAGGCTGGCATCACGTTGTTCAAAAAGGTTCATAAAGAAATAAGAAAGGACTGATTATGTTTTCACGGATAGCCCACCTCAACAATCTTTCAAAGTTTCATCATTTGGTAAGCAAATAAGGAGAAGCAGCAAGGTCTCCGATTGATGGATTGAAAATTGTGGATGAAAACTATGAAGAGGCGCTGAAGAGGCTAAAGGAGCGCTTTGAAAACAAACGGGTTCTTTATAATTTTTGAAAAAAATTGCACGAAAAAAGGCAACTTTTTTTGTCTAATTTTCAATGAAAATTTCACTGTGAATTACCAGGCGCTCATAATCAGCAGGAGGGTCCTTTTTTTATTATTATCGAAAAAATTGCACGAAAACAGGCAAAATTTTGGTCGATTTTTCATTGAAAATTTCACAAAACCAGGCACTCATAAATCAGCAGCAGGGTTCTTTCTGATTTTTTTTTTTTTTTTGACAAATCGCACGAAAACAGGCAACATTTAGGTCGATTTTTCATTGAAAATACGGGGGCCCATAATCGATAGGAGGGACCTTTCGGAATTATTTTTTGCAAAACTTGCACGAAAAAAGGCAGAATTTCGATCGAGAAAGACGAGCAAACGAAAGATAACCCAGCAATTACAACGAAGAATAGTACAGTGTGAAGCTAAAGAGGAGTACGGAAAACTCTGGGACGACCAAGAAAACTGGACATCCGCATTGTCAGATCCTAGTACGCTCAGTTTTGACTGCAGTTCGTTTTGACTCGTTTCGTTCGAAAAAAAAATATATATATATATTGCGCTGAAAAATTATCGTCAAAAAACGTGGCCCCCACACCTGCATTACAAAAAAAAAAAAATTGACACACTAATTTCGGCATACATCGCTTCGATTTCCCAGAGTGGATATGCAAATTCAGCTTGTCACGCGTATTTAATTTCACATCGGAATCAAGGTCATTCCGAAGCGTTTTTTTGTTTTTCTTCTATTTACTGCACCGGAAAATGGAGAGAAAAAAAAAATCATAAGCAAATTACAAATTATGCGTCATTATAGCGGTTTTTGTGTTTTTTTTTTCTTTCCATTTTTTCAGTGAGTTCATCAAACGAAGCACAATCCCAAAAGGAAGGTAACCATTTTCACGAAATACAAATTGAAAAAAAAAGAGAAAATAGAAGTACGGTAATGTGAGTATAAATATGCATGTGTATATGCAAATGCAGTGGATCTACGTAATTTAACCCACACGATTATTAGATGATTATAACTGCACAATTCCATTTCCATTTCCGCATCAAAAGGCACGAATTGTTTGTTTTAATGTTATGCACAGTTTTGTATTGTTTGTTATTACAATCGCTCGTTGGAGTCGAGAGTGGAAACAAGAGGAAGCAAAAAAAAAAAACGGGATAAGAATAGAATGGAAATCAAGAAGAGTCGTACTTCAGTTTTACACAAGATTGCATCCTTTTCCCGGGACAAGAGATAAGTCTATGCGTAATTATAACCTATGAGAGTCAATGTTTTGCAACAGGAAGTCAGGGAAGCCACTGAGAGCATAGGTAAAGTGCACTAAAAAATATAAAGTCAACAGTGACAGGGAATTTTGTGATTGAACTGGAGGGAAATTAAATTGAAATGATAATATGCAATCGTCCAACGTTTGTTATAAAAATTTGGTTCTGAAGTTTTTTTTTTTAATTTTTTATCGTTGTGGAACGTATTTATTTTGGATGTTATTTGACAGTTGAAGCAAATATATTGTGGAACGCATCCCAATGATTGTGAAACTTATATTTATGGAAGCCCAAAAAAGTTCTACAAATTTATTTTGAGGGAGTGCTGTTAAAACAAATGTGGAATCCATGCAAACATTTGTGGATTGAATTTAATACAATTTTTGAACGAACTTGACAGTGCGATTGAAGCTTAGAATAATGGGTGGAATACAACCCGTCCCAGCAGAGTTTGAGTGTTGGAACCGAGAAAGAAGAAGGATGTTTCATATTTATAACAAATTTGTAAGAATCAAGAATTCGTATTGCCTTCGGGACAATGCGATAACTCTAGCATTAACCATAAAACTTGTGGAACTAAGCTGACATCCTCTTCGAAACAACAAAATGCATTCAACTGATTCTGCGAAATCGCACCCTGTTCACAGTCATAGTAATTCACACCCTTCTTTTATCATTGACAAGTCAAATAGCCCCATAAACCTCAAGATAATTCAATTGGAACCCCTCTTAAGTGCACTTGAACGAACAATATGGATCAAATTAGACAAAAATACAAAATACGACAGAAATAAAATTTATCACAGTAAGACAGTCCTAACAATCATCCAAATTAAAGTGCACATCCAGCGTCCATCCAAAAGGGTGAATTTTTGTTCCCCTCTTTGATTTGTTAAAAGTCATGCCAAAGACATTGCACACTGGTGTGCAGCTTGATTTGATGTATTCATTTAAATTTAAATCACCAAATCATGAAAAGAAGAAGAAGAAGAAAAAAAAAGCCAAAAGAAGAAAAAGAAGAAGACGCCTGCATCTATAAACTACTTTGGCCAGTCATGGGTCACTGCACTTCCGAAGGACGTCCAATGACTCTTGCTTCGTTTAAGGTAGATGCTCGCGTTTACTCGTCTCTCTTTTTCGATGCAATTCTACACACAGCTGGACATCCAACTGAACCACCATCATCATCATCATCGTCTTCATCTTAATCGTGCAAGGTCATTGATCGCTGCCAGGGATGCAGCAGCAACTAAACAGCTAACAAAAAAAAAAAAAATAACAAAATAAGACGAGCTGCATTGCATCTAGAGCAGCATGCAGCGATGATGATGAAAAAGAAATGGAAAACGAAACATAAAACGTGTCTTCTCTTTTCTCTGTTCTCTCTGTTCAAATTTGATTGCGCAATTTTTGCCACTATCGATGCATGAAAGCATTCGCAAGGCTCTCGTGGATTAGGACGAAAGTGTTTTCTTGAAAAAAAAAAAAAATCTAAAATTATCCAACAATCTGGTGTATTTTTTTTTTCGATGCAGTGCCAGTGGTTGGAACTCCATGTCAACGAACGCACTCAACAAATTTGTTCTTGAAGAAAAATTGATGAAGACTGGCTTTTGTCTCGTCGACTGCTTACGACGAACGCAGATGATATGCCTCGGGGCCACCTCCTCCACTTGAAGACAGTCTTTTTTTTCGGTTTTTGTTCGACTATATATTTTTTCCACCGAAATTATAGAAGAATGTTGCCAAGAAGCTGGGAATAGCATTGAAGCAATGCTGTAGAGTTTAGAGAACAAGTACCTACTGTATTGTTTCGAAGTATGAGTAAGCAAGTAATTTCAAAACTACTGGAACTGGACTGGTACTTACAAACTTCAAGTATTAGCTATTTGGTACTCTATTTCATAAGTAGGCAGGTACTAAACTACTTAAGAATCTTAGTGGCAGTACCTATTACTTACAACACTTTCAAAGATTTTCAAGTAACAGTGACAGAACTTTCAAGTACAAGGCAAAGAACATTTAAGTATTGTGCATCAGCTGGTATTTGTTCTTAAAATTTCTAGTACTTTGAATAAACAGCGATTGGTGCCCTATAGTTATAATACTTAAAACAAGGCACTTTAAAGTGCAGATAAATTGTACTCGTGAGTAAATACTTTAAAATTTCTTACTAAAGAAGTTTACTTAACAACGTAGTGAAAAATAAATTTAGCACACATTTTCGAATGTGATTAAGAGTGTTCCGGAATGAAAACTGAAAATTCATACTGCTTAAAGCGCCACCCAACTGCAGACGACAAATTTTGAACTAAATGCATCTTACTAAGAGAGAGAGAATCGCCTTCCTATGAGAATCGTGACTTCCGTCAGCCGTTACTGATTTGAATTTTCAAATTTAGTCAGATTTTGCTATCCCTTAATTTTGAAATAAAATGTGTTCGATCAAAGCTTTTTTCAAAATGTTTTGATGGCTGTGTTGAGAAGAAGTACGTGCCAAATAAATGAAGAGATTTAAAAAAAAATAAATATCGCATCATAAAAAAAATTAAAAAGTTAATTTTTTCTCCAATAGTTATACAGTTTAAATGTCGAATTTTATGCTCATTAAGAAATGTTAGCGAAAAATGTTTTATTTTGATGGAATTCTTTTTGAAAAAGTACGATTTTTGGCCATTTTGGAGTTTTTGAGCCTTTACTACTGAGTAACGAAGTACTTAATTGAAATTGTGCTCCAATAGTTTGTTTAGAAACAGTTTTTTCTACAGAATGACACCTTAATCATTTCAATACGACATTTAATTGCTTCACAATACCATTGAAAAAACGCAGTTTTGGTCCGGAACACTCTTAAGGTACAGAAGCACGACTGCTATGACAAATAGGAAAAGGGTTTTCCAATAAGAGGTGTTATTTTGAATAGCCCGCTATTTCGGTAGCTGTCACTCTTGAAGCTGTCATTTTTTGACACTTGGCAAGTAGAAACTACGCCATTAAAAAAAAATAGAACAATACACGCTTCAACAACGCACTGAAATTATTTAAATTCACTATAAAAATGGTGAAAATTTGGCAGAAACGGTTCGTAAAACTAAAACATTTTTGGGTCGTCGTGAAGCACCTTGTCGGACCGCAATACAGAAATTGGTGGCCATTTTCGAGCTGTTGGGACAAATTTGTGATGTGAAGAATAAAACCCGTTCACGTCGCTCAAGAACAACTGAGAATATTGCTATTGTAGCCCTGAGTGTTGAAGAAAACCCAGGTATGTCCATTCCTCGTCGTTCTTTGGAATTAGGCATTCCACAAACGTCATTACACCGCGTATTTTGCATAAAGACTTGGGTCTTAAGGCTTATAAAGTTCAGTTTACACAAGAACCCAAACCGGCTGATCATCAACAACGTCGTGTCTTTGCTGACTGGGTCCCTGAAATGCATGAAAATGATCCGGAATTTCATCGAAAAAGCATCTTGACCCATTTCCACCTCGGAGGCTACGTCAACAAGTAAAACTGTCGCATTTGGGGCTCGGAAAACTCAAGAGTTAGTGTTGAAAAGCCTCTCCATCCTCAACGCGTGACTGTTTGATGCGGTTTATGGTCCGACGGGGTCATTGGACCTTACTTTTTCGAAAATGAGGCTGGAGCAACAGTTACGGTCAATGGATTGCCTATCGAGAGATGATTAATGATTTTTTACGTCGGAATTGGAATGGTATTGATCTGGACAACGTTTACTTTCAACAAGACGGCGCTGCGTGCCACACAAGCAATGAAACCATCGATCTCTTACAGGAAAAGTTTCCGGACCGTGTTATCTCTCGAAGAGGTGATCACAATTGGCAACCGAGATCTTGTGATTTAACACCTTGCGACTTCTTCCTTAGAGGCCACGTGAAAGATAAGGTCCACGCAACAGCCCAGTCGATTCAATACCTCAAAGATGGAATTCGTACGAGGCTATCGAGGACATAGGGCAGCCGCTTTGCGATTTGGTTATGGACAAATTTCATGAAAAGGATATGGTCCTCTAAGCCTGGTCGTAGCGGCCATTTGACTGATGTTGTATTCCATTATTAGCGGCATACCTTCCTTTATATAATGAAATAAACATCCGATCATTTATTTCAAAAAATGCCATTTTTCTTTGAATATAAAAATAACACCTCTAATTGAAAAACCCTTTACTTGCATGGAACTGGTACTAGGAAGACATAAAGTATTGAAAAAAGTACTTGAACTTGATAGAGCCTAGGGACTTAAAACTGCTCAAGGGATCTGCTAAAATGTGTTTAAATCCATAGTGTTTTTCATTATTTCCTTGAAAACCATGTTATGGCAACCCTTCAGCCCTCTTCAACTGATCATCGTTTTCATATATCCACTTAAGTGTAAAATCTCCGTCTTGAATACCATCCACATCCAAGCTACACATAAGAAAGTGGTAATTCTGGTATGCGAGCTGATCTCAGCTCAAGAAAGGATCATCGGCCAAGCCTCTTCTTCTGTCCAACGCAGCCACTAACCCAACGATTGTATAACATTAACAATTTAAATAGAAGAGTGTCTGGCTGAGTTTTTTTTTCTTCTCTTTGCATGACGGCATCGGGCATATTGCGTTCGCAATAAAAAATTGCTTCGATAAAAAAATGTTTATCATGATGGATTATCTGTATGGTTGTTTATTTTGCGTTAAGAACGAAGAGACTTTTCCCTTTCCCTAGGACTTTTTCTTAGAACAAGAGGTATTAGCATAAGACACGAGTTGAATGCAGCAATTTGTTGCATTTTGGTTTATTATAAATGCACTTATCGTTACTCTTGAGATGGTTACCCACATTTCGTGAGGAGGGGATGATGAGAAAATTGTCATGTCTACTTGAATCGATTAGATAAAGGGTTGGGTGTTCTTTATCTTCTTTGAAAAAAAAAAAATTAAAAGGTTGACACTACTAATGACACTGGTGATTATGAGGTGCCCACTTGAAGTTGTACCCTAAGGGGATGGGAACTTGAAGGCACGTGTGAAAATTTCTTTCAATGACTGTAGTAGTGGAAGGAAGGTTGTGTTTCAAGCTGCCCTTTTGCAATTTTTTTTTATTTCTTTCAATCGGTAGTAGCAGCCAAAAACAACTTGGAAGAACGATAAACAGAAAAACCTAGGTACTTTAGTTTTTTCAAAAAATGTACACCCAAAAATCTAAGCATTACTTCGGAAGTGTTCAATCATGGTCCGTAAGGGGAAATAGTTGGGTCCGTTTGTGAGAAAGAACGACTCCAAAGACGATTTAATCGTGAGCTATATCGAATCCATCGCAAGGCGGATGTGATGACAACAACTAAACTTGTTAGGTGAGCTTACTTCATTTCGCAACTGCCCTCGTCAGACTATTCAAATAAAATTAAAAAAAAAACTCTCAAGATGCAATTAACTTAATGACAGATAAATGAAAGAGAAAAAGGTGTGTTACCGATGAGTTCTCCACTTTTAAAATATGAATTGGTGATTTGATGAAGTCCCACAGCCACAGCGTTTCTTTGTTCGAGTTGAGGCGTTGAGGGTAATAAAATATTATTTAAATAATTTTTGTTTTTTTTTTTCGAATAAAAAGACGCAACGCGTCAAGAGGCGGATTTAATGCATGACATTGACGTGTTTGTCAATGTTGACTTTTTTCCATCAATTTGTTTGACTTTGGAGAGCTTAAATTTATTGAAGGTTGGAATTAAGGTCCACAAAGGAAAATAATGCGTCATATTTGATAAGTTGGGTCTTAACATCAGAACCAAGCGACAATGTTGTTCCTTTGACAGTCAACAAATATTAGTTCGTTCATCTCAATTAGTAGGCAAACTGTGGGATGCTTTCGTTTTCATATCCGATTCCGGTCCAAAAATGTGGAACGTATTTAAATTTCATTCTTCACTTAGTCTCCTTTTTTTCGAAAAGCGGTTTTTGATTGAAACATTGCACCCCTTATGTGAAATGCACTGCATTTCTTTTGACAGCTGTCATTTGCAAGGCTTTTAAGCTGTCAGTGACTTAATTTTCTTCAAATCATAAATTCATCAAATCTGACAAAACTTTTCCTTGCATTGCGAGTAAAGTGCACCACTTACTGTCACTGCCAACTTCACATTCTTGTTTGAAATATAAAACGGAATTTTGACAGTTGCTACAAACTGTCAGTTAGAGAGTGTCAAAATATTTTTTTTTCGTCGTCGATTGCGCAATGTAAAAGTTTCACCTTATTTTTCGAGTAAATCGAGTAAAAAAATGTATGCCCGAACAGCTGCGTTCATTGTGTCTGCTTGAAAGCGAGAAGCATAACATAAACTGAGCCTAGGCCTTATGACGGCCGCCAATATAAATTTTTATCTCGAAGAAACACACATTACCTGCATCCAGATCGGTTTTTCGTGCAATGTACAGTGGGGCATAAGTCAGAAAATATACAATAAAACTTGGAGATGCGATAAAAGGATTTTCATTCAATTTCTCACAAATAATACCCCACTGTACTCATGTCCATCTGTCTGCCCCCAGGTACTCGGCAACAAAACAAAATGCCTAAGAAACACAATTGAATGTGCTTTTTATGAACTATATATAAGTCGTGACGTTAACAATAGTAATTTCATTCGGTCTCTGGCTGCTGGTCCTGCTGATGCTATTCGGTGTCGCGTCGTGCGTCGTCGTTGCAGTGGCTCGCCCCAGACACTGCCGCCATCGACTTAATGTCGACAAACGACGTTGATGATCCAAAAACCATGACGACGACCGGCGACCGACGATTGCATAGATGACGATCATGTCGAAGATGATGATGATGATGATGCTGGTTGCTGGGCCTTAAGCCTCTTCTGTCTCGATTGATCCTCGAGTCTTATAAAAAAGTAAAATAAAAACGACCAAGCAGGTACTGTGCAAAAAAAAAAGAGATCTCTCTTGGGGATCACTGCTCGCACAACATCGTCAAGATATACTACATACATAGAATTGCGATTCGCGATCCCCAGAGTCTGAAACATATCGTAAAATCGTAACTTACGGCCATAAAAAAGAATAAAGGTAAGCCCTCTCGCTTGGACCTGAGCTCTTTTTACTTTGAGATGTTGGAGTTTTTTTGTTTTCTTGAGACGCAGCCATCCCACCGGTGCTTAACAGAACGACATGACGACGATGTCTTAACGACTTTTGTTTTTTTTCTTTACTCGTTTTTTTTAAGGTGATTTGGTTTGGTCTTGCGGTGGCGTAATTTGGTGCGCAGTCGGGTCAAGTTTTGAATTTTTGTATTCTTTTCTCGTCTACCTTAGATGCAAGTGTTCCCGAACAGGCAACGATCCACTGTTTTTTTTTTCGTTTTGGGATTTTGGTTTGATTGCTTCTGCATAAAGCTACAAAGTTTTTTATTGCATTCAGACATTTGTCAGTCTTTTATGGCTCTGGAGCCTGTGCTTAAAATTTTGTTGTTTTTATTTTAGTGTCCCGAATTTGTTTTAAACATAAGTTTTTTTTTTTTTTTAATTAAGCCCTTGAGCTTCAAACAAGAATTTGGTAGCAGCTTGTTCGCACAAAACATGTTTGATAATCTGGAGGACATTGTAAGGGATTAATCCGACGTGTTGCAGTACTAATCAAACGCGTTTGAAGCAATATCATACTTGACGAATGGTGGACCAAGGATCATTTGAAAATGTTCAATGGGAAATTAATGTCTGTTAAGTTCAGTTGCGTTTATAACACTTCAGACATGTTTGGTTATTGTGTACGATCATGTTTGAAAGGCAAAAGGCAATCATTTCCTTTTATTCTATTGCAAAGAAGATAAACTTGAACTTGGTAGATAGATGATCCAAGCCCAATTTCAATTTTATAAATAAATTTCAACCTCTAACATGTTCTATGTATGATCAAACATGTTTGATGTTTGATCAAATTTGTTTGATGACCTTTTTTTCAATTTTAATCGCAATTAAAAGTTAAAAGTAAGAACTTCATTATTTATCTGCACTTTAGTTGTTGCTTGGGTAGGTATATTATCACCATCCGTTTGATATCAAATGAGGTCTATCAATTCAAGTTAGTCTGTTTGTATTTCTGTCGTTCCAATCAGTTGAAAAAATGCATTTATTTAAAGTGCACTGACGGATAGCTAAAAGATAGGAATGCCAACCTGATAAGAACTACAAGTTTTTTTTTTTTTTATTTGATAAGCCAACAACTATGCAATTAAATTATATCAACAAGTCATTCGATTCTATTGGAACAGCCGCTGCTGTTTAAGACAAATTTACTATCCGAACAATAAATATCAATCATCTAGGTGCAGAGAAGTCTTCAAGTGCCTTTGTACCCAACGTTCTAGATTATTGAAATAGATTTAATTTATTGCAAAAGCTAATCAAATACTCATATTCATTTACTCAACTGTGTCTACAACTCAGGGAATGCCTAAGGTAGGGTACCCTACTCCCAAGTGTTAAAGTGTGAAAATGACTCACTTTCGGTGAATGTTGAGTTTTGCTATCGCGTAATTTTTAATTATGGCTTTTGAGTATTTTTTTGTTCTCGCTTTGTTTGCATTTATTTCACAAAAAAGAAATGAAAATGGTGATTACATCATTGGAAAGAGTGGGACACCAGTGGAGGTATTAAATTTATGGCTTAATCGATAGTGCAGTGTTGAAAGTAGGCACTTGAGATTATTTCACAAGAAGTTATTGAACTGGTCAGAAAGGGCGATAGAACATGAGGAAGTTTAGAAATTAAACGAAATTCGTTCCTTATTTTTTCTGACACTCTGAATATCATTTACACAACTGTCAGTAGGCAGTCAATCTAATTACTATCCTTCAAGTTATTCGACACATGCCGATCGCTTTTAATAAACCAAGAAGAGAAAAAAAGGCTTGAGGAAGTCTTTCATTTTCTATAGACAGTGATCTTGAAAAAATATTTACAAAAAAAAAACACATTTCAAAATTATCATACGACTCATTAGAGATATAATGATTTTGAACTGAGACACAAAAAAACTGAGATAGAAGGAAAAAACCATCAAAACTTCGCACGCTCAATTAGAACTTCAGAAAATAAGTAATTTTACCACACAATGATCGCAACCACAAGCACATTAAATCTAGTCATTATTTCATCACTTTTTTAATTTTTTTTTTTTTTTTTATGTCATGGAGTCCCCTTGAATTGGAGACTTCAGAACGTCGAGAAGTTAACAAGGTCATCTGCAAATAGTAATGAGATGAAGACCGAACAAAAAACATACATATATGTATACGCAAAGAACACACAAAATCGAGAAAAAAGAATAAATAAAGTGCTTCAATAGAAACTTTTTTTTTAGCCTTTTTGACAAAAAAAAAACAAAAAAAAATGGCAAATGACTTTTTGAAAAAAACTTGACATCCACGACGACGACGTTGTTAGTTGTTTGTGTGAAGACATCATGTTAAAGATTTTTTTAAGATCCTCATTGGATTTTTTGTTTGTTTTTGGCTCTCCCTTTTTTCAGAAAAAAAAAAAAAAATAATTTGGTTTCGATTTTTTTTGTCATAATTTAATGAACTCTTGAACTTCCAAAAGAATAAAACTCATTAGTAAGTTTTTGATCTTGAAGAAAACAAAGAAAGTCTAAGGCAGAGAAAACGGGTTAGCCTCTATGAATAATGACACTAAATGTTAATTCTTTTTCGGGAATTTTGTTGCTAAAACAGTGAAGCTATATTTTTGACGTCACGTAGAGAAATTTGCAGAAAAAAAAACCTGATTAGGCTTATTCTATTCTATTCTTAAATGTCCTATTCGGAAATTTATAAATTTATTAAAATTCAACAAAATCAACACCCCGTTCATGTTCAACCTTTGATAAGTATTGTAAATAAAGAGAATATACATAAAATGGAAAATATGGAGTGTGCAGGTGAGGAGTTCTGTGAAGAGGGGGGAGGGAATGTTAGGTGCAAAGCGTTGCCAATTCAAATCCTGCCACATAAATGTCTATTGAAAATTAAAATTATTATTCTATCATTCAGTAGCGGATGTATAGATAAAAAATTTTGATTTTAGCCACACAACACAAATTAGGTACTTAAGAACACTTACTCAAAAGTTACGAATTATTTAATGATTTTTTTTTTAAATAGGAGAACATATACATAGCATTTTTCCTAGAAACAATACATGCACACTTTTGTGCAAATTGCACTGAGTAAGAATGCTGTCTGATCAAAAATGCGTCATTTTTAGTGCAAGCTAGCGCACTAGGCCTAGGTGAGCGCCATCTAGCGGATAGTAGTGGAAGTACAAGCATAAATGCTGATCTGTTACATTAGTGTCATCTATTTCCCGCTAGATGGCGCTAGTGTCGTGAAATTTCAAAACCCGTAGTTCTAGATTTGTCCGTCTAGGTGGCGCTAGTGTCATCAAATGACATATGATATTTTTACCAAATGGCACTTTTGCTGTTTTACTGAAATGTAATTTTTATCAAATCGTATAAGTGGAAATGCTGTTTGGTCAAAAATTCCTTTTTGTGAATAATACTGATTGGTGAGAAATGATGTTTAATGTAAATTGTCATTTGGTGCTACTGGTGCCACCTAGACGGTGACACTTGGAACTACGAGTTTCAAACTTTTCTCGAGACACAAGCTCCATCTGCAGTTCTGTGAAAATATTTGCAACTAGTGTCCGTTAGATGGCGCTAGTGCCGAAAGAAATTAAAGAGGAAGGTATGCCGTTAATGAATGGAACACACCATCAGCCAAACGGCCGCCACGACCACGCTTACATCACCATATCCTTTCCAAGAAATTTTCATTAACCACAAAGTGGCTGCCATATGTCCTCGATAGCCTCACGAATTCCATCTTTGAGGTCTTCAATCGACGCTGGGCTGTTGGCGTAGACCTTATCTTTCACGTGGCCTCAAAGGAAGAAATCGCAAGTGTTAAATCACAAGATCTCGGTAGCCAATTGTGATCACCTCTTCGAGAGATAATACGGTCCGGAAACTTTTCCTGTAAAAGATTGATGGTTTCATTGCTTATGTGGTACGTAGCGCTGATTGGTTGAAAGTAAACGTTGTCCAGATCAATACCATCTAATTCCAATCATCTCTCTATAGCGCAATCTATTGACCGTAACTGTAGTTGCTCCAGCGTCATTTTCGAAAAAGTAAGGTCCAATGACCCCGCCGGACCATTAACCGCACGTTGAGGATGGAGAGGCTTTTCAATAATAATTCTTAGGTTTTCCGAGCCCCAGATGCGACAGTATTGCTTGTTGACGTAGCCTCCGAGGTGGAAATGGGCCTCATCAGTCAAGATGTTTTTTGGATGAAATTCCGGATCATTTTCATGCTTCAACGACCCAATCAGCAAAGACACGACGTTGTTGATGATCAGCCGGCTTGAGTTCTTGTGTTAACTGAACTTTATAATCCTGAAGACCCAAGTCTTTATGCAAAATACGGTGTAATGACGTTTGTAGAATGCATGATTCCAAAGAACGAAGAGGAATGGACAAACCTCGGTTTTTTTCAACACTTTGGGCTACAACAGTTGCTTTTGAGCGTCGTGCACGGGTTTTATTCTTCAATTCACTAACTTGTCCCTACAGCTCGAATTTGTCCACCAATTTCTGTATTGCGGTCCGACAAGGTGCTTCACGACGACCCAAAAAATGTTTAATTTTACGAACCGTCTCTGCCAAATTTTCACCATTTTTATAGTGAATTTTAATAATTTCAATGCGTTGTTGAAGCGTGTGTTGTTCCATTTTTATTAATGGCGTAGTTTCTACTTGTCAAATGTCAAAAAATGACAGCTTCAAAAGTGACAGCTACCGAAATAGCGGGCTATTCAAAATAACACCTCTAATTGGAAAACCCTTTAGTACCAAATGACATTTTCACCAAACGACATATTTGACCAAATACATTTTGACATTAATACAATTTTTACCAAAGTGAATTTTCACTGAATTACCAAATTGCATTTTTACTGAAAGCCTATTTACCAAAAAAAAGTGCAGTCCCGTCCAATTGGAAGGTTATTGGGAGAACCTTAACCCATTTTCCTGCCTGAATCAAATACTTTTTAGCCTACCTTCACCTCAAAGTCTTCTTATCCCACTCTGTGTCCTCCTATGAAGCAAACAATTTTATAATAAATAAAAAGTTTTAATCCAAAATAATTTATTTTCCGGTTCCCTTGATTTCAAGTCCCCAAATCTCTGAATTTTAACAGAAAATCTAGGTATATCAAATCTCAAATGAAATACGAAAGTTAAAGTCTGTTCCCCCTCTTTCTGTCACTGAAATTGAAGCCAGCAGTATAGGTAAGGTATGCAAGGTCACATCTTCATAGGAAAACGTTTTACGTGAAATCTCTCAAACCACTTAGTTAGGTGTTCAAATTTGAAAGACAGAGGACAGTCGGACAGAAATATTCACTTGTTTCGACTTCCATAAATCATCGTTGTACGTCACACAGGTAATCGCGAAATCCAAATTTCTTCTCTTAATACACATTTAAAAGTGCTTAGCAACCTTTAAGCCGGATACAAATTCTACCTTATAAAAAAACTACAAGCAATCTAAAAAAAACTAAGTCAATTCTCATTTCAATCAAACGAAAAACAAACATAATTAAAAAAAAAAAACAGAAGAAAAAGTGCAATGCTAACGGATGCAGCCATTACAAATGGCATTTCCTGGCATCCGTCACAAACTTGTTCTCAAACCTCCGAACTTACATTTTACCTTAACCCATCAACACTCTTTTTTGTCTTGTAAAAGACAAAATTACCTACTCTGCTGGGACACTCTCTGGCTTGAATTCAATGGAAGTAGGTATCGATATCGATTGACCAGCAGAAACCACTTTTATTATTACCTACACTCACTCCCTGCCTCTCGTGATTAGAAGTCTTCGGTCTTCTCATTATACATCGAAAGAAAAAAAAATCGAACCGGTTTTCCCTACCAAATACCTATCTCTTGTCTTTTTTTGTTACAAAATAAAAATACGAAAAAAAAATTGAACCAAGTGCAACAAAGATGACTCAATCCTGACTCAAAGCTTAGGAATGAGTTTCTGATATGACAATCAGTCACAGCCGCACAGGCTTGACAACAATGATAAGCAGAGGAAAGGGAGCTGGGAGTTATATTTTAAAATATGCAGAAGGGTAGGAAATAAGACTCACCTCGTGTGCAGTTTAAAATGCAATTAAAAGAAGAAAACTCGTTCCACACGTTCTGCTTCCTCTCTTATTCTTTAATACTTTTTTTTTATTATTTTTTCTTTCGCTTTCGTTCTGTTGCAGCAGCCCAGCAATGTCACTCAAAAAAAACACTTGTCAACACCAACGAATAAAAAAAAAATCACAAAGTACTCTTAATGCCGTTAATCATCACTACAAGTAGTAAAACAACCAAAAATTAACACTTCATAAAGCAAACAAATTGAATGAGAGACAAAGCAAAACACTGGTGAGCTGTTTTTGGGGGCTTTAAGGTCAATCAAAGGACTCACTAATCGCAACCGGCAATTTTTGCTTCGAAATCGAAATCACTTGAAAGAAACCAAAAACGGGCATTGGGATTTCCGGTACCCTGATTGTGGATGAACATCGTTTGATCCTAAAGTCCATTCTCATCGAGAAATGAAAACTTAAGCCATAAAGCGCGAGATGAACAGGGAGAGAGAGAGAGAGAATGCACTGTGTAGGAGTTTTTGGGGTTTCTTGTGCAGGACCAACTCTTAAGGTTGACAGTAGGTGTAAGCCAACTGAAAAAAAATGCAAACCTCATAGAGGATAAAGTCGACAATCCAGGCAGATCACACCACTTTGGTTTTTTTTTTGCATTGAACACAAGTGCTGCCCCCTGCCGGTTGGGGGTGCTGCTGGTTGTTCCCAAGCAAATATACACACAGCCAAGTATTCTCTTTTCCAGCTGCTGCCGCATTCAACCCTTCATTTACAAACGCAACGAGCAGCGCACAGAGAAACAGCCAGCAGAAAAGGTAGTTAAGTTACTGTGCTGTAAAATGTGTGCAACGTGTAACAGAAAGAAGGAAGAGGGGGAGGGGGATATAGATTATTAACTTGATCGGGATGCTGTCCTTCAGCCCTCTCGCCCAAACCAACTGATTTACGATATCAGACGAGGAAATGCCTTTAAACATTTGCAAAAGCTCCTAAACTGGGTCCTAACTAAAGCTCACCGGTGTTTAATTAACTCTCAAAGGAAATTTACAACAAAAATCAATTCACTAACTTATTTTGCATTGAATGTGTTTTTTTTTTTCTTTCTATTGCACTCTTTCAAACAACTCTAGCATTGCACTTGGATTTTCAGATTTTTTTTTATTAACAAAAAGGAAATCGACCAAACCGAAGCGAAAGAAGAAGAGAAGCACTTAACCGACAGCGACACAGAAAAAAAGTCTATCGATATCGATATTCGCGACCAGACGAAAAGGCAACCAACGAATTCTCGCAACAACGACGCTAAATTTTTTTTTTTTAGTGAAATTCAAAATTTGTGAAAAATCCAAACAACAAAATCGAAAACAATGAAACTCGTTGTATTTTTTGTTTGTTTTTTTGTTTTTGTGCTCGCTTCTTCTCTCTTTTGCTTGATATAAAATTAGTACTCGTCCACTGTGCCACCCACCGAACGCGCTGACGGCTGAACGTTGAATGGCGAATGGCGAAAAAAATATCCGGTTGGTTTGTTTCGAGTTTCGATTTTGAGTGAATTTTGTGTTTTTTTTTTTTTTGTTGGGCTTCTTTTTATCGTTTGGTTGGTTCGATAAAAATGCAAGAAGAAAAACTTTAGTTTCATTTTCGTTTCGTTTCAAGTTGTTACTATCCGCCATCCGGCTCGGAGAGTGAAGTAATATCGTAAGCCGGGGATTGAGGAAAGATGGCAACACTTGTTGTTTGTTGAAATTGAAACGAAACATCATCTGCGCTTGCTGCTTATGGAGGGATGCATTTGTGTGAGCGTTGAGAACAGATGGGATTCATTTGCAGCGGAAAAGCCTTCCCCTGTTTCAGATGGGAAGAGAGCTTTTGCTGTGAATTCTGTGTCACGTCACGTCAGCGTCACACGTTGGTTTCAATTATTTGGAGACAAGCAAGTTAGTGCACGTTTGAGAAATGAAAATTCACAGTGGAACAACACAGGCTGGTGTTTTGATTTTGACCTACAAGTGGGAAGGACCAACGGTTTTGGCAGTCCATTTAAAAATGGAAGCGGAAGTTGCTAAAAATAACAACTTTATTTTCAAAAATATACCGTTGGAAGGAATGAAGAAGTGGGATGAGATTTTGTATAGTAGACGGAATGATGCAAAAATTATCGTAACTTCGGTTGGTTGAGCCGATTCTCAATTTGAGAACCGACAATTTTATATTGTTCAAAGGATTGAAAAGGAAAAAATGTAGATTTTGAAGTACACGTACACTTTATAGACAAAATTGGTCGTATGCAACAAGATGAGATCAAACTCCTTACTCACTTTTTTGAGAACTTTCTTAAGGTGGTATGCAAAAAAAATTACTTACCGTGTTAGATCTCAATTTGTGAGTTCAATTTCAATCTCAGAGTAATGAGATCGATCTTACAATGAAAGCTCGCCATGAGATTGAGCTCGTTTTCATATGCAAAAAGATGAGAAAACACTTGGTTACATGAGATCAATCTCAAAAATTGTTAAGCATGAAACTGTAAGGATGGCCAGTTTTAATTTTTAACTAGCTGACCCTGCAAACTTTGTACTGCCTCAATCGTTAATCGATAAGCCTCTATCACACTACCCACTACCCTGTAAACGCTAACCACTTGTACTACCCAGTACGTCTAACCACATCCGCTTCCCCATTCCGACACTACTCTGCTACCCGCTATTAATTATTTCTACACGCTACCCACTACTTATTACCCTAATTTTTTTTTTTTTGCATTTCAATTTTTCCATTTTTTTTTTTTACTTTTTCTGTTCATTCCCATCAGAAATTTTCCAGTTCCCTTTGAAAGCCAATGAGCTTTCCGAGTTCCTTTCGAAAACCCATTTTTAAATTTTCCAGTTTTCCATTGAAAACCAATGCATCCACAATTTCATGCAATTTTCAATTTGAAAACCAATGAGTTTTCCAAGTTTAACATCAAGAACTTTCTATATTTTCCGTTCGAAAAACCATTTTGAACCCAAAAATTCAGAGCAAAAAAATCTAATTTCGGCCTTTGTTTGGTCTTTTCCAGTTTTCCCACTCTTCCATGAGGTTTTTCAATTTATTTTTTTTCATAGAAATCATCACTAAATGCAACAGTATCTGTTGGGCCATTTCGGAGTGTATAAGAGACATACAAACAAACATACATCCATTTTTATGTATAGAGAGAATATGTCGGACAAAGAATTTATAAAGGAAGAAGGTGAACATTTTTGTCGGTTGTATCGGTTTAGTGAAGAAGTTGTGCGATTGTTGACGGAAGAATTTTTGGGGCCGAGCTCAGAAACTCGTGATGGTGCTCTCACAAACCAAGAAAAAATAGGAATCTTTCTGCGATGCATAGGAGACCCCGGGTTCCAAATACGAGTAGGTGAAGACGTTGGAGTTCATCAATCAACTTCAACAGTCTCTAGAGTGGTGCAGCAAGTTTCTGCAGAAATAGCAAGCCAAAAACAGAATTGGATTATATTCCCAGATACTGTGGAAGAAATACAACAACAAGAAGCGCAAAGGTATTGGAGCAGGAAGTACGGGTTTCATAATGCAATTGGTACTCTCATGTCCGTATAAGGAAACTTTTGATCTATCATGGGAGTACATTAATCGTAAAAGATAGTACCTACTTCTTTGATGTTAAAACTTCTTGCAATGCGGAATAATAGTTTACAAGTGTTGAAGTTTGCTGGCTGGTTATTTGTTTGTTGGTGATGTCAATTCCAAATTGTCTTTTATAGGATGGTATTATTTTGAGCACAGCATCACTCCTTTTAGCCATATGAATAGGCAAGTTCCTTTACTAAGAACTAACTAAAATTTTCCAATTCACTTTTTACATATAACGGGTGATTTTTTAGCTGGTTTGGTTTTGGCAACACTGGTTTTGACAGCTGACGTGTGTTTAGTACCTTGTGTCACTGTCAAACAGCTTCAGTTTGGTTTGCAATTTAACCATGGATCGTCTTACAAATGAACAACGCTTGCAAATTATTGAATTTTACTATCAAAATTCGTGCTCGGTTCAAAATGTTCATCGCGCGCTGCTTCCATTTTATGGCATTCTCGACCTTCTGAGCAGTCTATTCGGAAGATTGTGACCAAATTTCGCACCAAATTTATTTTGTTGGACATTAAACCACCAACACGTTTACGTACTGTGCGTAGTGAAGAAAATATTGCGGCCGTATCAGCTAGTGTGACAGAAGACCGCGAAATGTCGATTTGGCGCCGTTCCCAGCAGTTAGGCCTTTGTTACAGCACTACGTGAAAATTTTGCGGTACGATTTTTGCGTAAAGCCTTTTAAGATACAGCTGGTACAAGAACTAAAGCCAGCCGACCTACCACAACGCCGCATTTTTCGGTGAATGGGCTCTTGGAAAGCTGGCCGAGGATCTGCTTTTTTATCGAAAAATTGGGTTCAGCGATTGAGGCTCATTTTTCGGTTGAATGGGTACGTAAATAAGCAAAATTGGCACATTTGGAGTGAAGATCAGCCAGAAGCATTGCAACAGCTACCAATGCATGCCGAAAAAACCACTGTTTGGTGCGGTTTATGAGCCGGCGGCATTATTGGGCCATATTTCTTCAAAGATGATGCGAATCGCAGCGTTACTTTCAATGGTGAACGCTACCGAGCGATAATAACAATCTTTTTTTTTGCCCAAAATGGAAGTTCTTGACTTGCATGATATGTGTTTTCAACAAGACGGTACCACATGCCACACAGCACGCGAAACAATGGCGCAATTGCGAGGCGAGTTTGGTGAACAATTAATTTCACGTTTCGGGCCGGTCAAGCGATCGTGCGATTTGACACCATTAGACTATTTTTCGTGGGGGTATGTCAAGGCTAATGTCTATAGGGACAAGCCCGCTTCGATTGACGCACTGGAAGCCAACATCCATGCATTCGTTCGTGAGATACCGGCCGATATGTGTGAAAGAGTATGCCAAAATTGGATCAGCGGATGGGCTACCTGAGACGCAGCCGCGGTCAACATTTGCATGAAATTATCTTTAAACATTAAATTGCAAGGTTCAAAACTATCGATTTAAAATAAATATTTCATTAATTTTTACGAAGTTTTTTTGTTTTTTTTTTTTAAGTGTCTAAACCTCTTAAAAAATCAACTTTTATATGCATCATTTTCACTTTTAGATGATATTTTTGTATCACACGCTTCGCATAAAGTGGATTGGAGCTTTGATATCGATCTCTATTTCAACGAGTAACAGCTGTTGAGCTTGAACTCGTTTTTTTGCATACAAAAATGAGTCTGAGTTCCACCCTGCTCGATCGATCTCACAGGTGAGTTCAAGCTCGTCAGCTCAGACTCTGAGCTCTTGCTCATCTTTTAGAATATGACCCAATATGGTAAGCCCTACTCTAAGCACACTGAACACAACACTTAAAAAAACTTTAAATTACTTTTTAAAGTGATTGACTTATTTTTACAAGGAAACTAGCTTGAAAAGTTGAAACACAAATTTGATATTAAACACTTCGTTTCACGAAAAGAATTCAACTTCACTCAGTTTTAGTATTCTTGAGACCTTGAGTTGATATAAACGAAGTTATTTGACATGTTTGAACATGCACACTTAGTTTTATCAAAATCAGCGCCTGCTAGTATACAACAAAGTTGAAGAAGTATGCTAAATATAAAAATAAATTTCCAATCTTCTAGAATCCCCAAAAAAGTTCATCAAAATCGGCTCAAGAGCCTCAAACATTAATATCTATGTGCCAGTTTTTAGGAACGTCTGTTCTACTGTTCATGTCTAAAAGTGTGTTTAATGCAACTGCCCGGCCATGTGCCTTTGCCTTCTTTTCTTGCCTCTTGTTCATGGTTGTGGTGAGCTTGCTGCTAGGTTCATGCTGCATGGATAAGCAAAATTTACTTCAGTTTTCAGTACCTTAACTTTCTATGTAACCAAAATGGAAGGTGGAACTGAAATTTGTCACCAGAGAACACAGAGAACAGGCCCACCACCACCACCACCAGTTGTTTTTATTCAATTTCAATTTCAACCTCCTTTACTCTCTTCTATCTAGAGGTACTTTTGTGCGTGTTCTCATTTTTATTGGCATAGCAACGAAGCAGATGTTGTTTAATGTCAAATATCTAGTTTCTGTTTCCATGCTATGCATTTCGTCTGAGCTTGTGTTGTGCGTGTGCGGTGCGCATACGACATAACAAATCTTCCATTTGCATCACAAAAAGAGCTTTTTTATGCGAGAAATCGGTTCATTGTTGTTCTTAGTGCAAGAAAATGGGGTAGGTCGGTGAAAACGTTCATATTCTGTACGATATTACATATTGCTCTCACCTGCACGTGACTGAATGCAGGTTTTATAAGAGGAGAATGTTCGTTCCGTAAATGTGAGTGAATTTTGGTGCTCTGCTGAAAACATGTGTTTCATTAGAGGGGCAATGTTCTGGGAGCTTTTGTTGTAAGTTTTATAGTTTTCATTGTACAGGGTGTTAAATTTGATATCTTACGTAAATCAATATGTGTACCTCTAAGATTTTAACGGAAAATAAATATGAAAACGAAAAATTTCGGCAGAAATGTATTAAAGAACTGAGTGACTTAATAGCTAGAACACACATAAGAAGTCACGTTGTCTAAATCGGATTGGTTATTGGTCCAGAATTCCTTAAAAAAAAAAAACAAGTTTTTATTAGAAAATTCGAAAAGTGATCACCAGTTAGTTCTTTCTTTTTAACTTGCAGTTACTAAAAGGAAGTCAACTGAGTAAAAGTTAATTAACTGCTGCAGTACTTTTTAACTGGCTTTAGTCAGTTAAGTCAGTAAAAAGTCATTTAACTCAAGCGGGTTTGGTTTTAGTCAATTAGTCAATTGACTGTAGTGAAATGACTTTATTAAGTCATTTATGCTTAAAATGTCCACAGGTGGCCATGGCTCAGAGGATAGAGTAGTTGATTGCTAGGCCGAACGCTACGGGTTCAAGACCCAGCTACGACAGCATTCTTTTACCTTTGTATATGGAATTTATAGTAGTTGCAGCCTCGTGAATCGACGACAGCGACGTCCGGAACGCGATACAGAACTAAAATCTTGTATATAGAAAAACTGACAGCGCCAGACGGGACGACTGTCCAACCAAAAATTCTGGAGGGTGAAAATACTATAAATTCCATATACAAAGCTTTTACTACAAAAATCAACAGCTTATCTGGGACCACCTGTTCGATAACATGAGAATAATACAAATCTAAGTCTCTTCCTCTGAATCCGCGTAGGTTTCAGTCACGTGTGCTTTCTTTCTATGTGTCTATCTGTCTTCCTCTGTTGTATAAATGTCTTGTTTTGTCCCAGCCGATGGCCTCAGTCGCCAGTGCTGCTATGTGTCCGTAGTTCGTTACATTCACGTGCGAAGTACTGTGAAATGTCAATGTCAATGTCATGATTAAAAGGTTTTCATAAACTCTTTAATTAATTTATCGTAGTATTCAGTTAATACAATTTACTCACAATTTACCACAGCACAACAGGTTTTATTTTCATTTGAAATTGATCCTGAACCATCATGGTATAGGGGTACCTCTGTAGCTACTAAAGAACGTTTCATATCTCACTCTGGCGTAAATTATTGGACACAATCCCGAAAGAATCTTGCGCAGGGTGAATTCAAACGAAAAAACCATCATGGTACCCCTTTCCTACTCTGTAACTATAAAGTGTACGGGCCTGCCCTCTGAAATTTAGACAGCAGGTGCATATGTCTACATCCCATACTTGGGTAAATTACTGGACGAATTCCCCCACATGATTTTGCACAAACGGAAAACCCATTATGGTACCAATTTGACCCTCTGTTGCACAGAGTAAATTCAAATAAAAAAAAAACACTGTGTGCTGAGGTAAAAGTGAGTCAATAGTATTAACAGAATATTACGATAAATTAAAAAAAAAGAGTTTTCGAAACAAGTTAAGTTAATTCACTGATGCCGTCAAAAGACTTATCGACTAAAACCAAACCCGCTTAGGCTAAATACCCTTTTATCCCTGATTAAAATCAGCTAAATTTTTGTCTTGTTTGTATAATTTGCGACCACTCAAGGGATTTTTATACCCTTTTTATGCAAGGGACACAGTGAGTGCATTAGTCCAGTTTTGCACTCCAAGTTGATTGAGGTCCTCTTCCACTTGAGTTCTTCACCTGAGTCGCGGTTTTCCTCCTCCTACTACGTCCCTCAGGAATAGTGTCGAAGGCTTCCCGGTCCGGAGCATTGGTTGTCCATCCGCTCTAAATGACCGAGCCATCTCAATTTCTGGACCTTGACCCTTCGGCTAGGTCCATGTCGTTGTACAACCCGTAAAGTTTGCTGTTATATCTTCTTCGCCATTCCCCTTCAATGCACACGGGGCAAAGATGACCCGCAAAACTTTCCTCTTAAAACAGCCTAGGGTACTTCATTCCGATTTTTGCCGCTTCTGTCTCAATTCTCACAAAGGCGCCATTGACATCACGCTGTGTTCTTCCCATTATATCAATATCATCGGCGTACGCGAGAAGTTGAACAGATTTTTGGAAGATAGTGCCTCTGGTATTGACGTTGGAGTTCTGCACTATCTTCTCAAGAACGATGTTAAAGAAATCGCAGACAGTGCATCGCCTTGTCTGAATCCTTTTTGACGTCGAAAGATTCCGTAAGCTCGTTGCCAACCTTGATGGAGCAGCGTGAGTTCTCCATCGTCATTTTGCACAAGCGAACGAGCTTGGCAGGGATGCCAAAACTAGACATAGCTTTGTACAGTTCGTCTCTGTAGATGCTGTCATACGCGGCCTTAAAATCGATAAAAGGTGTGGGTATCGATTTGGAGTTCATATGTCTTTTCCAGGTTCTGCCGCAACGTGAAAATTTAGTCGATGGTTAACTTTCCTGGCCTGAAGCCACATTGACAAGGACCAATCAGATTGTTGACGAAAGGCTTCAGACGTTCACATATTACGGCAGAGAGGATCTTGTAGGCGATGTTAAGTAGACTTATTCCTCTGTAGTTGGCGCAGTTTACCGCTGTCATGATTTACCGAAGCCAACCACTGAAAGCCAAGTTCAATTCCGGGCTCTTGTTGCCTAGACATTTTGCATTCTGTAACAACTTTAACAAACAGCTGAGGACTACAACCAAGAAAAATGGCTTTGGAACCATAACTCGGTATACTCCTAGACTTCTCAATTTGCTTAAAATAAATGTACGTCACCCATTAAAAAGCCTTACGAATTAAAGGAGCTTTTGATTATTTATACAGAAACACATCTATCAAAGGTTCAAACCCTCCTTGAAGTTTGGTATTTTTATCCCTTTGTAAATATGCTTTATGCTTGACTTAGCAATCTGAAAGTTAAAAACCATTCTGAATGCTTTCAATTGGGCAAAGTGACAGGTCTGAATCAGAAAATAAGAGAGACATTCCAGATTATCAATTAAAAATGCCTTTATTTACAAGCAAGATGCAAAACTGCATGAGTTGGTATTGCATAGAAAAAAAACTACTTCTCTGCTAGGTCTCTAGATAGAGCTACAATCGATTTTCATCTTCCATACTCAAGAATATAGCAAAGTTTTATCCCAATATAATGGTTTGTGTATCCGCTTCATTGGGACATTTTCACACAGAGACAGGAACCATTTAAGCAAAGCAAAATGTTTTTGTTTTGAGAGATAGATGTCGGTCTCATCAATCCAAAAAATGTCGTTGAACAACAACACAAACGCTAAACAAAAAGTTTATGTATATTCTGAGTTTCTAACATCAAATGAATATACATCGTTTGACAGTATTGGCGTACTTCATATCAAGATGGGAAGAATGTCGCCTTTATTTTATTAATTGAGAAACAGATTAATTGGAATTCAATTGCTCCAGTCATAGAAACCAAGCCCACTAGTCCTTGTGGTCGAGGTTCAGTTTTCCCGGTTATCTCAAGCGTGGGGAAACAAAATATTTACTTCTCTTGTGGAGCCTTGCTGTGGGTCAATGTTCTTCCATAGAACTCACAGCAATTTGACTTTCTTGACTACATTTCAACATCATTGTACATTTGGTTTAGTCAACGGTTGAATATCCTTGTCATCGCCTATCTCGAATCCAGAGCCAAGCACTTAAAGCTGATATGAAGATCTGGAAAACTCAAACTATGAATCTTCCTCTTCTATTACCTTGGTTAGATTCGCCGGTTAACAGATCCAAATCACTGTTTCAAACTCACTCTACATGACCCAACCATATCCCAAATATAAGACGTCGAACTTCATATTTTGAGTAAATCTGTTTCGCTATACCAGCTGCATACTTCCAATTGGAAACTTGATCCCCATTTATTCTGACGGGACCAAAGATCATGCGAAGAAAATATTCTTACCGGCAATTGTAGTTGTTAAGTGTTATGAGTAAATAAAAATCGCTCGAGGAAGGATTTTATTACTTCATAGCCATCTAGGACTATTTCCAAGGAAGAACCGATTGATTCTTCGGTCCGGTGCTTGTGTCTTTTTCACCTCAGTGACCACATAGATCCTAAACACCCAACCATTTTTTTTACACTAAATAACAATATTTCCCGACGGAAAATTATAAACAATCAACAATAATCTTTGTCCAGCAATTATCTCGACGAATAATATTCACATTTGGCCTTCGAAAGCTTGTATACAAAACAAACTAGGTTATCCTCCACATTCAAACACACTCGCCCAAAATATATCAAATTTGCCCCTTGAGTTCTGATGACGTGAAAAACGAACCTGAACATCCTTAAACTACCAGCTAGCACCCATTAAGGAACCTCAATCACACATTTTCCTTTAACCTCCCGCCTTAATTTTTTTTTGTCCCTAGCTCAAACGTTTTGTAGGTTCTTTATATGAAAATCCTATTTCCATTCACGTGTCAGGAAAATCCACAAACGTTTTTTCCTTCATTTCTTCTGCTGCCATATATAGAGCTGCTATTGTGTGTTAAATCCTAAACTACGGCCGGTCGTCCTTCTCCATACCGTATACTGTAGCGAAGCCGAATGCCATCCCGCCGTTGCTGATGATTGCGGCGATATGCGATGATGGTGGCGGCGACGGCGGGCGGGGGCACCAAGGAAATGCGGTTGCATTTCGAGAATGATTGTTAGAGAACGCATTCGTTTGCAAGCGGCCACGATGGCCCCGTCCCCATCGCGCCAATAAGAACAAAAAAAAAACTTTTTTTGAGTTTTTCTTTTTATGCATCCTCACTTTTGAAACTCGATCAAGTTAGAAAAATTTCATTGCGATTTTTATAAGGGGGCCGCTTGGGAGTGCCAGTGACCTGGCGAAGGACGAAGGATCAAACCGAGGAAGAGCTGAGGGTTTAGATTGGGCGCTTACAAAGGATTTTCTTCGTCCTTTTTTCTCCCATGGTTGGTATATGAAAGCGCACATGAAGCTATGATGGAGACTTCCGGTGATGGATGAATCTCGGAGCGGTTTTTTCGATTTTTTTTTCTCTCTGCTTGATTTTATGGAGGTAGATATGGCCCTGTTCCCATTTTTTTTTTTTTTGCTTCTTCTACGACATAGCAATGGTCCTTTTTTTCTCAAAACGGAATAGGAGATGAGTATGGCGACAGTGTGCCCCAACTTTGGTTACTATACCATTTGATGGTTAGAGAATGGGAAATGGGAATCAGGGGATACAACATGAGAGCGATGTGATGGTTGGGAACATCCTCTTGGTCCTTTCCTTTCCTTTTTATGAGTTTGTTTTTGTTTTGTTTCTTTTTTTTTTTTTGAGTTCTTAAAACACAAACCTTTTGGACGTTCGTTTGGATAACGACGACGTTGGTTGTTGGGAACTGGAAAAGGATGAGAATGGACAAGGAAGGTTGTCGACGTCGCCGGTGGTGATATGGTGGTTTGGTTGGTGTGGCGCGCAAGGAGTATCCTTGTATTCTCCTGGAGAGAAGAACCTAAAACGAATACACATAGAACATAGAGACCGCTAGACCAGGGAACCTTTATGGTTCCGTTCCTTTGAAGGAACACCAACAACAGCCAACGAAAAAAAGGAATTTCTCGTTCTATACTTTATCCTTCGTCATAGCCGTCGTCGTCGTCGTAGTCGTCGTCTACGTCCGTTTGCTTTCTCATGATACCAAATGCCCTTTGTGCGAGACCGTTGTAGAAGTAGGTAAGGTCCATGGAGGACAACAGCAGTAGAAAAAATAGAAAAAAACAAAACAGAAGAAAAAAAAAATGGTTTGGAAAAACAGTGAGAAAGCTCAGTTGCGGTGGGCGAAGCGATATAGACGGGTTTGAGTTTGAAATGGAGTTTTAGAGACGAGGGCGAACAAAGTTTTGAACTTTTCTCGAATTCCTTTTGAAGCGGGGGCGAATGAATGTGGTATCTAGTTATAACGTGCAACACCGACGACGACGACGACGATGGCGATGGCGACGGCGGCGGCGAAGATAGCGATGGCGATGGCAATGGCGACGGTTCAAGCAGCAGCTCAAAAACGTCGACGTTCCAAAATACCTACGAAATGTACCACCACACAGAGAATGTGTGGGTTTCTTCTGTTTCGGTTCCTCAGTGTTTGCCCTTCTCTAAGTCAAAAAAGGTGGCAATCGCATGTGGGAGAGTGTGGAGAGATGTAAAACGAGGTCGGATGTTGGATGCTGTATCCCGGGGTATTTTTTTTTTTATCGTCGTCAGTTTTTTTTTTACATATTTTTTTTTAATTTGACATTTTAATGGAAACAAGAGAAAAAGCTAAAGTCGACGAAAAGATGAATAGACGAACGCCAATGGTCATGTATACAAAAGAGATGCAGTGGGGTTAGGCTGGTGGGTTATTTTATATGGTCAAAGATTATCTATACTCGAATATGCACTAGCAGAGCGCTTTAAGACCTTCGGCAGGAAGGAAGGAACGTTGACGATGCCAGACTATAGATGAATGGAATTCGAGAGATTTTTCTTACCAGCTTTATGAAATCTCAAGTTAGGGTATAGAGGATGCAAATAATCTCAATTTTAAGCATTCTAGTGCGATTGTATTACATCAAATTTTAAGACTCTATAAATGTTGATCCACATTGGCAGTTTTACATTCAACTGATTTAACTGATAACAAATCATTTAATCGACAGAAAAACAAGTTCCTTAAATGAATGTATACAACAACTCACACCTGAAACACGAAAAGAAAACCGAGTTCGCCTTCTGCAATAAACATTAACTGGAGAAATCTTTCTTTTAATTTTGACGGCGGTTCTTGAGTTGAGTAGAGATTTTAAAGAATGCAGTACCTACTTTGGTTATGCCGGCAGTCGTAAGGTCGCAGTTTATTAACTTACAAAATTACCTTCCTTAATTGAGAGAAGCAGTAACCAGTCAGTACTTATTTTCAAACTTGCAGTCAATTGAATAAAATCAAGTAATTAGCTGCAGTAATTCCTAACTAGTTTTAATCAGTAAGTCAGTAAAATGTCCTTGCACTTAAGCGAGTTTGGTTTTAGTCAATTGACTGCAGTCAATTAACTTTTGGTCCACCATGGGGCATCAAAGGCGTACAGTGGCTACTAAAGTATACCACCCTGCTCTCTGAAATTTGGACAGCAGGTGCGTACGTTCATATCCCACACTGGGATAAATTATTAAACAAATTCCCCCACAGGATTTTGCACAGCGTGAATTCAAACGAAAAAAACTTTGTTTGCTGAGTCAATGGTATTGAGTATTGACTCAACACTATTATTAATTAAAAAAAAAATTGAAACATTTTAGTCAAAAAGGCTTGAAAAGAGTCAATTGACTAAAAGTTAATTGACTGCAGTCAAAAGACTTATTGACTAAAACCACACTCGCTTAAGTTAATTGACATTTTACTGACTGCAGTTAATTAATTGACTTTGTACTGAATTTTGACTGCTTCTTCCAAATAAACTTACTTACTTACTAAACCGGCTCTCAATCCATGAAGGATCTCAGCCTGGGATACTGCAGCCTACCACCGTGTACGGTCCCTCAAAAAAGTCATATTCAGGCCTTAACTAAAGTACCGCACTGAGTGCAGTCCTTAAGCCATCAGGAACAGTTTCATAGCATGGCTTAGATTTTTGGCCTTGAGAGACGTCTTTCTTCATTCATATTGAAACGTTGTTGATATTGACCCTAGGCAAGGGGAAGATCGCCCTTCATTGAGCTCCCGCGCTTTGCGTACTTGACTTACTTAATGGTGGCGCTACAGTCACGTTTGTGCATGTTGGGCCTCATATCAACAGTCCCTCCGCCAGCCTAGCTCGGATCCGTAGCGAAGCTGTCGTCCAGTTTTTGTCCCCACTCCAACGATTGGATTGAGGTCCTCTTCCACTTGAGTGCGCACCTGAGTCGCGGTCTTCCTCTCCTCCTACATCCCTCGGGAATAGTGTCGAAGGCTTTCCGGCCGACATTGATGTCCATTCGCTCTAAATGACGAGCCATCTGAGTCTCATGGACCTTGACCCTTCTGGCCTAGGTCCATGTCGTTGTACAACCCGTAAAGTTCGCTGTGTATCTTCTTGCCATTTCCCCTCAATGCACACTGTGGCCAAAGATGACCCAAGAACTTTCTCTCGAAACAGCCTAAGGCACTTTCCATCCGAATTTGTCAGGTCCATGCTCTCTGCACCAACGGGGTTACAACCCATTTTTGCGCACTGGCTGAGGGCAGCATGTCTCGCTATATAGGCTACCGCTGTTGTTGTAAATCTGCCATTATATCAATATCATCGGCGTAACGCGAGAAGTTGAACAGATTTTTTGGAAGATAGTGCCTCTGGTGTTGACGGTGGAGTTCTGCACTATCTTCTCAAGAACGATGTTAAAGAAATCGCATGACAGTGCATCGCCTTGTCTGACTCCTTTTTTGACGTCGAAAGATTCCGTAAGCTCGTTGCCAACCTTGATGGAGCAGCGTGAGTTCTCCATCGTCATTTTTGCACAAGCGAACAGTCTTGGCAGGGACGCCAAAACTAGACATAGCTTTGTACAGTTCGTCTCTGTAGATGCTGCCATACGCGGCCTTAAAATCGATGAAAAGGTGGTGGGTATCGATTTGGAGTTCATAGGTCTTTCCAGGATCTGCCGCAACGTGAAAATTTGGTCGATGGTTGACTTTCCTGGCCTGAAGCCACATTGATAAGGACCAATCAGATTGTTACGAAAGGCTTCAGACGTTCACATATTACGGCAGAGAGGATCTTGTAGGCGATGTTTAGTAGACTTATTCCTCTATAGTTGGCGCAGTTTAGAGGATCTCCCTTTTTCAGGATCGGGCAAACAATGCTGAGGTTCCATTCATCGGGCATGCATTCCACTGACCATATCTTTACGATGATTTGGTGCATGCTCCTACTAGCTCGTCGCCTGCTGCTTTGAACAACTCAGCAGCTAGTCCATCTTGACTCCAGCGGACTTTGGTTGGATTTCAGCGGGGAGATGTGCAGACGGCGGTCTTTCGAGGCAAATGTTAGCTAGTCAGCAAGCATTTAGGTTAGACACATTGTGGCGCATGGTGAGTAGAGGGGTAATGGCGTGCGGATGGGCGGGAGGGGTAGGGGTCTGTTGTTGGAGTGGGGGAAGTCATCTGCCATCAGGGCTGGGCGTATGTTCGGTAATTGAGTTAGAGAAATGGTAAGTTATGGTTGTCATGTTGCATGGACTATAGTGTGATCTACCGTCAAATTCCGAAATTGCAAAAATCTTTAGTCAATCGAGGTGCGTCGGCATTGGCAAGCCATTAGGGACGGGCGAGCGTGGTGAAATGAGGCTAAAATGTGATGAGTTTGTTTTGTTGTGTCCATTCCAATTGACAAAAATAAGCTATGCAATATTCTTTTTGCATCGGGACTACGAGGGTGTCTACGTATCGAATTATATTTTTGCGATTGTGTGGTGTGGGAAATATGCAAATTTTAAGTTTTAACCTTGCATTTAAACCAAAACAACATTCTAATCAAATGGAAAAAAGAGACTCAAAACGACTGACAGAATTCACGCGAGACGCACGAAGGTAAATAATTCTTCTAAGATAAAATGACACCTGCTTTTAAAAAAAGAAGCCAGTACCAATTATAAAGGGACCGATTCCCTTCAAGTCAGGTACTTCCTCCGGCTATACTTTGGGGGTCCTTAAAACAGACTTCCGCAACAAAAGAAAAAAGGCCTGGAAAAGGAAATACAAAATTAAGACAAATGACGGTGGGGGGGGAAAACCAAGTAATTTATTTTATATCTCTTTGTTTGAAGAAGTCAAGAAAGTCTCTTACGAACTTCATAATAAATACCTAGAGTCGATGGAGGCTTCTTTAAAATCGGACCCATCTTGGGAAACTCCCAAGACAAAGTGTCGTGAAGGTTACCCAATTGAACATCCATTTAATTATAAATAATTACCTTGCACCACTAACACTCTGACAGCTCCTTGAAAGAGCAAAGGAAGGCCTAAGTTGGCTTACTCCTCATCAACAATTCCTCTAGGTGCGTGGAAGAATTGAGGGACCTACAATTTAAACGATTCCGAACGGCAAAGTTGAGAAGCCTTTTTCATACAGTTGATACTTGGAAGTTTTGTCAGTTCTTCGAGAAAAGTATGGAAAGTTAAATAAATAATGTGGCACGATTAGGACTCGAACCCACGACCGACGTTCTGCTAACAGCCAACGCACTTAACCACTTAGCCACGGACACTAAGCCTTTATAACTTCGGTAAATAAAAAATGTGACAAAAACATAATCTGTAATCACAGGCCGATTTCTAAACTCTCATGTATTCCACAATTGTAAGAGCAAGTTGTGTGTGACAATTTGGCATTCAAATGTAGAAATATCATACGCAATCAACAGCATGGCTTTATGCAAAAAAGATCCACGTTCACTAATCTGGTTATTTTTAAAAATGAATGTTTACATGCTTTGCATTGTACCTTGAGTATAATTCTTATCAAGTTAAATTCAGAAATAGTTACTGTGAATCATACTTGGCCAAATAAGGTGTTCCGCAGGGGAGCATCTGGGACCGCTTTCTCTTTTAATTAGCTATACATGATGCAGCGTTATAATAAGTTGTAGCTTGCAGATGAAATGAAAATATATAAATTTATAACTTCAGCAAATTATCGCATTTTACTTGAAAATGATAGTAACCGTTATAATGGTGTGAAAAGAACAGTTTAAATCTTAACCCGATAAAGTGCTAAACAATGAATTTTCTCCAAAAAACGTTCACCTTCATCGTATGAGCTATTTCATTTCAAACCACATTTAACTGTTAAGGACCTGGGAGTTCCTTTACACATAATTTAGATTTTTCTGAGCATATAAACGGCTTAGTCAGTAAGGCTAATTCTATGTTACCTTTTATTAAACGATGGTCAAAGGAATTCCGAGGTCCTTATGTCATCTGTGTCTTATACAACAGCTTGGTTCGTCCCCATCTAGAGTATGCATCGCAAGTCTGGTCTCTTTTATGAAGGATTCTAATCTGTGCAACGATTTAAACGTTTGTTAAAAGGGTTACAGTGGATTGATCCCACTAAATGTCCCTCCATCGATCGTGTCAATCTTAAGATGCAAACACTGACAACTAAGAAGAAATTACAAATGATATGTATTTTTCCATCAAATTATAACTGATGCCGACCCTGTGAAAAGTTTTTGTTGCTATCGGGGGGAAGTTATAGTCACCGTAGTCAGGATCTGACGAAGATCCAGATGCACCGAAATTATGGAATGTGGTAAACTTATAAACTGGAAATCAAAACTTTTTGAATTTAATTCGACACGCCTTAAATTCAAAATAAAACAATTTTTAAAACCAGTGCTCCACATTCTTAAAGTTTTTTGTTGATTTCGTCATGTTCTTTGTTTATTTTATGTTAACTATTTTTGTGTATTATGTGTTATTTGTTATAGTTTCGTTATGCGCCGTAGTGTCCGTAGCTCAGTGGTTAGGTGCGTTGGCTGCTAAGCAGAACGTCGTGGGGTCGAGTCCTACTCGTGCCCATAGTTTTTATTGCATCTTTCACGGACACTGCCTCTTGCGAAGAACTGACAAAACTTCCAAGAGTATGAATCTGTCATGAAAAAGTGCTTCTCAACTTTGCCGTTCGAAATCGGCGTTAAATCGAGGTCACCTCAATTCTTCACACGCACCCCAACCAGAGAATTGTTGAAGAGAGTAAGCCACTTAGGCACTTGGCTCTTCAAGAGCTGTCGCGCCACTCTATTTATTTATTTTGTATCGTTATGCGCCTGCTAACAACTAACACCACACTAAGTGACGAGCCGATGAGGCGATGATATAACACTGTTCCTGTGTTGTCAAACCATTAGTCGTAATATGGTGCTTGCTATAAGCCTAGACGACCAAATCTGATTTATAAAAAAAAAAATTCAAACAGCGGGTCGCAGTATTTTATGAAACGCCTACATGGATTGCGTACGGCAATTTATTTTCAATATAATTTTGACATTTTTCATTCGAAAACGAAAGTTTGTCAGAAAAAAATTTAAAAAAGCTTCCAGAGCGGAAAAAACAGATTACACAAAATTTCTTCACGTCACATGTCACATCAATTGACGATATATTTTATGATAAATTCAACTCCAGACGCAGAAAAAAGCATTGTTATGTCAAGAACTTTGTATTGTCGTAGTAACATTGACATAGTTACATTTTTGTACCTTTCACTGTTCATTGTTTCTATGTCAAAGTTCAAAAACAAGTTTTATAAACATGCTTCCGTGTTCATTTGCTGTTTATTGTTTGATTATTATTTTAAAATTACATCCCATTGTATTGAACTGTCAAAATTCATACATCAAACAATTTTTTCTAGCTGTCACGATCTTAATAAATTTCTAGTCTCGAATGAAGTTTTGACATTGAGTTTTTGTCTTTGTTGCTGCACCAGAACGCTAATTTTTGTGTTACTTTTTAACCCTCCAAACTAAAAAAAAGGAACATATTAGTCATCTCCTCTTGATCTGTTTAACTACTAGTTCAGTGGAATCTATGCTCTTTGGCCCTGGACCTGTTTGAGTCAAAACAATAGATTTTCACATTTCAAAAAAAAAAAAAAAAACAGCTGCATTGTCGCTAGAAAAATCAGAAAGAAAAAAACTAGGAGTTCGAACGAGTTTCTAGTTGAGCTTAACTTAGAAGAGTTAAGGGGTGATTCATGTGAACGAAAATAAATGTTATCTCATTTTCTTGATGATGATGAATCTAATAGCGAAATTTGGTTTTATGCAATTATTGTCTGTTATCGAAGTTAAGCTTCGTAGAAAGTAGCTAACTCCGATTTTGTCTCGGATCGAAATGGAATTTATTTCTCAATGCGAATTCAGTATGGCGATTTGAGGTGGTGCTACCGAAAATTTCCACTTAGTATTTGGAATCCCAGGAAACATTTTGTCGATTTTGAAGGATCTGAATTTGGCAATAAAGGTATCAGCTGCAAGATCCAAGTCCATAAGATAAATTCATATATTTTCTGGATCAGAACTGTTACTTATGGCAAGTCGAATGCTTCGAAACTTTCAAAACTGTTTCAACAGATTGGGATGAACAAAAATTAAATAGAAAGGAAACTAGAAATTAAAAATTGGTAACAAGATTTCGGAAAACGAGATCCAGAAGTCAGAACAAAGAGCTTGGAAATACCAAACCAGGCACCAGGACATCAGAAACCTGATAGAACAGAGATTCGTCAAAGCGTGAAACAGCTACGTTTTTAAGGTAAGAGATGTTTTTATAAGTCAAATAGCACGTTGATTAAACGCGGCCGAGAAGGAAATGTTCAACAGAAGCCTTCATTTATAGGAAAGAGAACAGAGTGCAAATTATCAAGCGTATCTTGATGAAAATTTAACCGAAGGTTTGTTTTGATTTTAAATTAGAGAAAATCCATATTTTTTTTCTTTTATGGTTCCTTTTTTATTAAAACGATGAAGTGATGCTTACTTACTTACTTAAGGTAGCGCTGCAGTCCGTTGCAGACTTGGGCCTCAATCAACAGTCTCCGCCAGCCCGCTCGGTCCTTAGCTAGCTGTCTCCAGTTTTGCACTCCAAGTTGATTGAGGTCCTCTTCCACTTGAGTGCGCCACCTGAGTCGCGGTCTTCCTCTCCTCCTACGTCCCTCGGGAATAGTGTCGAAGGCTTTCCGGCCGGAGCATTGGTGTCAACCTTAAATGACCGAGCCATCTGAGTCTCTGGACTTGACCATTCTGGCTAAGTCCATGTCGTTGTACAACCCGTAAAGTTCGCTGTTGTATCTTCTTCGCCATTCCCCTTCAATGCACACGAGGCCAAAGATGACCCGAAGAACTTTCCTCTCGAAACAGCCTAAGGCACTTTCATCCGATTTTGTCAAGGTCCATGCTTCTGTACCATACAGCAGGACTGGGGTGATGAGTGTGTTGTTCAATTTTACCTTAGTTGCTCGAGAGAGGGCTTTTCCACTCAATTGCTTTCTTAGCCCAAAGAAACAGCGATTAGCAAGAGTTATTCTTCGTCTGATCTCGGCGCTGGTGTTATTGCCCGTGTTTATAGCGGAGCCTAGGTAGACAAACTCCTCTACTACCTCGAAGTTATATGCGTCTATTGTGACGTTCTGTCCGAGCCGTCGGTGTTGGGTGTCCTTCCTCGAAGACAGCATATACTTCGTTTTTCCTCATTTACCGCTAAACCCATTTTTGCAGCTTCTGTCTCAATTCTCACAAAGGCGCCATTGACATCACGCTGTGTTCTTCCCATTATATCAATATCATCGGCGTACGCGAGAAGTTGAACAGATTTTTGGAAGATAGTGCCTCTGGTGTTGACGTTGGAGTTCTGCACTATCTTCTCAAGAACGTTGTTAAAGAAATCTCCAGACAGTGCATCGCCTTGTCTATATCCTTCTTTTACGTCGAAAGATTCCGTAAACCTGTTGCCAACCTTGATAGAGCAGCGAGAGTTCTCCATCGTCATTTTGCAGAAGCTAACGAGCTTGGCAGGGATGCCAAAACTAGACTTAGCTTTATACAGTTCGTCTCTGTAGATACTGTCATACGCAGCCTTAAAATAGATGAAAAGGTGGTGGTTATCGATTTGGAGTTCAGAGAACTTTTCCAGGATCTGCCGCAACGTGAAAATTTAGTCGATGGTTGACTTTCCTGGCCGGAAGCCACATTGATAAGGACCAATCAGATTGTTGACGAAAGGCTTCAGACGTTCACATATTACGGCAGAGAGGATCTTGTAGGCGATGTTAAGTAGACTGGTTCCTCTGTAGTTGGCGCAGTTTACAGGATCTTCCTTTTTCAGGATCGGGCAAACAATGCTGAGGTTCCATTCATCGGGCATGCATTCCTCTGACCTTATCTTACAGCTCGGCAGCTAGTCCATATGCTCCAGCGACTTTGTTGGATTTCAGCCGTGATATTGCGGTTTTCACTTCTTCTAGGTCAGGTTCACGGAATTGTTGGCTATCATCGTGTCCGATGAAAGGCTCCTGTCTGACGGCGGTGTTTTGTTCGTCGTCGCCGTTATACAGTCTACAGAAGTGGTCTTTAGTGATGACCTATAGGTTTTCGGCACAGTTTTCATTGAATATCATTTTATGATGAATCGAACTATATTAGAACAAAGCACGAAATTCATGTTCAAATTTGATCTCTTTGATCTTTGATTTGTTCAGCGGTGAGGGTCCAAAAGACTCCAGCCCTTACAAGGACATTTCTGAGTAGCTAATGTATACTGCAAAGCTGTCAGTTTGAATTGCTTAGCGGGATTATCGATGCATTGGTATACTAACTAACAACTGTTTTCCTTTATCTAAACCCTATAATTTTTGTTTAATTAGTTTAACAAGATCCAGCGGCATCCCTTTGTTGAAAGGAGCTCTTGAGGAGAGGACTAGTGACTGAGTCCAGTGGGCAAAACAGCCTTCAGCTCAATGTAGTACAACTAGAACTAGAAGTCATATTCAACCAGTTAAGTCAAGAAATCAGGGAAGGCTAATGAGTCGATCTGAAAATTATGTCCACGATGTTGAGTTTCAGTCATCACTTAAGATCATTATAGAGCGATTACTTATCACTTTTTAGTTGAAGAAATTAATTGCCCTTGTGGTGGAGACATGTTATTTAAATAAAGCAAATGGCGGCGCTGCAGTAGAGCAACATGTCAAGCAGAGCGTGTCACAAATCGGTTTGTGAGCGCAAAATATAGCGATTGTGATATGCGATTCGTTGTGGAGTCGCATGTCTTCACTGAAAAGCCAATACTTGTGTCGTTATTGCCGATATACGACCTCAAAGCCTAATTTGCACGCTGTAACGCATGATTTTTAAGTTTCGTTGGGCGCCATTCTTAGATTTACTCTGAATTTGGTCAGAATAAATGTAGAATCCCTCTTGACAGTATGTTCCAGAACGTTAGACAAAAGTCTCAATTCAAACAGGAATCATTTGAAATGACTGTTACAAAACGATTTAAATCAAGTTTAACGGGCAGTTACAAGAGTTACAGAGTCTCACCTTAATATCATTTTCTCGCTCACAATTACAAAAATAATCAGCACATCTTCAAGGACACGATTACTTCTATAAAATAACAAAACAACAAAATAACGAAACCTCTTCATCTTATTTTTTTGTGTTACAAAGACAACAAGAAGAAAATCCAAGAAAAAAAGTAAATCTTTCAACAAATTTACGAGTGTCCTTTTGACAAAGCAAAACACAAAGATAAACAACAACAACAAAAAATTAATTAAAATATAGGAACCAACCTAAGCAGCACAAAAATAAAAAAAAAGAACAGAAAATTAATAAAAATTAAGCACCACCCCTTTCGTTTCTTCCGATTTATGAGTGTCCTTGTGTGTGTGTGAGAATGTTGGAAGAACAGCCCGATTCGAGGATATCCCCCTTTTTTAAAAAAAGTCGTCTTCATCCCATCCCATTTCTATAAGTCTTACCCATTCTTTAATTTTTTTTTCTTATGCTTCTTCGGAGTAACCTTCATTTTTCATCTTAGATTCATTTTTTTGTCGGTTCTTGGTTCTATCCGTTCATAACAAACAAGAATTATTCCTCCCCTTTTATGCCTCTCACTCGCTAGGGAGTAGATAGCTTACAGGATATCAAAAAACGACTTTCAAAAGAAAAGACACAGGACGAGTTAAAAAAAAAAGAAAAACGAAAAATGAAGGAAGTCCTATTCCCGTCGTCACCGCCACCAAAGCGGATAGGATAGGATAGGAGATAGGTACATAAGACTATGTACGGTACGGTAGCGTAGCGGCAGTAGGTACAGATAAAAGGGGACATTAGAAAAGACTCATTAAGGACGAACGAACAGTAGCAGCAGCAACAGCGACGGCAGTTTGGTTACCGAGAAAAAAAAATAATAGAACCGTCCAAACAGTTATTGGCAACCCCAAGAGGAATTTGAATTTTACTGTTTCTATGTCTTGACAGCCTTAACTACAGCCCTCCACCCACATCTCATAATTTTCTTTTTTCTTCCTCGAAAGGACCACATCACTGGCAAAACGCATAGTACAGGGAACGACCGTAAGAAAGCGTCGACAAAAATTCAAGTAAAAAAAAATTCCTCCCCCTTCAAGAAAGGACGATAAGGACAACGCGACGGCTGACGGGCTCACGGGCTGAGGGAGTAGCAAAAAAGGACATGACTTAATTGCTTCTCCCGTTTAATATCATTCTTTTTTTTCTTTCTTTGTGTTTTTATATATTCTACTTTTGGACTCCTTTGGGACTCAAAGGATACGCTTTCTTCTTAGTCCTTTAGCTCTGTACAACTGGAATTACGTAACGAAGAGAACAGAACAAAAAATAAACATGCAAACGACAATCAACACGTTATTCGCTTGAGTTTTCACATTGTTGTCATTTATGTCGGGGGTTGGAGGATTCAGGATTATCCAAAAAATGCACACGTGTCCTTGAAGAAGGAGGATTTGGATTCTATTTTTTGTCAAAATTCTTCTTGAACTATCTCAGGCAAACCGAGCATGAATGCGTGTCGAAAATATTTCTTTTTTCCCTGCTATCCATGTAAATCGATGCGATTCGTCCTTTTTTTTTGGCTTGTGTGTCCTTATTGTAGGCGTTTAAGAGGAGGGGACTAAAGTTTTTGATAATTTTAATTAGAATGCACATGCGAGCGGTGGTGGTGGTGGTGGCACGGGGCGGATGGTTTGAAGGGCCAAAATTGTTGTAATGCAGATTGATAGAAGGATCAAGGATATGGTGACAGTTGCCAAGCCAGGGAGGGCTGCTCATTCACTCCAGCAAAAATTTTATAATTAGTATACCTCTATACAAGGTTCTTTTTTTGTGTGTTTTTTAATGCACTCGGAAATTTTTTGTTGCCTATCCTGTTGTTGGTGCAATTTCCACTCGAGCACACTGTGTCGTCCTTATTATTGGCAACGCACAAATAATTATCTCACATGCACGTAAACGCACACACTCTACACAAAAATGTGTGCGTGATATAATAGTGGGCGTGTGTGTGCGTGCGTATAAAATTTATTGGGGTAGGTTTTTTTCGTCGTCCCTTGGTCCTGGCTATGGATGCTAGAGATGTGCTGCGTATAGCAAAAAAATTAAACACAAAAAAAGGACGGCAAGGGAATGGGAAATAAATAATAATCAAGCAGGATACTGCAAATTGTTGAATACACTTTTCGGGAAGGAGTTTTTTTTTCCTCATGGCAGCTCCCCAATTCGTTCCATCAGAATTGTACAACAAAACACATCATCATCAACCAGCAACGTCATCCATCTACAAACAAAATACCCACTCTCTAGTTTTTTTGCGCTACAGCCGCACTGCGTTGCTGATGCGTTGCCCTCGAGCCGCTCTGCCAGCACAGACAAACGCACAGGATACTGGATTGCTTTTTATGCATACTTCACAATTGATTTATTTGCGAATTGAATTGTGCTGTTGTTATATTGCGTTCGCTATTTCGTCCTTTTTTGTGTGTAAAATTTCTCATTTTCATTTTTTTTTTATTATCCTTTTTTTTTGTATTGCTGCTGCATAGCTGGTTGCATTGTTGTTGGATTTTCCTTGCATTTTTGTCTGTTTGTTGATTTTTTTTTCGCAAAATTCTTTTTTTTTTGTGCTATGCAATGTGCGTATAAACAGGACTCTCTGGTTTGATTATGTTGAACAGTGAAAAATTATTGTCCTCGACTCGGCTAGTGCATCAACCTTACCCCATCCCCCGTTATAATAAAAAAACATGTTCCCCAAAACCTCACTCATTTATATGAAAGTTTTCCTTCAGGATAATCACAATCGCAAACGCATCAAAGTAGGAGAGAGAAGGAAAGCGAAAGAGATGGAAAGCTTACATCGTCCTTTTTTTTTGTAAATCCTTTTTTTTTTTGTTGTGTACTTTGCATTTTGTTAGCGAGAAGAGCTATTTACGCAAAAAATTTCTCTGTGCGATATCCTGCGGACCTTATATCCCTCTCTATACACACTTTTGATCACACACATATGCGAAGGCGAACGCAACGCATTTAATTCACATCCTTTTTTTTGCACATATGATTTTTTTCGTTTTTTTATTGTTGTACTAGTGCGTCGTGGTTTTTATACGTGGGAAAAATTTCAAAATTGCCACCCTCTCGGAACCTCTCGAATATTATTATTATTGTGAGTCAGTTCAGTTGAGGAGGTGTGCACGCATACATAGAATTTTTTTTGTTGTTGTTGGTGGTTTATTATAAGCTCGTCCTTTTTTCGTTGTGTTTTTTTGGTGTGTTGTTGTTTTTTTTTTTTTTTAAGGACCTTTAATTGGGTTAGTAATTGAAATTCATTGCGGGCGGACGGAGGATATGGAATTTTGAGTGTGTGTTGTTTTTTTTTTGTCTTTGTCGATGGGGAATGGGTGGTGGATTGAAGGGAGGCCTGTCCTGTGGTTGGGACATTAAATAAATATGTGGACGACTATAAAGGACACAACGAGGACGACTCATCCTATATTTGTTTTTTTTTTGCTACTGCCTTCTTTTATATTTTTTGTTCATTGTTGAAGTTTTATTTTATGTATTTGAGCGCGCACTAACATCCGCAGGACGTGCGATCACGATATGAGACTATGACTATCCGATGGAGGTGTAGGAGGGGAGGGTGGTGATGTTGGAGTTGAGTCAAGAACGCACATATACGCACATTTAAATAATTAGTGTTTCCCATTGTTAGCTGGAGGGTTTGTTTTCTTTTTGTCGCTCAATTGGGGTTGTGGAGGGATATGAAGGGGGGAGAGGGGTTTGGGCTTTTTGAGCTCGAATAAAAGAGTGTAGGGAATCAAAACCGTAACGATATGGTAAAGTGACAAGGAGTCACTACGGAATGAGTTCATTTCATAGTGCTGCTGCTGCTGGTGCTGCGTTTCGTTAGCGGGCTTTATGTATTTTATTTAATTTTTTTGTCGTGTGTGGAAATTCCTGTTATTTTTTGTGTGTGGAGAAATTGCATACCCATATCGTCAAGCGGCCCCCGCGAGAAAGGAAGCAAGCAAGATTATCGTGGTTTGGGGGAAATAGTCGAGTATCCTAGTAGTTTGACGGATATACACACTATGCACATATTTTTTTTTTTTGCTGTTGATAGAGTGGGTAAGGCGTTGAGGATGTTTGAATGTGCATTGGGGTGTTGAATTTTTACACTTTGATCGATTAAAGGGCGGCCGCATGGTTGGAGATGGCCAAGCGCGAATTATATGCACGGAATTGGAATTGGAATCGGGTATGGGTCCTTTAGGCAATGCGGGACATCGGAATTCAACACACAAAATTGGGTTTGGTATTTTATTTTATTTAACTTGTGTATGTATAAAATAAATATATTTTTTTTGTGTTGAATTTTGTGTGTTCACAGCAGCGTTGCACTCTCTCGGTTGGAGGTTGTTAAATTTTCCTTTTTTTATTTGCTGCTTTCCAAAAAGGATCTCTAGGTATAGGTGGGATATATTTTTAGAGGAACGAATTGTTTATGGTTGCTTTTGAAAAGTCGCAAGCAAAAAAAAAAAGGATAATGGGAATACCTAAATGAATAGATTCGTTCGAATATAGACGTATAAAATATTTTATATATTTTTGGGTGGATTTTTTGTTTTGTCCCTATCTGGCCTATATTGAATGTGTGTGTTTGAATGGGGGGCCTATGTGGAAATGATTTTGACATGCGACTACATAATGAAGATGTAACAACGTTTAGGTTTTAAAATGCAGTTTTTGTGAAAGGCAAACATTAATGGGATTCTATAGTTTGGAATATAAATAGGTGTGCATGGAGGTGGAGGTATGTATATGAACGACCACCTTTTTTTTATGGATAAGTTTTTCTTTTTTTTTTTAATGTGCATAGGTACATATATTGGTGCGTTGTTTGTTTAATTTTGTATGTTTTATTTTATTTATTTCTTTTTTGGGATAGGTTTTGATGGTTTGGTTATTCCGGAGTTGGCAGCTCATTTATCGGAATAGGCGGAGGTGTGCATGGGTTTTGGAGGATATGGTTGAAAATTGGTAAATTTTGAAGGTAATTTAAAAACAGGAAATTTAAATAACTCTGTTACACACAATTTAAATTATTATAGAAAACAGATTAAAACAACGTATGCACATGAGTTTTAATAAAATTAGGGAGAGGTCGGTAATTATTGTTGTTCGTAGCTTTGGGGAGGGGTGTTTTTGACAAAAAAAACTTTGTAGCTATTATAAACTTGAACAAAAACTTAATGAAGCTATTACAAAAATAAAAACCGTTGGCAAATAAAAACAAAAGAGTTTTCTAATGTAGGACCTATTTATGTTTTTTTTTTTAAATCTTATTTCAACGTTTTTATTTTTGTAGTGTCCATAGCTTAATGGTTAAGTGCGTTGACTACCCTGATCAAGGAAAACTACAGGTTATCTATTAATTTGTACTGGGACAAGAAAATTCGGGCCGTTAATTCTAGCGACCCGAGTATGTTCCCTCAAATTAATAAGATATTTAGGTCCAAAAATCAGAACGACCTTCCGTGTCTTAAGCTCCAGAGAACAATAGAGAACAGAGACGTACTTCTGACAGCGCAAATTGATCCTGAGGAAGCCGTCTTGGACGATGACTTCTTTATTGTCGAAGACCCGCAGGAGAAAGTGGAGACAGTGGGAGCTGCTTTTCAGCAAGTGTATAAGGTGAATGCTAGCACTCACCCGAATCACGACCTGGAAAACAGAGCCTTACTTCATCACTTCTACCTTCGGAACGATATTGTGCAGTGGCGATCTGAGAACCGCGGTTTTATGCGGTTCAATGACGACTTTTTGGCAAACGCCATAATCGCCGAGCAAACGGAAGCAAGTCCTCTGTTAGTTACGAAGGTAGAACTCCAGCTAATCTTCGATTCAATAAAGAATAAGAAGTCAGCAGGTGTCGATGGTATATCCAACATTGTACTAAGACACTTACCGATTGAGGCAATAGACATCTACACCACTCTGTTCAACAACGCGCTGAATAATGCATATTATCCAGAGCGTTGGAAGACAGCAGTGGTTCATCCTCTCCCGAAAAAGGGAAAGGACAACTCCAATCCGTCAAATCTTCGGTCGATAAGTCTTCTACCAAGCATCAGCAAGGTATTCGAAAAGGTAATCAATAGGGCTCTGAGTGAGTGGGCTGCGGACAACAAAATAATTCCGGATAATCAGTTCGGGTTCAAGGCGGGACATGACACCATTCATGCCGCGTCTAAGCTCGTTTCTGATATCCAATGGAATAAGTCCAAGAAACAATGCACGGGTGCTGTTCTGGTGGATTTAGAGAAGGCCTTCGACACCGTATGGTTAGAAGGTTTGTACCTAAAACTCACCAGACTAGGCATCAGTAAACCATTATTGTATATGCTTTATGATATGCTCAACGGTAGAAAGTTTGTTGTCAAAAGTGGCAATGTAACTTCTACCACCACCTTTGAAATCAAAAACGGTCTTCAACAGGGAGCGGTTAATTCGCCGATCCTCTTCAGTATTTACACCAGCGATCTGATAGGTAGCCTTATCCAGGCAATTGCGTATGCCGACGACCTGATTGCGTACAGAACTGCCCCAAAGGTCGAAGTCATTAGAATTCTCTTGCAACGTGACTTCGAGAAGATTCAGCGATATTGCGATGACTGGAAACTGAAAATAAATGTCCAGAAATGCGAAACAATTCTGTTCCGGACCTCGTTGGCTGGAGCCACGAGGGATACGCGCAAGAATTGGCGCAAGATGGTCATCGTTGGACCTCACGGACAGCGATTAACGAGCAAAAGTGAAGTGAAGTACCTCGGTATCTGGTTGGACCAGTATCTGTATTTCGACAGACATATAGATGCTGCTCTGACTAAGGCCAGAGGAGCCTTCGCTCTGACGAAACGGCTGTTTTACAGCAGTCGGCTTGACCCCAGAGTGAAGGTAATTTGCTACATGGCCCTCATACGGCCGATGATCGTTTATGGCTGTCCAGTGTGGTTCAACGTTGCACCATCTCAAATGGAGAAGATTCGGGTGTTCGAGAGGCAGTGTCTTCGGCGCTGTCTCGGTTTGTATCGGACACCGGAATCTTCTTATGTACATTACTATTCTAACGAGGTTCTATACAACGAGGCTCGGATCAACAGAATTGACAATTTCGTGATAAAACTTGTTCGGGGTCACATTGCGAGAGCTATGACTTCGACGAATAATTTGATCTTTGGGGCGTTCTATCCGAACGACGAATATTTTGATAGTGCACGCTTGAGCGGCTTCATTCCACCAGAGGCATTCCTCTATTTAGATAGATGCGGTCTGATACAGGACAGATTGGCGGTGCCGCTAATCTACCACGTCAGGCGAAGAACCGTCGATCGGCGGCTCCTTTACAGTCGAGACGTCCTCGCACAAGACGGAGCAGAGCTCCTTCGGTTCAGTAGGGCTGTGTCCGAACGGGACCGAATCGATAGGGTGAAGCAGGAGAACCAGTTCTGGTGGCTTCAGTCAGCACTTGACAATGAGTAGTCGGGGTGGGGTTTTGAGCCTTGGCCGGCTTACATACTTGTTTTAGTTTAAGGGTTTTGGGTTTAGGTTTAAGTAGAGTAGGCATGCATGGTGGCACAAACATTGACAAGGACAACAAATATAAAATAAAAAAAAAGAAGATATGAAAAAAAAGAAAAAAACGAAATAAAAAAAAAAAAAAAAAAAACAAAAAAAAAAAAAAAAAAAAAAAAAATACAAAAAATGAAATAAAAATGATAGAGATTTGCTGCTGTGGTTGTTCTAGTTGTAAGTAGGTTAGGTAGAATAGGTAGTTTTAGTTAATTTTAAGTTTTATTTTAAGGACTTAATTTTAAGTAGCATGTAAGGAAAATGAAAATGATATGGTGTTAGTTTTTTTTTAATTTTCTAACAAGAACAATAAAACAAATTTAATAAAATAGTTCATAGGCCGAAAGGCATTACTTTTAAGAAAATCATGAATTACTTAGAGCGCCCGATTGGGGCCAGTAAGTTAAATATAAGATTTTAGATAATAAGCTAGTTTGAATTCTTTGTCTAGTAATAAGTAGTTTTAAGTGATTATGAATAAAAAATGAATTTCGAAAAAAAAAACTGCTAAGTAGAACGTCGTGGGTTCGAATCCTACTCGGGCCCAAATTTTTATTACATCTTTCACGGACACTGCCTCTTGCGAAGAACTGACAAAACTTCCAAGAGTATCTTCTGTCATGAAAAAGTGCTTCTCAACTTTGCCGTTCGGAATCGGCGTTAAATTGTAGGTCCCCTCAATTCTTCACACGCACCTAGAGAATTGTTAATGAGAGTAAGCCACTTAGGCCTTGGCTCTTCAAGAGCTGTCGCGCCACTCTATTTATTTCAACGTTTTTCCTTACAAAGAAGAAAAAACTATGTTTTGAAATCTATCCTTCCAATTTACTGCTTCCGTTTAGTCTGCAGTTTTGGACTTCTTGCACCTGTCTTGTAATGTAATGGTGCATTACAATTCAGTCGTCACATAAGTCAAATTACTAAAACAAAAACACATACAACATCGTAAAACACTGTGATAGAGTTCACACTCAACAAAACAAGCCAAAAACAAATGTAAATCATATGACGATAAAAGAATTCATAATCATAACGTTATTTTAAACTTCGCCCTGCGTATAGTTCACATTTGGTTTTTCCCAAATGGTCGACTAGTAGAGACTAAAGAAGAAGGGAAGAGTTAAGTTTGAAAGCCGATATTGACAGTATAAATATTAATACAGTCAACGACGTTTCGACGGCGATTGTACCGGTACCTACCGCGTAAGCGAAGTAAGCGAAACCCGTTACCGAAAGCGTAAGCAACCACTGTCTGAAGGAGGAAACACGTGATTGACAATCTAGCGTAAGGAAGAGAGGAACAAATACCGGTATCCCGCCAATTTAATAATGAACGAGTTTTATACAAACTTTCTTTTTACTAAAAGTAAAATTTCGGTATTTTATCTAACAAACCCTGGACTTCCCTGAGCATACCTCAGCTATAAACTTAAAATACCATCACAGTCTGGAATCAAATTTCCTATTGCTAGTTTTCCAAACATCTTAAAAAAAATTTTAAGATTGCCATTGTTAGACGAATGTTACTTCCGTCTGAAATCTAAAATATAAATCAAACCGTTTTGGGAAATCACGCATGAATACATTCTTAGGCATTCAACCAGCAACTCAGCTCTGACAGATAGACACCTTATGTTTTTCTATGCCTGAATTGGGAAGCGTTAATAAATTCAAAGGAATAATTGTCTTGCAACTTGATGACACCAAAATACGCAGATATGACATGGGCATCCCAAGCATTGTTCTGTTGTCCCCGCGAAAGAGAAACTGATTACATTCTGGTCTGGAATAGAGGGAAAGTAATCATTTGATATTTCAAAGCAAGATCTTGCTTTCCTAACAAAAATTAAAGCTTTTGGTTTTAATGAATCTTTTCCTTGTTGCTGAAGTAATTAGGCTTCGTTCGGTTCTATAGGACTGATAAGATTCAGTTCGATCGCAAGTCTTCGTCACGCTTTCTGCTAACGTTTTAATGTCTGAAACTTCTTCTGGTCCAAATAGTCTGCTTACTGTAACGCAGTCGCACTTGTCTAGGAAAATCGTTTTTCCATTAACTCGTTCGGAATCGACATAAAATTTCTTAGTTCAGTAGATGTGCAGGTATTTATAAAGGTCTAGTTCTGTCGTATGTTGTTGCGAAGCGTATTTATATTTTTTCGACAGAACCATCACTCTCGTTTCAACATCGTGGCGTCGTTATGTCTAATGTCTCATCCCTTCTAATAGCTTCCTTTAAGGACTTGGTAACAGAACAGTCGCAGTTTATTACTGGCCTTAGTCAGTTAAGTCATTAAAAAGTCATTTACAACTTAATCGAGTTTGATTTTAGTCAAGTCTTTTGAATGCAGTCAAATAACTTTTAGTCAATTAACTACAGGGGGTCAAAGGGTTACATTGGGTACTGAAGTATACGGCCCTACCTTCTGAAATTTTTACAGCATGTGTGTAGGTTCATATCGTAGTCTGGGGTAAATTTTTGGACAAATTTCCCCGCAGTATTTTGCACAGGGCACAGGTAGTGTTTGAAGCTTAGTGGTCGGGTGCGTTGGCTGCTAAGCGTAACGTTGTGGATTCAAGTCCTATTCGTGCCGATAGTTTTTATTTCATCTTTCAAAGGCACTGCCTCTTGCGGCGAACTGACAAAACTTCCAAGAGTATCATCTTCTTTAAAAAACCGATCAATCTGCGTTGAAACCGAATTAGGAATCTCAAAGCCCTTATGTAATCAATAATGGCATCCCCCAAGGCTCCATCTTAGGACCACTCCTTTTTTGCATTTTCATTAAAGATCTCCCAAATTTTGTTGTTTGTTGTTTTGTTCGAGGTAGTAGAGGAGATTGTCTACCTAGGCTCCGCTATTAACACGGGCAAAAACACCAGTGCCGAGATCAGACGAAGAATAACTTGCTAATCGCTGTTTTTTTGGGCTTAGAAAGCAATTGAGTGGAAAAGCCCTCTCTCGAGCAACTAAGGTAAAATTGTACAACACACTCATCATCCCAGTCCTGCTTTATGGTGCAGAAGCATGGACTTTGACAAAATCGGATGAAAGTGCCTTAGGCTGTTTCGAGAGCAAAGTTTTCCGGATCATCTTTGGCCCTGTGCGCATTGAAGGAGAATGGCGAAGAAGATACAACAGCGAATTTTACGGGTTGTACAACGACATGAACCAGCGACTCAGATGGCTTGGTCATTTAGAGCGGATGGACACTAATGGTCCGGCCCGGACCATTCCCAACGGACGTAGGAGGAGAGGAAGACTGCGATTCAGGTGGCGCACTCCAGTGGAAGAGGACCTCAATCAACTTGGAGTGCAAAACTGGAGACAGTTAGCTAAGGACCGAGTTTGCTGGCGGAGACTGTTGATTGAGGCCCAAGTCCACAACGGACTGTAGCGCCACCTTAAGTATATAAGTAAGGTCTTATCTGATCAATGGCAATGGTTCATTTGCCTTGTTTGAAGCAGGATGAAAAATCGTCTTTCAGCATTGTATCGGAATCAAAATAAAAAGTGTATCAATTGTACTTTTTGATTTGTGAAGTTTCATTGAGAAATTAATAAAATAAATATTTTTTTTCATAGTTAAAACATAGATAACTAGGCGAACTTCTGAACCTCGTCTCGCCCGCAATTTAAAGTCGACACTTGTTGTGAAAAAAAAAACATGCATATAACCGTTCTGAGGGCAAAATAAAGAACTGTGTACATTTTCGCGTTAATTTGTGGTGTGATGTGATTAAGGCGTGATGTTCTGATTCTGATCCCGTATAGATTTCCACTTTTATATATGGCCCTGAAAACCTGGTATTGTCCGTTATTTATCTTCATCATCATAATCGTCAGCCTGGCCAATGAAGTTTCTCCCTTCCTCTGCGCCACAACCACACTGAACCAAAAACGTTAGTCATATTGACAATTTTGTGCTTTAAATTGATTATTTTGTTGTCAATTTACAACCAATGACCGACATAGTCAATATGATAATTTAAGATTTTCAATTTAATGGCGTCATCTAGAAATTGTTGATTCAAAAACCGGGGTTGTCACATTGATGATTTGCGTTAACAAAAGGAAAACTATAGCCGTCATATTGAAAACTATGGCAGTCTCATTAAACATGGTAGTAATCATCTTGAAAACCCAAGTTATGAAATTGAAAACCACGTTAATCCTAAAGAAAACTACAGTTATCAAATTGAAAATAGTTGTTGGAAAATGAAAATTGTTGTTGTCAACTTGAAAACAAAGGTTGTAAATATGAAAACCATGATTTTCTGTGGTTTTCAATATTACAACCACTTTTAAATTGAGTTTTTTTATTTGATTTCCGTGGTTTTAAATTCTTAGAATGCTGCTGCGGCTACGAAACATATCAAAGTGACTCTACAACAATATAACAAATCTCATTTTCCTTTATGTTTTCAATTCAAAGGATGTGCTTGTGTCCAAGAAAACACGAAAACACTCGTATACTTACTTCATCCAAATTTATGAGACATTCCTTTCATTCTGAAATATAACCCTTAAGAACTGTTTAAAACTAAATCAGATTTAATATTTTGGAAACATTTTATTTAAATAAATGTGAAATTTAAATTCATAACAAAAAGTTAAAAACTTAAGTACCTAAATTATAACATAGTTCAATATGTGAACGAAAAGTAAAAAAGTTGATTGCTGATAGGCCATTGTCATTTATCCATTTTATAATATTTCGTTTTATCTCCGCCGGCCGATTTGCACATCTTTCAAGAGCTGTCAATGCCAATTCTTCGTCCTGTTAATGAAAATTAAGGGAAAAAATGTAAACTTAAGGATACAAAAGCGAAAATAAAATATTGAGCTAAAGCTTAACGAATTCTCAATCTACATTGTTTGTATTATTATATGTGTCTACATACATACCTTCAAATATCGGAGAGAATTGTTTTTGACTGCAACTCCTTGCAAAGACTTTTATTTCATTTAGTATACAACACACCACTTTAAAACATATGAAAGTTTTTTAAAAGGTAGTATGCACTTTTGAGCCTTCTTTATTTTATATACTAAAAGTTTTTCAATTAATGGATGGACTTTCTTTGAATTAAAATGTTAGATTATTTTTTTTTTTTTTGAGTTAATCTCACACAGAACTTTAATCGACCGATTGAATTATCGCGTGACTACTGACTGCTAACTCATGACATCATGTTTATTGGAAAATAACATTTCTTATCAAAGTGACAATACTATTGTTGTATTTGATTACCATAGTTTTCAATGTAATAACTTTAAATTAACAATCATCGTATTGACAACCAAAATATTCTATTTGATTATTCCGGTTGTTAAAACGACAACTCTGATTTTCAAGCTAGATACAAGAAATTGAAAATTTCAAATTGTCCCATTTACTATCAAGTTGTTAAATTTTGAGAAAACTTTTGAACATTTACATTACATTGACAATTTTTTTCATCAATATGACAATTTACGGTTAACAACCAGTAATTGTCAATATGACAACGGTTATTTTTTTCAGTGCAGACCGCACCATCAAGCTTTGGGTGCCCTGGTCTACGCTATCCTTTCAGCGCAAACAAAGTTTGCCTCGCTGTACCCTAATATATACTACAAATGACTTTCCGGGCCGGTTTCTCTTCGCTCACACGAGCTAGGTGCCGAATCCATCGGAGTCTACCAAGCTTAATTGTTGTCATCAAGTCTACTTCGTGGTAGATTTGATACAGTTCGTGGTTATATCGTCTCCGCAATCGTCCTTTCTCACAGACGGAGCCGATACTATTCTCAGAAAGACTTTTCTCTCTAACGAGGCTAAGAGTTCAGAGTACATTTGGCTAAGCACTCAGATTTCGGATCGATCGATCGATTTTTGGATTTAAAGAGCCTTGAAAGACTTAAGTAGATTCTGTTGGCTTTGAGCAGCTGCCCACACATTTTTTTTATTTCCATATTATTATTTTGGATTTAAAGAGCCTTGAAAGACTTAAGTAGATTCTGTTGGCTTTGAGCAGCTGCCCACAATTTTTTTTATTTCCATATTATTATCGGCTGCTAATACTGACTCAAAGTACATAATTGAAGGATCGCACTTATTCGAATTCGTGCTCCTCCACCTTTATAGTTGTTTTTCTACTTTTACCAACGTTTCAAGTTGTCGGCGGAACCGTGTTCTTAGTTTTTTCTTAATTTACATGCAGCTCCAGTTTTTTGACGTTTGTTCGCTCTGGGTAAACGAGGATGTGGGTTCCTTCTAAAGTTTTCAATGTCCTCTTCGGATGCCAATAATTGGGTGGACTTGATGACGATAGTGGTGCTGGTGATTCTAATTTATGACACATTGCTGTGCCCGCGGTGTTACCCGCTATAACCGGGATAAAAAGGAGCCTATGTGATTTTCTGACCCCTAAACTATCACTATCTGTGCAATATGTCAATCCTTTTGCTCTATGAAAAATTAGGTTAAATCTGTCCCACAGGAACCGTTTATTTTATCAGAATAAAACGTATCTGATGTTACTTCTAATACCTCTAAGAATATATGTACAAGGCTTCGTGTTTATCGCTTTAAGAATTTTTTAGTGACGCTACGACACCCTTCAAACTTTCACATTGAGTAGAAGATGCACTTTACTCTCCGAATGAAGAATTGAAAACGGTAAATTGATAACGGAATGAAAACAAACGAGAATGACAACGAATAAGACAGATGATGTCTCGGGCTTACATGTAACGTCGCGTCGACACGCCGCATCGTTAACGTCTCATTCAGTGACATTTAAAGGTGTTGTCAAACTAGCAATTTTATTGACTTGCAACAATGAGTGCGTTTAGAAAAAGGATACTTGATGGTGATATGTATTTTGGTAAAAATATTTATGATTTAGCAGAATACCTACTACATCAAGTGATAGACTGGAAGTTCATTATTGTACTGAATTTAAAAGTGTATTTGTGTATTCACAGAGAGGCGAGTGTATCGAACAAAGTACAATTGTATAGGATAAAGAGGAAAAATCTCATAGGTTGTGCTCAAAAACGAAAATCAAGAAGCAAAACTCTATATTAAAATGGTGGAAAGATGATCCACTGTCATACAGCATATTTCGTCTTTTCGAAATTTAGATCTTTCAATATCATTTTTTAATTCGTTTCAAAGAGAAAATTATTATATTAAGCCTTTAATCTCAAAACCTATTTTTTGACCCCCAACTGACTACATCAAGACGTCCCCCATTTGAACAGATATTAGGTCCTTCTTCAGCATTAAGTTTGGTCTTCTATATTAAGGATTTTATTGAAAGCCATAAGTTATAAACTGGTTTTGTTTTCCCTAAATTCCCCCATTCACAAAGATTCCAGTTCGAGGCTTAATTGACTGGCACATGAAATAATTATATGCCACCACCCGTTGCCATTGCGGCACGAACCCCGAACTTTTTCGTCATTTCTCTCTTTTCTAATTTTCTTTTTTTTCCTTTTTGTTTTTGGCAAACATTGATAGCCTTCAGCAAAACATATACTAATCCTTCAACTAGAGTCGTTACACAGAAAGAAAACTATCACACCCTCCCCCGAAAAATGTGCTCAACACTGACTTAGATCCTCATTACAACAAGCTCTATTATAGCTCTGTGTGGTTTATTTTTCCTCATTTTCCATCTGAAAGCCAATTTCTTATGGAAGGTACATAGCTCGATTTCAGACTTTGCTTTCTCTTCTCTGTTGTTTGCCGAAAGAAGCTAATAGAACGTTCTGTAGCAAAGACTTTGCCTTCTTCGTTTATAGTCGTCGTTTTTTCAACATTGTCGCTCATTCTCTCTCTCCATGACCACCTAAGGCCGTATGATGGCCTTTTGCTGATGTAACTGTATATCCTCTAGAGTGTATAATTCCTTGCCCCCATCTCTGCTCAGCAGGGACATATACCATGTAACACTCCTTGCATCTTATACCGACTGACGACGACGACGACGGCCATCACCACCCGCTAGCGAAATACGCCATTCAGGCCGAACCAAAAACCAAAAATGAAAAGAAAAAAAAAAACCAACGCACACCGTAAAAATGACGACGACGACAAAGTTCCCACTAATCCCTTCAGGGATTGGGGTGTGAGTTCTAATACACCCCAGCCACCTTCAAACTCATACCTCCTGCACATATTCATACCTTATCCACCTTTTGGTCTTTCTGAAAACGGTACATCTGTATTTTATTTCATGAGCGCACCATCAAGTCTGCCTACCCCTGAGGTTCGGTTTTTTTTTTGTACACTGTAAGAAAGTACCTTTGGTTTCTTATTTGTAGGCTCCTGGACCTTTTTCAGGAACCGTGATCTCAAGTCTATAGATTTTGTAGTGTATAAGAGGGGGTGGGGGTATGGTCTAAGGAAAAAAGCAGACTTGCTGTGCCCTTGACGTTTAAGAACTTCCTGTGTTGCCTTTTCAATTTTTGTACAACAGTTCTCAACAATTTCGAACCGTGTAAGCTACCGATCCCAAGTCCGGACCCACACCCATCTTCTAACTCAAAGTCTTCGCCCCAAAAACCTGCCAGCAAACACACACTCATGCCCACCCAAAATATAGAAGACGAACAAGGCACAGCAGCTACAAAAAAAAAAAAAAAATCCACACGACAAAGTGGAAGTAGGTGTGGAGCCTGCAGTCATAGTCGAACACCAAAACACAAAAAAAAGCAAGAAGACAAAAAAGAAAAAAAAAATACTCAGCGAAAGAAAAACACGTGACACATCAAAACATTTTTCCGTGCCAAAAAACACCCCAAGGATTTTTGTACGTATTTTGTTTTTTTTTGCTTTTTTTATATTTTATTCGTCCTTTAGGTTGGTTGATGGTTTTTTTTTTGTAACTCTCGTCATCGTCCTCTGTGTATACGAGGAGCGCTCCTGTGATCCTTAAAAAAGAGGAAGGTAACGAATGAGGCACACATAACAGGGGAGTAGCTAGTAGCGGACAAGGGACAAGGCAGCAGAGCGGCGCGGCAGTGCCGGCGACAAAAGCAGCGGTGGAGGCCTCCTGAGCAAACACCGACTAAAAACCTACGCTGCTCCTAATTTTTTTTTCCCTAAACCTTCCCTGAACCATCACCGGGCCGGTCTTCAAGTCCCCCTCCATCGCACTCCCACATCAAATGTCCTTTTATGTTTTCTGATGAACTTTGTCGACTTTAAGGGATGAGTTATGGGTTGGGGCTTATGAGTTTTTGTTTGGGGGTATGGGGCGCGAGAACACACAAGCAAACGAGAGGTTCGTGGGTTATATTTTCGACTATACGAACGTGCATGCATATTTTAAAAGTGACCGAAGAGAGTGTGCTTTTTTTTTTTTTTTGTTGGAGTATTTTATTTCTAGATTCCAATATCCTTTTGGCTCATGGGATTTCTGGAAGTGAACGATGAGGAAGAGGAGTCACAGTCGTGTTGTCGTCATCGTCAACGTCGTCGTCGTCCTCGTCGTTGGGGTGTAATTAGAATTTTGACAACTGTCAAGGGTGATGGTCGTTGTCAGATATATAGAAAACGTGAACACACGAAAAAGAAGAAAACGAATGCGGAGGAGGGGAATGGAGTTTTGTCTTAATTGAAATCGAATTTGGAATCAAGTATTAAGCTGGGTGAGGTTGGTCGTGAGGAGGTGGTGAATTCATATACCTATCAAATTTCTAACGAACAGTGAAAAAAAATGAAAGAGGAAATGATGGTTCATCTATAAGGACGACTATCGGAAAGGGAACATGCAGCAGGTCAGTGTAGAATGGAACTCTTATAAATTAGTCAAGATATTTGGATATTTTTCTGTCCCCTCAGGCTAGGACGACTACTGGCCATCACGCTGCTTCATGCCTAGTCCCTAGTTAAACCATTTTGAATTCTAATGGATGAATAGTTTTTGTCGTTTGGTTGTCATAGTCGATTGGATGCTATTTTTTCGGGGGTTTCTTTGATTGATTATGGATTAGAAATGAATAATTGAGCAGCTTGTCTGACCAAGTATTGGGTTCTTGAAATTCAAATTACACTTTTGAGGGGTCTAGCGGTACGGAAGAGAAGTTATTCAGCGTAATAGACCTTGTGAGGACTTTTAGTCTCTAAACTGTATAAAGTATTACTTCGTTTTGACGGTCCAAGTTTAATTTCAAATCACCGATCACAAGGCCAATCTAGAGCGACGAGAAGGGCGCTTTATTGACTAAATCAAAGTCAGTCTACCATTCAAGATGACAATCTAGGAAGTTAAAAAGTCAATTAACCGGCTTAAGAACAAAAAAGTCCTATCGAGTGTCGATGGCAGACCGGTCGATCTGATCGAATGCGAAAGACTGTCACTTCATCACTAATGGCGAATAGAAAGCTATGCCGGGAAGTTGTTGAAAATGCAATCGCAAAGCGGATGTAATGAAAAATGTAAGCTTATTAGAATCCGGCGGAGTACCGAGCAATGAGAAAAAGATTCTGCCAAGGTAGAAGAGAGCATCACAGTTTTTCAGCTCAATAATTCTAGAACAGTCCGGGTCAAGAACAACACCTGGCGTTTCTTTAAAAGGTCAAAGCAATTGGCTTCTGGTTGCAAAACCGCTACACAGTCTCTTCTAAACTGGGAATTGTAGACGTTTTCAAGCAGCGATCTCAACAGCTGTTGAATGCGCATTATGTCGAGTGAGCCAATCAGGTTAGACCAGTCAATGAAGACCTAGTCCCAGCCCTCGGCACAGAAGAGGAGAAAGAGCCATCCAAAAGCTTAAAAAAATAACAAGTCCGTCGGGCTGGATGGCATACCTGCGGAACTCCTTAAATATGGAGGATATTTTTTGATGACCCACACCAAGTCATCAACAAAGTGTGAGAGGAAGCATGCATGCCCAATGACTGGTCTATAAGCTCCATATGCCCCATCTACCAAAAAGGCGGTCCTATGTCATGCAAAAACTACCGACGCATATCCCTGCTCAATGTTGCATGCGAATTCCTTTCCCACGTACTGTGTGAGCGTCTTAAACCGTTCTGCAACACACGTTGTTTAATCGTCACGTACCAGTGTTGGCTTTACGCCAGGCAGAGCAACGATAGACCCAAACATTCACACTGAGGCAGATCCTTTAAAGTCGAAACCCGCCATCCTTTCATTGACTTTTAAGCTGCATATGATAGCATCCACCACCAAGAGCTTATGATAGCGATGTCTGAATTCGGGATCCCGAACAAACTGATCCAGCTGTGCCGTATGACGCTTAACAATACGCAGTGCAGTGCAGTGTGCAATTGGGTAACAGCTCATCCGAGTTATTTCAAACATGCGCAGGGTTTACACAAGGAGATGCGCTGTCATGTTACTTCTTCAACATAGTCCTGGAGCAGATAGTGCTCAGGGCAGCGCCTAAGCTGTGCGCACGACATAGACATCATTGTTGTATCAAACAGAGCTGTGCTTGAGGCCTTCACAGCGATTGAAGCGCAGAAGCATGAATTAGTTTTACGTCGGCACCTAGCAACTAAGCCTTATCCGACGCAAGTGTGACCATTTACACAGGTGTCTATTTAAAGTGTGACATTCATCCTGAGATCCACCAGCATGCTAAAGCTGCGCTACGTACCGTCAGGCTCATGCCAAATAAATTGACAAGAACCTCTCAGAGGCACCACAAGAAGGTGTAGGGCCAGCACGTTCACTTACTCGGGAATATGTACTCGGAAAAATGTTTCCTTTCTAAATTTCCAGGTCCATGATTTTACTTCCCGATTGAAGCACAGGCGAAACTCGTTGGTCTTGATGGGAATGAGGACAAATCAAAGTACATGCTATCAACAAACAAAACAATATTTGTCCACCGCCGCCAGCCGGTCTCTGTTGGTAGCTGCAATTTTGAGGTCGTTGAGGAGCTCACCTACATTGGAACAAACATCTATCCCACAATTAGTGAAGATCCGACGAAGAACTTCGCTAGCGAACCGCTGCTTCTTCGGTTTGACAAAACAACTTTGTTAAAAACTCCTCAGTCGAAAGACAAAAAGTGTCTGCTATACAAAACTTTGATTTTACCAGTTCTACTCAACGGCGGAGCGCCTAGTGTTGGACAGTAAGTAATAAAAGGAAGTTGATACAAGGCACTTTCAATGGTGCCTTGGTTCAACCGCTAACTATACGAGCTGTACCAAAATGCCAGGATGTGGACGTAGTACAGAAAAAAGCCAAGAAAAGACTACAACATTGGCTCGGCAACATCAAGCGAATGGACGACTACGCTGGATCCAAGAAAGTGTTCTGTTTACAGTCCTCAGGTTCGAGACGACAAGAAAAATCGAACCAACGGTAAAAGGACCATTTGACTGCATATGCCAGAGCGCTTGGTTCTGGCAATTGGAGAGTGCATGCAAAAAACCGTGCCAGATGGAATGCTGCAGTGTCTCAGGCTGAGATCCTTCATGATGCATTGGCCATTGGGAGCCGTTTAAGTAAAGTAATATCAAAGAGGATGTAATGAAAACTGTAAGCTTCGTGGGCTACACACAAAGCTCCTGTGAGCGAAGAAGAACCTTCCTAAAAGCCTTTTCGGTACAATTGACATCCTTCATACGAAAGCTCATGATTCCTCTTTCTATGTTCTGTTATTGCGGCCTCCCAGATGGTCTATATTTTAGTGTGGGCAGTTCACCTTCTCGAAAACAATGAACAGACCTCCAAACTGTAGAACTATTGTTTGGCTTCCAAACTTGTAATATTTTTATTCCTCGGCTCTTGATTAGATAGCCGACGTTACCCTCTTATCACTTCGGCCCAGGAAACTCAATTTGAAACAAAAAAAACGGCCACAACGAGCACTGAACAGAGGAAACAAGATTGGTTTCATGCTCTCAGAAATATCCCAAGCAACCCTCCATTTTATTATTAAAACAACGGTTTCCTTTACCAAAAACTTTTTCAAGGTATACCAAACGTAAGGCAATTTTCGTAACGGTTTCAACAAGTTCAACGGTTCAAATTTTCTGTTTCCATTTTATTTTAATTTTTGTTTTTGCCTCAAACAAAAGCTGTTATTTTTTTTTTCATTCGTCATCTCAACTGAATTTAAAATAACATCCTTCAAATAGTCCAGGGTTCACATCCACAGCTTCCCCATCCCTCCACGCCATACCGCACCAGCATCATTTGATTACTCGTTTTTTGATATAAGATTAAAAAATAAAAAAACACAAAAACCAACAACAGTTTCAAATTTTTTCCCACACTTTTCCTATTTTTAACTATGAAAACCGGCCTAGCGTAGATTATTATTTTTCACAGTCCTTCGAGAGAATCCTTTGAAAAAAAAAAATAGCTGAACTTTCACATCCTTTCTGAGCGAGAAGTTCCTCTGACTGTATATGAAAGAAGTGGGGATCCTTATAGCATATCATCGTCCTCTGAGAAGAAGCAAAACTGGACCAATCATGACCTTGATTGACCCTCCTCTTCTATACTTGCTTTGTCATGGGATGCTGACCGAACATCCTTTTCTTCGACTAGAAAACTAGAAAAGACCATCCCCTACCAAGATGTAATTAATTTTTCAACAAAAATCACTAAAAGTCTCAAAAGATTCCCAAAATATAACATCATCTTCGTTGTAATGGGTTTGGGTAAGTCCAAGACGATTGCCAAATGGACATGGACATAGACGACTTGCACAAGTTCATGAACTTGTATATATTTTTCTGGGAAGATGCTGAAATGTGCTTGTGATCTCTCTTCTAAGACGAGCCCGCATTCAGTGACGATGACGAGACGACAGCAGATGACCAGAGACACTCATGAGAATCTTCATTAGAAACGAAAAAGGAGCAACCAGCGAGCACAGAGGACATCTCTAATACAGTCCGCACTTAAAGGTCCGAAAACCAGTTTGTTTTTTTTATTTTTTCCTTTCGTTTGATATTTTTTGAATTTCAAAACTAAGCAGAGACAGTTGCCACCCCTTTGATTGATATTACGATGGGAAAGGGTTGCAAAAGTCCGAAATAAGTGATTTCCTCTAAGGACATCGGGAGAACAAACAAAGCAAAGGAATCATAATGAGGGAAAAAAAAGTACAAAATTCCTGTTTTTGTGGAAAAATTTTATGAAAAAAAGAAAATAAAAACGACAGAAAAGTTACCAAAAATACGGTCCAGCCAACACTCATCCAAAATCAAGAAAAGGGATGCAAATTTCTTTTTTATTTTTTCAAGGATGTTGTTTGGTTTTGATGATGATTTTGTCGGTTAAGATTTGCGGATGATTTTTGATGTGTGAGATAAAAATTGTTGAGATTAAAACCGGATGGTAATAATTATTATTGTAATCAAGCGGAAAGATGGACCTTATGGATGTGAATGTTAGAATTTGAGGTTATGAGCTGCTGTTAAACTAAACAACATCGTGTTGCTATCTATTGATGTTGCAACAACAGCATGATGTGAAGGGGGAGACATGGGAATGACAACTTTTCTATTGAATTAGAAAACCGGGTGTAGGTATTTTTGTTGTTGCAGTTGAACTTGTTAGAGAGGTTATGTGAACTTTTACAAATTAACCTCGTTTTGCGCGGGTAATTTGATGTTATGCTTGGGTTGACCTTCCGTTAGACGCCATTTTGTTTTTTATTTTTTAAGCGAGGTCGATTTTTCGATTAAAAAACACGTCGAATGATACATACGTCAAAAGAGAGGTCTTCTCGGACTCTATTCGTCAAACTTGGTAACGGTTTTCTTGAAGGCCAACAAAAGCATAAGAATTCTGCTTGCAGAAAATTTGTTCTTCATCTCCAACAGCTCACATAGCCCTTGCCTTGAAAACGTACAAAAGTAGGGAGAAAATGAGAAAAAAACTGTCTGCTTTTGCTGTCAAGCTAAGAAAAAAAGGAAAATAGAAGCTCCTGTGCAAATCTATCCTTAACAAAACCGACCCATGTCAAAAAGGATCTTAGAATCCTATAGCTGTACATAACCCAACATTTCATGGTCCTCCTCGTCATGCCAAAATAACAAAAAAAAAAGAAAAGAAGAAGACAACTTTTATCTAGGACCTAAGCCATGATTTTTTTTTCTTTCGCAATTTATACCAATTTTTTGTTTGTATTTTGGCTACGATTTCCCATCTCGACAATCTTTCTTGCTTGTGATTCGTTCCACAGCAGCGTTCCGTGCCTTTGAATCCTACTGCGAAGGAGCCTTCAGCATCACCCACCTTACAACCACCTACTTGGCGAACCCATCAAACGAGATGACGACTACGACGACGACAAAGTCCTTCTACTTCTCTTCGTCACTCAAAGGACAATACAAGCATGGAGCACGCTATGCCATAGAACGATGAGTGAGTGGTAAGTTGCAAAACCAAGACCGAATAGTCTGAAAAGAGGGAAAGGGGGGGGGAGGCAATGCTAAATTTTTCGTGCTGGGTGTAAGAGCCACCATCAACCATCTCAGACTTTTCATGAATGGAAATAATTTTCATATCGAATTTTTTCTCGTTCGATTACATACTTTCTCATTCATTCCCCTCATCCTCTAGCCTACATATATTGCAGACTCTGTGGGTAGTGGGTGGCAAGGGAATCCTTAACTGACACTAACTTCTTGCCAAGGACGTGGAACTCGTTGCAATGTTATTTTCATGAAGAGAGTTAGGTGGAAAGGGGTGGTGGAATAAATACCAATGGAGGTGTGTCTGATGGTGTATCTGCAATGGACTATGATGATTGAAACTGTTTTATATTTTTATAGAAGGTTTTATCTGTTATTTTGTCGTTTTTTTTTTTTGTAGGGGGATTGATGCTGTAAATTGAGATTTAAAAAAAAATTACCAATTGCCAGATAATTACTGAACGGAAGAAAGAATAAATGTTGATGTCTTAAATATTCTTAGCTGTCCTGGCAAATCGAGTTGGAGGCTATATTAAAGAAATATGGTGGAAATTAAACTTACTAGAGCGACTCCAATCAATGCTTAGAAGGGTGTGTCCCCATCGACGATTGAACAAAATTTTCATTGTTGGCACTCTTTGGGATAAGGTTTAATGTTAGGCAGAGAGAAGTGGGAAGGAATTCACCAAAATCCCCCACAAGATATTGCACAGGGTAAATTCAAACGGAAAAAACATCATCGTTTCCCTTAACCCTCTGTAGCTACTAAAATATACGGACCTGCACTATGACGTTTGAACAGCAGGTACGTAAGTTCATATCCTTCACTGCGGTAAATAATTGGACAAATACCCTAACACGATTTTGTTTAGGGTGAATTCAAACAAAAAAAAGTCATGGTTTCACTTTGACCCTCTGTAAATACTAAAGTATACGGCCCTGCACTCTGACATTCTTACAGAAGGTGCAGGGGAAAATTATTGGACGAAGCCCCTAACAGGATTTTGATTAGGGTTACTTCAAACGAAAAACACATCATGGTACCCCTATGAACCTCTGTAGCTACTTAAGAATACGGCCCTGCCCTCTGCAATTTGAACAGCAGGTGCGTACATACATATCCCACACAGGGGAAAATTATTGGAAAAAGTCCCCCTAAGGATTTTGCACAGAATGAATTCAAACGGAAATACAGTCATGAAACCCTTTTGACCCTCTGTAGCTACTAAAGTATATGAGCCTGTCCTCTGAAATTTGAACAGGAAGAACGTGCGCTCATATCCGACACTGGGGTATATTGTTGGACAAATTCCCCACCGGATTTTGCACAGGGTGAATTCAATCGAAAAAACCATCATGGCACCCTTTTAGCCGTTTTTAGCTACTAAAGGATACGGCCCTGCCCTCTGAAATCCAGACAGCAGGTGCGTACATTCATATCCCACATTGAGGTAAATTATTGGACAGATTCCTACACAGGATTTTGCCCAGGGTGAATTCAAACGAAAAAATCATTATGGTACCCCTTTGACCCGCTATAGCCCCTTAAGTGAACGGTCCTTCACTCTGAAATTTGAACAGCTGGTGTCTACATTCATATTCTGCACTCGGGTAAATTATTGGACAAATTCTTCCCCGAATTTTGCCGTTTTCAGTCGGCTTAGTCCTTCAATTTTCGAAGGCCCAAAAGACGACCCTTAATATGGAGGAGAGCAGGACTCTGAACATTAAGGACCCAGTCCAACCGCTCCTTATAGGCCTGAGAATGAAATATATCTTAGTTGATTTTTATCCGCCTCGCTCGCGTTCCTGAAAATTAACAATCAAATGCTGAAATTGAAGCCCAATACTAGGTGGAAGTTCTAGTTCAAAGTAGTCAAAATTAACCACATGAAATTGAAGATATCGACAGAATGGTCTATGACGAATTTCGCAATTTCGTACAAACATTTATAGAACACACCAGTTACATTCATTTTTTGAACGCTAAATGCTTCCATTTCCATAGAATTTAGACGATTTTTGGAAAAAAGGTCAATTCTGGTAATTCAAATACATTCCACAAGCCTTGATACCAAGCAACATCAACATTTTTGAAATTTTATTTCGCACCAAATATTGACCAAACCACAGTATTGACAGGCCCGTTCGAAAACCGTACGAAAAAAATCCACAAAATCGAAAAAATCAAGCAAATACCCACAACTCCACCAAACACGTTCCACATACTGTATCTTCCACAATATTCGTCAGATTTAAATGAATAAAACAAATTATGACTCTATGTACAGTTATCCGAGTACATACACCGTTCAAAATGACTAAAGCACCTCATATCCAATAAACAGCTAATTATTTCTACCATCATCCCCTATCATTACAACACATTTGTTATGTAAGCGGATAGAGCTCACTCACTGGCCAACCGAAAAGTAATAAAAATCAATTTTTTCCTCTTCCATCAGATCACTATTATCCTTTTCATAAGGAGTCTTCATAAGAAGACAAAACATAGACAAAAATAGTTTTAAACGAGCCGACAAAAAAACAAAATAATAAGCGAATAAGATGAAGGTACTGAACCGGAATTCAATTCTAGACAACACACAAATACATTCCCCCACCCCATATTCGAAGAAGGGGTTGAAAAAAGAACTCTTTCTATTTTTCAAAAACACCAACCACCAACCAAGTCTCGGAATGTGTGTGTTCGTGTTGGTTGATTTTTTTAAAATTTTCTCAAACTGCTGTCTTGTGTGTTGCTAGCTTGCTGAGTCGTCCTCGTCCTTATTGCTGGTCGGAGAATATCCTCTTTTGCATTATTTACACCTATATCAACAGGTAATGATGATGATGGTTCGTCCTTTTCACACTCACACACAACACACAGACACGTACACACAATCGAATGACCTTCAAGAGTGAGCCGAGCCGAACAGAGCTGAGAGTTGGGAGAATGAGGCGCAAATCGAGAGAATCAAATTGAGTGCGAAAGCGAAACAAGTTTATTCTCCTCATTGCAATGCGTACCACAAAATACACACAAACAAGCAATATATGCAAAGTTTATTGTGTATGATGATGACAGGATATCTAGATCTCTAGAAATCCTGTTCTAGAATGACCAGTACCCTATTTTTTTTCTGAGCCTATGGGCAAGCACAATTTCGATGGTCCAGCCAAACAAGGACGATGACGATTGATGCTTTGATTTTGAATCCTTTGCAAGCCTAGTCGACTTTTGACAATTGTGCGGGAATGATCTTTTCGTAGCAAAAGAAACGAACTTTTTTTCAATTTGACGCTCGCTTGTTGAGAGGAGATTTTTTTTTTTTTTAACTTTCGAACGATTTTTCGTTTTGTTTGATTTTTGCTTAAAATTTTGAGTTAATTTTGTTGTTCTTGTTAAGCGTTGTTGGGCTTTGGCAGCTGCGGCGGGGGCAAAGCACACAAGCGGGATATACTAAATTTAAGAGTGTTAATTTGTTTGTTTTGTTGTTGTTTTGTTAATTAATTTAAATTTTTTGATTTAAATTAATTTTGTTGTTTGTGCGGCCCGCGGTGAGGGGGGAAAGTTATGATAGCTGAGCTTAAACATTCCAAAAATTATACAATGCAAGAGGATGCCGGTGATATTGATGCCGCTTCTACACCATCATCAGCTATACTACCCAAGGACGAAAGGATATCGAATATTGGAGCTGCTGCTACTACTACAGCCGCTTCTTTCACTGCTACAGCTGGTGCTAGTGCTGGAACTGCTTCACATTCTCGTCAAATGGACTTACCAACAAAATATGAAAGTGAAAGCAGTTGGGGCGGCTATGAATCGACTATGATGATGACGACAACGACTTCAATGACGACAACGACGACGACGACGACGACTACGACTCCAACAAATTACAAACGAAAGTTGATGTTCGCTTTTAGCCAAGCTGACAGTGTTGGTAGTGGTAGTGGAGGAGGAGGTCGTGGTAGTGGTGGTATTGACGATGATGGTAGTATTGTTGGCATCAAATCGGAAAAGGATAATATGGAAATGATGGCATCGTCGGCAACAGACAAAATGCAGCCAGAGTGTAAGAAACTCAAGTTGCAAGTCGAAAAGGAGCAAATGTTTGAGGTGAGTTTTTTTTTTTAACATTTCTGGTAACATCCTTTGAAATATTTGGAAAGGATGTACCTTCGTAAATATTCATTTTTATTTGCAATTTTTTTCGTTTTGTCGGATGTTGTGTTAAGTGCGAATGGGTATACAAATTGAAATTTCATTTCGGGTGCTTTTCTCATGAATTTCGAATGAAATGGAGATTGAGAAGACTGACGTGTGGCAATCAAGAGGAAATTTGGGAATATATCGAAATTGAAACAAAATTAAGCGTTTTAGAAATTTAATATTGTTGGATTTGTATGCATTTCCGCCATATTTTATTAAGGACACGTGGTCTCACACATTTCATATCTCGCTCCTTTCCTAATCAGTCTCGCTCTTATACGCTGTCTTATTTCCTTAGCTATGTTATCTGTCATTTTCGAAAGGCAGAAGTTAACTTGCTTATTGTCAGTGAACAGAGCATCGTCATCGTGGATTGAGTATTACGAAGGACTTTCCTGGCCGATCTCTCTTCGCTCATACGAGCTAGGTGTCCAACCAACCAGAGTCTACCAAACATTTCTTTTGTCATTATTTCCGCTTCGTGGTCAATTTGATATGACTCATCGTGTCCGGAGTCGTTTTTCCTCGCAAACGGGCCAACTATTCTCCGAAAGACTATTCTCTCGAACGCGTCTTAGAGTTGCAAGTTCTTTTCACATACAGCAGTTTTGAAGTTCCGTTTAAGATTTTTGGTTTTAAAGAGCCTTAAAAGGATAAAGTACATTCTTTTGGATCTGTGCAGCTGTCCGCAATTGTTCTTCATATTTTTTTCGGCTGCTACTACTGACCCAAGATAATTGAAGGATCGCACTTCCTCGAACTCGTGCTTCCCTACCTTAATAGTTGTTGATCTTCTTCTTCCGACATTATCAACAAACAAAGTTGTTCTATGATTGTTCCCTCATTTATATGCCTCCTCAGCTTACTCCAAAAATATCAATATCGTTTGCACTAGCCAATAATAAACTTGGTGATGATTGTCCCTCTTATAGATGTTACAGAGTCAAGATGTTGCTTTCTTCCCAAAACCCAGGTTGGACAGATGGCAGTCCATGCTTCTACTGGAGTTCATTGACATTGTTAACTGGTTTGGACTTCTAGACACAAAATTCACTCAGTTTTAGGTCCTAATGCCTTTCAGTATATCGGAGGATCTGTAAATGTTGGGATAGCTATTTGATCTAGTTCTAGGATGTTGCAACTTTCTTATAACAGTGGCAAGACCTATGCAAAAAAAAGGCGAATCTTCTTCTCCGTCCAATTTTCGATTGCACTTACGTCCCTTCTTTCACGGTCACGGAAACGCTGATAAACTATCAGCTCAAGAAATATCTCGAAGACCGAAAGCTTCTTAACGACCGGCAGTACGCCTTTTGCAGCAACAGATCCACTGGTGATTTGATGGTTTATCTCACCGAACAGAGGAACAAATCTTTACATCGTTTTGAAGAAAGTAAGATTGTTGCACTTGATATTTCAAAGGCATTTGATAAAGTCTGGCATCTTGCTCTTTTATCGAAAATGCGTGTCTTCGGTATCGATGAATCCCTTCTTCGTTGGATAGAAACTTTCTTTCGAACCGTTCAATACAATTTGTATGGAGGATTCAAGTCTGAAACCACAATATAAATGCTGGTGTGCCCCAGGGCTCCGTTTTGTCTCCGACCCTCTTTCTCATTTTCATAAATGATCTCTTGTCTGTTACTTCTAATACAATTCATTGTTTCGCTGACGATAGTACCCTAAGCTTCTCATATCGTTTCCAGATTCACATCCCTCCCCTTCGGATGTGGAACTGCAACGGCAAAATATGATAAGCTCATTAAACTCTGACTTAAACAGCATTGTCCAATGGGGAATTAAGAACCATGTAGAGTTTAATGCTTCGAAAACTCAATGCTGTCTGGTATCATCGAAGCGAGATATACCCCCTTGCCAATGTCCATGAGTGGCACTTGCATCAATGAGACCGAACATCTCGAGATTCTCGGTATGTGCATCACTGACCACACATACGCGATGTCGCCAAAAATGCCGCAAGATGTTTGGGTTTCTAAAGACGGCTATTATCTATAAAACCTTTATCCGTCCAAAGCTTGAGTGCAATTCACATCTCTGAGCTGGTGCTCCAGCTACTTACTTAAGCCTCTTGGATGGAATTCAAAAAAGAGCTGTAAGAATGATTGGTGATAGAGAGATCACTGACGCATTCACATCCTTTAGACCACCGTCGTAACGAAGCGTGTCTCTCCTTCTTCTATCGCTACTTTTACGGTAATTGCTCTAGTGAAATAGCCAGTTGCATTCCTCCCCTCAAACAATTCGCTTGTAATACTCGTGCTTCTAGGAATGCAAATCAGTTTGCCCTCGAGCCCAACTTCGGACGTACTTTAAAGTATAGAGAATCATTTCTTAGCCGTACTACGCGAATGTGGAACTCTCTTCCACACTCTGTTTTTCCCAGTCGCTACATTGTTCAAGAATATACGACCAATGCACACCGACACCTCCTTTCCAACCCCTTCCCTTCTTCCTAATGCACTCACTGTGTTGATTGGGTGCAAATTATAAAAAAAAAAGGAAACGTTTCTATCGTTGCCTAGCTTTATCAGCTTAGAAAGTTAAACTATCAGTACATTGAGCTTTCTGTGGAAAGCTTGCTCGAACTTGATTGGGATGGTTGTGCTTCACAAGGCGATCCAATTTCTATTTTAGAAGCAATAGGTAGCAAGGCATTCTCTAACTAGTTTGTTTTAAATTCGTCCAAAAAGCTTCCAGAAAGTCAATTGAAGTCTAATATCTCTGGATGCAACTGAGCGAAACTATTCTTTCAATCTTCTAACCTGGGACTGATGTTAATATCTCACCGTTGGTTGCCATGAACATCCGTCACATGCCTTATTCCTTTGTTACTGTTGCAGAACATAGCATTCTAGCTTCTCACCCTTTCTGCAACAATCGAATTATCTCTCTTACTAAAGAATTCTGGTAGATCTTCACATCTACCATCAAGGAATGTATTTTCAGAAATCAGTTTCTATTCTTGACCATCTCTCAATGAGGAATAGCGTAGTGCTAGTTTAAACAGCTTCTTTGAAATCCTGAGAAGTCAGAAGAAATCACATTTTGGCTAATTTGTAGTGATTTTTAACGAGTCGACTCGGTTTGCTAAATTGCTTTGCAATGTGGTTTACAATATGGTTAGAAAATTGTTTTACAAAAAACGTGGCGACTTAGTATCTTATCTCTTTATTGAGCCACTAGCAGTTGCCCGCTGTCTCTCGTCCACGGTCAGAGTGCAACTGCAACTCTTCTACTTTTACTCATGCGTTGTTCTAATTATTCTGCGAACGTATATAATCAACACAAAAAATTGTTCAGTTTGATTCAGCAGTTCCTTAGATCAACGCGTTCAAACAAACAAAATGAATAGTTTCTTGCTGCTTTTTCACATTTTCCACTGATTCTCCGCTCGCTAAGGTATAATGGTTTTCTAGCGCCGTGCAGGAACACAACAAGCGCTTGATTGCGCTGCGATTTGATACCATATACACTCTAGTTACTGAAAAAGAGATTTAGATCCAATTGGTTTTGTTAAGATAAGAATCAGTTCTTAATCTTAAGGATACAGAAGCAACAATTCTGCTTATGTCTGACCTTGGTTTAAACTTTATACATAAGTTCTTGGTACTTTTGGTCGTAATCGTAAGTAGCCTTATCGTTCGAGATGTGCAGGTGGTAAGATTTTTCTATCTGGATTTCTTAATAACTCCTTAGGGAATCCTCACTTCGTCAGCTAAAGAAACTTGAACGTTTGATCCGTCCTGGTTAGTTAATCAGCGATTTTATTACAGCGAATGTCACTGTGACCCGGACTAGACAGATTAAAGTTTATGTTGTCGCTAAGCTCTTAGATCCAGGCAGCTGTCTATAGCATTTTTAGTTGCTTGGCTGTCAATAAAAATTGCTACTTTTTGTATTAATGTCGGATGTGACTACTTGTTTTAGTAGCCTACATGCCTGTCTAATAGCTTAAACTTCAGCCTGAAATATGCTGCACCTGTCGGGCAGTCCAGAGAAGACATCGGCCCCAGCTACGAGTTCCGTCTTGGAGCCAACAGTGTGTACGGTGATGTCGAAATCTTTATGACTATAACTTTTCTAGTCATTTCTAGACGGATAGTTTTACAAAGTTTAATAAAGATTTAGAATTTCACCATCACGGAAATACTATGTTATCGAAATACCTGATTCTCTTAGCCTTAATGCGTTGCGGAAACCGTTTCATGATTGTGAAGGTCAATGTGAAAGAGCTTCAAAATAACTGTGAGTGCATCAGTGTAGTTCCAATGCAGGTAGTTCCGAGTTAATCTAGAGAATCATATTTGGCCATTGTCCACATTTTTAAGCAAAAGTTTTGTTACATGAGCACAAGGCAATACTTGCTTTTTTTACTCTTTCTACTAAGCTACTTCCCAATTCAGCGTAGAGTCTAGGATTATTCCTAATTATTAAGCTTTGTTGGATAAAGCTAGTGGTTTCCATTCAATCTTGGAAAAGGAGAGAAGGGTATTTTATATCTGGTAGTGAACAACATCAGTTCAGTCTTGATTGGGTTAGCTCCAAGTCCACATCTAGTGTCCCAATCGCTTTACTTTTTTAAGAGCTGTTTTAATGTTCTCATTGGAGAAATGCCCGAGGACTTTTTGCAATAGTTTTTATTCAATGGAGGACTAAAAAGTCGTTGAGTTGTTGGATAACAAAATTGACAGTTCCAAAATAGTGATTTTCATGTTTGTTTGTTTCCTTTTTCAAAAGTGGTCTTAAACGTTAATTAGCCAGTTCATTTTCCAACACTTTAATCCAAGCCAAAAATCATTTGCTAAGGCTGAAAAGCTAACTACTCAGAGTACGATTTATAGAGATTTTGAACTATTTCAAAATGCATTAATTCTAAACCAACTCAATTTTTTTCAATTTTATTTTGCAGCAATTCCAGCCATGGGCCCTCAAAACCTACGGCGACCAAGCAAAAACAAAAACAATAACTCTTCGCAAAAAAGCTCGAATTCTAAAAGCACTCGAGGGCAAGGAACACAGTAAACCTGATAGTTCGAAGTTTCGTTTTTGGGTGAAATCAAAAGGTTGTACCAAAAATCTCTCAAACCTCTTTATTCCCAACTAATACCTCTTTTTCTTCCGTAAAATGAATAGCTTTCACAACCGTACGTCCAGAGAGTTTCGAAAATATACCCGACTACCCTGCAAGCAGCAATACAGAGTACCCAAATAATATCGATCTTTTTGTAGCATCAACAACAAAGGTAAGGGTAAACCTCTCATCTCAAGCTCTCTACTGATTTTTCTATTCTTTTTTTATAGGACTTCGGACAACGAATCTACCGTAAGGTAGCCGTCGTCGAAGAATTCTTCAACATCATCTACAACATCCATGTGGAAATGGGAGGTCGAAGTGGCAGACACGCCGGCCAAAAGCGAACCTATCGCATTGTGAGTTTGTATTGAACAAAAAAAACTTTTAAAGAACGCCTTCATACTTCATCAAACAATTGACTAATTTTTTCAACTATTTTCAGATAACCGAAACTTATGCCTTCCTGCCACGTGAAGCAGTCACTCGTTTCCTCTCAGCTTGCCCGGAATGCAAGAAGAACCTCCGACCACTCTCGCCGGGTCAATCTCCGGCCGATGAAGAGATGCCCAACGAGAGTTCGACGGAAATCGATGTTCTCAATGTGTCCTCGCAAACTGAGAGTTCAATCGAGATTCCCAAATCATCGATACCGCTTTTTAAAGTCGAAGCACCCCCTACAATAACTTTGCAATATCGAAAGAAGCCTTCACCCAACCCCAGTCCAATAGCTGTTTCCAAAGAAGAGATAAAAACTCCGACAGAGTCTTTGTCCTTCACTTCTACCTCATCTTCGACAGCTTTTACTTTTCCTAGTACTTTCCCGAAAATTCGGGTCAATCCGACCTTACAACCGCCCTTTATCGACCCTAATCCGATTCGGAATGGAACGCCAGCTACCAGTGCTCTCTCAACCACCACCACCACGTCCACCATTGGTCCTCAAATGAACTTTGGCATGCTTAATCGAGAGAGTCTGATCAGGTATTACGAGTTCATGAGGATTTTGTATGGCCAGTCAACACCTCCGATGCCTCCCCAACAACAGCCGTCCGAAAAAATCTCAGGCAAAAAAGAACCTTCCGAGGCTCCAAGGCTCACGCCCACACAACAAAATCTGACTCTTGAAGATGAACCAAGTACCAGTGCTGCTAGTTTGGCTCTTCATTCCGAATCGTTTCGAGGGTCTTCCACGCCCACGCCCACTTCCTCAACCATACCCTCCTCCTCCTCTCAACAGGTTCGTGCAATTAATCTCTCAAAACCTCTTTTCAGCTCCTCTCCGGAAACCTCGACCACCAGTCGGGATGTTCCACCTCAAACTCTTAAATCCGACATCCTTGTGGATCCAATGCCAACTCTAGTTCCTCCACAACTCATACATGTTCCACAGCCACCAACACAGATCAAACAAGAATCCCATTCCGACCAAACACAACAACTGGACCTTCGCAAACTGAAACCCATCACGTCGACTTATCTAACACTGACCCGCAGCATGGGTCTGAGCGATTCTGACGCCCTCATGTTAGACGACTTGGTGAGTAAGGACTTTAAATACACTTTATAAAAAAAAAAACAAGATTTTTTGGTTATATTAATTTTTTTATTTTCAAAATTTGTCATTACACACTTTGTTTTGTTAAATTTAAGTTTGAATTATGTTTTTTTAACGGATTTTTAATATTTAATTACGTTTTTTTCTCTTTTTTATAACGGATGAGCTTTCTTGACGCTATTTAACTTGAAAATTTATTCAAGATGCTTCGCTTCTCATCATGCTTTTCTTAAGAAATTATTTGTTTGGTTATGCTTAAATTTGTCATAAAATTTTATTAAATTTTGCTTAAATTTGTTGATTAAGTTTGACTTTTGAAATTCAAAAAAATTATAATAAATTAATAATAAATGCTTTTTTTAAATATATTTCTAGGAAAAATTAATTTTTTTATTTTATTTTATTTTTTGCTTTTTTCTTATATAAAAAAATAATTATTTTGTGCATTAAAAAATTAAAAAAACAAAGAGTTAAATTGCTTCCGCTTAAATATTTCGCTTTTTTACGCTAATTTTTGTTAAATTTGAATTTTTGAAAATTTGAATTATATAAGTAATGTTTTTAACACAAAAAATAAATTGCTTTGTTTTGTTTTTATTCTTATAACGCCAACTCGATAAATATTGTTTTATTTTAGAGGATTTATATGAATGCGGGTAAGTGATAGTTTTTAAGGAAAATTGTTTATATATTCTTTTAATATATTCTTAAGTTTAATATTTAAAGTGGTTTTGAAATAATTTTATATATATTCGAATTATTTCTGATATTGTGCTCATTACGGGAATTTTCTAATGAAGGGCGGACGAACTGTCAATGATTGCTTAAGCTAACAACCAAACTTTTCAATGAACGTGGTTTAACGATAAAAATTCAAAAAGCAATCTTTTAATAGCTAATAATAATGTTGAGCAAAATACTGATTGCATCATGAAAATCGACCTTATTTTGTGGAAAACTGTTTTATTATTTTTTTTCTATTTCTTTGACATTTCCTTAAGGGGCCGACCCATAGAATTCGTCAGTGCGTCAGCGTTTCAACTGACAGCACAATAGAATATACATTTTGTAATGAAACTCGTCTCATAAGCCACGCATGTGACGGATACGACGGATAGAGTTGCCCAACTTTCTACTTTTTGAGTCCGTTGATGCGTTGACAACTGAATTTGACGAGCAGTCATATCAATGTGTTCCCATAGCAACAAGGAAAAGCAATGAATTATCAAAATTATGTGCAAACAAATGACACGATTTTGATATTTTGATTTACATTTTTTTGTTCAGATTTGCGGTTTTGGGAATAATATTTACAAGTTTACAAAGTATTCTATGGGACGGTTCCATCCGGCAAATACGTTGGCAGCAACGTATGCATTGACGCTGACGGATTGACGGATTCTATGGGTCGGCCCCTTTATAAAAAATTAAAAATTCAAACGTCATAAGAACAAATTTGTGAAGACTTTGGCCTCTTAAGTGTTAACCATAGAGGGGTAACCTTCGTCGAATCGACGAACATCTATTTTCCTTTTTTAACAACGTGTTTTTGTGTTTAAGGACCTTGTTCTCATAAAAACTCAAACATTAAAAAGACTTACTGACTTAACAACAAACTCGCTTAAGTTAAATGACTTTTTACTGGCTTAACTGACTGAAGCGAGTTAAAAAGTACTGCGAGTTGCAGTCAATTTACTGCAAGTTAAAAAATAAGTATCGACTTCTCCTTTCCAGTAAAAGTACCTTTTTCAGTTGACTTAGTTAAAGTCTTTTATTTAGGATAGCTAACTGCGACTTAATTGACTGCATTACCAAAGTGCTGTAGTCTTTAAATCGCTGATGCACAATCAACTCCTTCTTACGTATGTCAATAGGTAATTTAGGTTAGGTTAAAGGGCTGACAGCTGATGTCGTTACCGTCATGGATCAGTTCAGATCCATTGTGATACCCGTGAGTATTGATTGATTGAGAGGCTCTCAAGGAACTTGATATGAGCGTCTCTCTAATCTGGATACCGGGTCATAGGGGCTATGAGGGAAATGAGAAGGCAGATGAGCTAGCTATAGGCAAGGATCAGCCCTTCACAACTCACTGGTAGTGAGAGTATTATGATGTTCTTGGAGTTGTGAAGGGCTATATCCTGACCAAATACACATGAGAAGGAAATCATAGGTGGAAACTACGTGTTATACGAAATGCCGCCAAACAAACCAAAGTCAATCAATTTAATTTCCAAACCAAGGCATGACATAGCCAGGATTGTCGCTACATGCAAAGGCATTTGCCCATTAGGGGAGCATGCGGCAAAATTGGATATACCACATAACTCTTTCTGCCGTAGCAGTAAGAACCAAGACTAAATAAGAAACAGTCCCACACTTTCTATGCCATTGTCCAACCGTGGCTTGGAAAAGAGCAACTTAGTCCATTCTTCAACGTATGAGAACGTCAGAATTAGATCAAACGGGTAGGGTAGGAGAATAATACAACATTATATATAGAATTGTACGTGCGGAACATACATCATCCATAATCCATTTTTAAATCTATTTAGAATCTCACGAGGTATGGTATCAAAACGGCGCACTCAGCGCTAATTGTGTCCTACTTACGCGTAGGACAGCCATTTTTACCAACTTACTTACCATTGATAATCAAGCTTATAAGAACCTATGTGCTTAGCTAATCAAGCCATTTAGAGACATTGATATAGTTGAAAATGTTAGTAAATGGAGTATTAGAAAGTTCTTCTAAGTCCCGAAGAAAAAATTACCGAGCAATTTCTTCCTTTGATAGGAAAGTGCGGGGCAGTGACATACAAAGTGTGAAGTGTCTTAATGCACCCCCTTGTCACCGCATCCTCGCCACAACATCTTCTCTGTAGTGCCGCGGGTGTCAAGAAGTTTCCAACTTTCAGTTATTCTATTTGGGATTTCCCGCTTTAAATAAAAGGTTGGGGAGCTGACAAACTGAGTTTGGCTTACTTCAAACGTTGATCCTAATCCTGCTAATTCATCGGCTCTTTCGTCACCTGCTATACCTCTATGGCGCAGCTGGGGGGGGGGGGGGGGTGAAGGGGGCCGTCACCAAGGAGAGGCAAAACGATTTCGTTCAATTATACAAGTGTTTTACAAAAAAGTTAAAGAACCTCAAAACTTGACTTTTCTTGTTTTCATTGCTGCAAAATCGTTTATGATATCTTCATAATCCCAAGTTGCAACTGTTTTACTTTCTATTGAAAGAATTGCGATTTGAAAGCCCATATGCTGGCTCATAGTTTGTCTAAAGTAGGATCTTTTTTATTAATTTTAATTAACTGAATGATCTTTGGCTGGATGCAACAGAAACTGGTATAATCAGTAGTATCTTCAGTGCTGTCGCTAAAGTCTTGTAGGCTTCCAGTTCCATTGAAGAAATGTAGAATAAAAATTGTTCTCCATTTTTCTATTCTCTTTTCAATAAAAGCATGATACCTTCAATATTACTGTACAATTCTTCGCTATCCAAATCATCAGGGTAGAATCTTCTCCTTAAATCAGTCCAAGGTTATCACTCATCACATTTTTCTCCTGACATTTTTCACTTTCTCCGAATTATCTTCATGGTACTGACGCCAAAATCGTTACATTTTTATTTTCCTTTTGGAAATGACACGGTCGCATAAATCAGTTCTCCATTCATCAAGTTTGTCAGTCAATGTTTGCAAATGTAACAATACACAAGTGGTACTTATTCCCTTTTCCAGTAATCGTTTGTGAACTTTATCAAAAGATGAGAGGGTTTCCGCCCAGAAAAACAGGAGAGATCGAACACATGATACTCGCTCCTGTTTTACTGCTTCTTTTCAGTGCAATTCGTTTTTCGGCATATCAAGATAGTTTGTCGTTTGTTCAAATATGGTTTCAAAAAAACCAAAGTACATCGACAAACATGTATCAGTAGTTCGCGTGCAACATTCAGAAACGTGTATTATATATCACGAGCATTGAAACATCTCTATGGATTATAACAACGTGGGGACAGAACATGTGTACTTAGAACGAAATTCGTTTTCAAGGCTCTCTCTCTGATCAAGCTATCCTGTTGCTGTGCCGTCCTGAGCCTCAGGCGGAAAATTTCCTAGCTTCGCCACTGCTTCAAACTTTTAGAGCAACCAACTTCAGTGACATATGGGTAGCTAAGTAATTGGACTAAGGCCTTATCCAACATGTCGGAATTCAACTGGCTATACCGAACCTTCACAACACAAACTTGACTTCACTCCCAAATTGCAATACTAGGACCTGGTCAATACAGGTTAGGTTAGGTAAGGTTAAAGTGGCTGTTATTGATGTTAAAAAACACACTTAGGCCAATCAAAGGCCCATTGTGATACCACATGAATCTAAAAAGACTTTTCTTCGAATGCTCATTGAAACCAATTAGAGTTCCTTACGAAACGTAGAAGATTAATTATATTAATATGTTCAAGATCGTTAAGATCATTGTAGAAGTATTCTCCTAAGTGAATCACATCTTTACGAGCAAGAGCAGGACAGATACAAAGGAGGTGAAGAACTGTTTCCTCCTCCTCCTCATCCATGCAGCTTCTGCAGAAATCATTAGAAAATACGTCCAGTCGCGCAGCGTGTCTTCCAATTAGACAGTGTCCAGTAATGACATAAATTAAGGAGCTTATATGCAATGTGCTTAGAGATATCAGGCATCTACATCTCTCTAAGTCCAAATTAGGCCAAATGTTTTCCCTTGCCTGGAAGATGGTTATGTTATTCCACCTGATGTTAGTTCTCCAAATAGCATCTTGTTGTAGCAAAAGTTTACATGTAGCGATTGGTATACCAACATAAGCCATTTGTGGTTTAATGGGTAATGTTGTACCATGCAATCTCGTCGGCTTTGCAATTTGATGGAATGTCTCTATGGCCCAGCACCCAGTGAAAGTGAATGTTAAACTGTTGTGCCATCTCCATTAGAAACGATCGACAGTTTTGGACCGTAATCGAGTTTGTAGAGACAGAGTCCAGGGATTTTATAGCGGATATCAGATGTGGATACTCTGAGCCAGGACAGGACCAACTTAATTGCCAAAAATTCTGCCTGAAACACGCTACAATGATTTCGAAGGCTGAATGAGAGATTTAGTTTTAGTCGATCGGAGTACACACCTCCACCAACCCCATCTCTAGTTTTCGATCCATCTGTATAGAAGTGGATTGCCTCGTCTTCCAGGAATGTTTTATTTTCCCAGAAGAAACGGGGAGGGATAGAAGTTTGAAAGTTTCTATCGAACTGTAGTTGAGGAACGGTGTAGTCTGTGTGCTTTGGATTTGATTCTAAATAATTAAGAATAACCGAGTGGCCAATGTTATTGTTAGTCCACTGTGAAGAGGCATTCAGGCGAATAGCAGAACTAGCAGTTATTGCTATTTGTTTGCTGATTATATCCAGAGGTGTTAGATAGAGTAGGGTGTCTAGTGCCGCAGAACGGGTCGTACGAAGTGATCCGCTTATACTTAGACATGCTGAGCGTTGCACTTTACTAAGCTTATCGCAGTTCATTTTTACGTCCAAGGCAGTCCACCATACTGACACATCATAAAGAAGAATCGGTCTGATTACTGATGTGTATAGCCAGTGAGTGATTCTGGCAGACCCCATTTGCTACCAATGGCTTTCTTGCAGATTTTCTTATTTAATGTTTATTGCTCTTTCCATTTTTCTGTCTTAGATAAGACACAGATATTTAGTTTCCTCTGAAAACTTTAATTGGACACCGTTTATAGAAGGAGGGTCGATGTGCAGAGTTTTATATTTCCTAGTGATAAGGACCAAATCGGTTTTGTGAGGCTTGACGCCTAAACCACACCGATTCGCCCAAAGTGATAGCTTATTTAGAGCGTTTTGTAAGCGTTCTTTTAGGGTATTTATAGATGCCTCCCTTAAACAGTTATAGCAACGTCATCAGCATAGGCTATCACTCTGAAGCCCTCTCTATCCAGACAGGTAAGAATTTCGTTAACTACTAGATTCCAGAGTTGATGTGGTCAATACAATAGTCGACGAAAGTCTACTGGATGTATCGTTTTTCCTCTAAAAAGTTGAACCTAATTTGTTTCACTATGATAATCCTAATGAGCCATTCGATACTTTCTTATTTTAAGCTTCGCTTTCAGTTCTCTGTCTCTTAGGTTAGGTTTGATAAGGTTTAAATGGCTGAATTTGTTCATATTTAGTCCGCGTGGATGCAGTGTGATACCACATGAATCTTGGGAACATTATTCTTTTCATAGAAAATGTAAGACTGATCTAAAAATTTAAATTTAACATTAAACCAATTTGTCTGCGACATGATGAGAGATCACTTGTAATGTAAATGTCATAGTCAAGTTTGTTATTCAAAACTTTAGTCTGGGTTTCAATTTAAACTCTTTTACCACTGTCTCGGGTATAAACTCTTAACAAGTAATTAAAAAAAGGGTTGCTACTTTTCTCTGTCTATAAGCAAACACACTAAGGGTGTCTTTTTTCCATTCCGGTAAAAAAGTACCTAAATACTGCAGCAAAAATGTATAACTTGCGAAAAATGATTACATTCAAAAACATTTTCGTTCAAGTGCTTTATCTTTATCTTTTTGATTAAATGAAAAACCACGAAAAATGACGTCTTACTTTCCGTTCTGAAAAAATAAGAGCAACATGTTGCTTCTTCAAACTTCAACTATTCAGCGCTCTTCCACTAGACTTTGCATACCTTCAACAAAAAAAGGAAACAAAAAACATGAAAAATTACTCTTCCTTTCATTGTTTACTTGAAATAATGATTTCTGTTTTAACTGTCTTCAAGACGCTCAACAAGAAAAAACGATTCTCAAGAGTCCGTAACCACTTTGCAATTGCCAAAATCCAATTTAGGTACTTTACGAAAGAAATATCTTAACCCTTCGTCCATAACTACTATGTCTGCTTTCGACATTTTGTGTAAGTCTTCTTTCAAAAAACCGCAACCAAACAGTCAGTCAGTATCTTTAATTTTTGTTGTGTGTACATTGAATACCGCAACAGGACTTCATTTAATAACAGAAAAACACAACAATAGCTAAAACTATACCAACATCTCCTTTTGTTCTATTTTTTTCTTCACCCCGCTACTGCTGGCTGGTATCTCAAATTCGCCGGGCTTCTCTTTTCTATAATTTTTTTTGATACGAATGAAAAAATAACTGCAAGAAAATGGAAGGAAACCCTCCTTCCAACACTCTCAGAGCCACCCTAAAGGATGACGGTATTGATGATGGTATGAGGTACATCCTTTTTTTCTGGTGCGTCCTCCAAAACAATTTCTACTAAAAGAAATTCATAAGACAAGACAACTGAACATAGAAGAAGAAGGACGCAAAAAAAAAATAAGTTTAAGGAAACGTCGACATTCAGGAAAGGATCCCGATCCCATCCGGAAAAATAACGACAGAACGCTATGCTTGGCAAGAATTAAGGTGGGAGTGATGTAGAAAAAAAAAATCTACCCGAATGGCGCCCAACACCAAACTTCATTTTCATCCCTTTTACCCCCTTTCAATCTTAGGTGAAATCTTCGACATTCTTCTGGAAAATGTTTCAAAGGAGGACGCCTTTCTGCCCCACCCACACTTTCCTAAGCAGACAGGACCTTCTCATCCTCATCCAAGAAACAACCACAAAAAAAAAATTGAAAACTTCGGTCTTCCTCCTCGGGCACAAAATAAAATTCCACTGAACTAAACTGATGGCTGATATCGTTTGGGTTGGGGCATTTCGGTGTGATGTGGCTTTGGTAGAAGGGTCATCCTTGTTAGAAGAAAACTTGATTGCATTTCTAAGACGGACCAAAGGAAACCACAAAAAAAAAATATGGACACTTCGTAGAGAACGAAAAACAAGAAAAAGATAAATGAAGGACGGGTTTGGGTCCCCATAGTTCGGATGGATTTAATTTGTAAGAGTTTTTGGACACTCGGATGTCATGTGATCTGTGGAGGGAAAATGACATCTGAGGTCCTTTACAACTTCTCCAAAAGACAGAAAGAGATCGAAAGAGACAGAGAGATAGGTCAATCCATACCTTAATGAAGTTGTATTCTTTTAAAAATTTTGTCGGACAGACATTACGTGTGTTCCTTATATTCGACCGTCTCGAGTACTGTTTTTCTTTTTCACCTTTTCCCTGCCATTTTAAAACGTCTACGTCTTTGAAAGACCAGTAAGAGAGAGGATTTATGGTCGCCAAGTGCATTGGGTTCAGGTAAACAGTGCTCCGCCTCTGGGCCGCTCACATATGAGTCTTATTCATGTACGAATGACTTTAAGGACCAGAAAAAAAGGAACTACTTTAATACCATGATGGCCCATTCTCCCAATCCGAAAACTTACATCAGCATGACTCTTTCTTATTTCCTTTCTCTGCAATGGCATCATCATCATCGTCGTCGAGCAACGTCGTCGTCGTCTTCCACAAAGGAGACCCCAAGTGTGTTTAATTTGTTCCCGAAAAAAGGACGAATATACTCTCACATGCAAAACAACACACAAATGCTGTCTATTTTTGTATTCAAAGGAAGCGATAGGAACTTGACTGAGAATGAGAAGATCTGTCACAGTGGGACTTGTTTTTGAAAAAAAAATATCACCTCTAATTTTTCACATATGAACGATTTTTGTATCACTTTGACCCACTGTATGACGTTCCCCTGTACAAAGTACAAATGTTTTTTTTTCGTTTTATTCTTCGTTTTGGGGCATCCTAAGGACTCAATGGAAGTCCTTGAAGAATACAATGTACACTCCTTACCTTCTTATATTCCCCCCCCCTTATTCACTCCTTCTAGTTTTCCATCACCATTCCACAGCCTTGACTATGTGTAGTGGAACATAAATTCATGGTAAATGGCACAGAGAGAGAGAGAGAGAGAGTGAGGTTTTCGAGGTGGCTTGTGTTTATTTCTAAGACAGTCGACATCAGGCGGTTTGGGGTAGATTGAGGATGAGAAGAGAATACCTAGTTAGTGTTTCTTAGTTAGAAAGATACAACATGTGTGTGGGATATCTCTGTATCTGCATCTAAAGACAAACAACGACCATTTCGACCAAGGATAAGGTGTAGGTCCTCCTCTAGCTATAGCTGTTGTAGACATTTTTGTATGGGAAATAATGGAGGGTTTGAGGTATTGTTTTTGGTTAACAGTTTGCCATTATCATTTTCTAACATTAACCATGGATCATCCCACTTCTCCACCTTTGCCTACGGAAATGTCCCTCTGCTGTGTTAAAGTCACTTAGACTTAGTTAAATTCAGAGAACCGAAAGTTAGTAGATTTTTTGCTTTATTTCTGCTTTTTTTCGCTTGCGAGTGGTTGACGGGTGGGTGGTCGCTAAAGCCTGTACTTTTTTATTAAAAAATCTCTGTTTGGTTTCAGAGTGAAAGATGTTTGACGTCCTTAAATTGAGCTTAAAACGAAACTCAATTATGAAGTCTGGTTATCAAGTTATGACGTCATGTCATTTTCACACTTAAACTTTCTGAGACCCCACTGATATTTGCTTGCAGTTTGAACACAGACTTTGTGTTCCTTATCAAAAAAAGGCCTTGAAATCCACTTTCTCAAAAATATGGAAAAATTGTTTTATGAGGTTAAGTTACCAAAATATAAGGAATTCCCATTTTCAGAGGCAAACCTCTTCTTACAATTTCTTATTGCTAACAATTCATTTTTTCGAAGTACATAGCTTGTGACAAATGATGCATGAAAACAAGGGACGTGGACGTCTTGTATTTATATCCGGAAACCAAATTCATTTTTGACAACTGGTTACGGCGAAGTGCGTTAGAATAATTGCTTTAAATTTTGGCCCCACTGTTGAGTTTTCTGTAGGTTGAATATTTCCGCTAAAATTTGCACTGAAATCTTAAGTACTCATATCAGATCGAGATTCAGTTAGGGACGGTCTAGGATCTCATCTACCGTGCAATGGCTTGGCTTTTAGACAAGTCTGCTAAGTACCGCCACGTCTTTCAGTCATTCGTGCTGTCAGAAATGCAAATTTGAATTCAATTTTAATCTACTTCTCATGTTTCTAATAACGCCAACCCTTTCTACATCGAAACAGGAAAGACTTACTCAAGATGACAACTCCGTCATGTTACTAAATCTATTTTGGAGTCCTTCTCAAGCACCTTCACCCATTCCAGCACTTCAAAAACTTCATTTGATTTCCAAACACGTCCCACAATCTCATATAGCCCTCGTACCTCTTTATTAAGATTGTGTCAAAGCTTAAAATCGCAACACCTTAAACCAGAATGTCCTTAATTCAGAGGTGCGTGCGTGTGTTTCTATATTTATGTGTGATGGACCCTTTTTCTCCCCCTTCAGGACACTCACAATCGTAACAAAAGTAACATTCTCGACAAAATTATTTTCTCATTTAACTAATTTCTCTCTAAGATGGTAAATCCCATCCGCCTTCTCCACCGCTGAATTCTGATAGAGAACAGCAGGGGTTAGGTAAGGTACTCGTAAATTAGCATATTTTCCGTCGTTTCTTATTTTTTTTTTCTTCATCGTGTACCCCCATCGAGTGATGTTATTAGATTTCGATTAGACAGCGGTGGGGTGGGGTGTTGTTCGGGACACATCGTCCTAACCTCGTGTATATGAAGTCTACCACCAACCCCATGATCGACGACTTTTTTTAATTCAAAATTCAGACCCAGGGAAAACAACGCAATGGCATTCGGCACGGAAAGTTAAGTCAAACAAAAAAATCCTTCTTATCCACCAAACAACATTTGATGGATCCTTTTTTTCGTTTTCGGTCCCAAAAAAAAAAAAACACTCAAGAGTGTATTTTCTTATATTCAAAACGATTCAAAAGGATAACCATTAGAGAGAGAGGGAGAGAGATTTGGGTGAAAGAGATTACGTAAAAGTCCAACTGACACAAAGGGGTTAAAGTAGGAGGGGGCGGGGAGGGGAAACAATTCAAACGGTTCAAAGCATTAAATTCCTAAAAAATCAACAAAAAAAGAAGAACACCAAGGAGACATCCTAACAGCCAGAGAAGAAGCCTTGAAAAAGGATGAGGGAGTTATTTTTAAAGGGTTTTGCATCCATTCGACAGTAGATTAAACCCTTATCACAGCCAGGAGGGACGACGATGATGACAATAAAAAAAAAAACGAAGAAGAACGAAAAAATTAACACACATACACATTGAGAGGGAGAAGAAGCCAAAAATCCCTGATGGGTATACAACGACGACAACGCCGAACGACGACCAACCCCCGCTTAAGGATGTCTTCCCACACCCAAAATTTCTCACACCTCGACCCTCAATGATCAATCCCCCACCCTATCTGGCATATCCGTCCTCAAAGAATTTACGCAAATTTCAGAGAAAACTCAACAAAACGAAAAAAAAAAACGAACGAAAACCCAAAGAAAACAGCTGAAAAAGATGGGTAATGCTGGAAATCCTTGAAAAAAGGATCCCTTAACCCTTTTTGAACTCCTTCACTCGCTACCCTTATCCCTGTTGATACTATTTTCGTCTTTTGTTTGATGTGCGGTGCGTATATTTTAAACGAGCTAGCGCAAGGGTAGCAACCGCCAACATTTCTTTTGCCAAAACGTCGGGGTTGTCTCCCTGGTTCCCTTATATCCTTTTTTTGAACTTTCAAATAAGAATCGCCGGTCGTCGACCGGGAGAACGCAATTTTTTTTTTTTGTTTCGCTATCGTGTTTGTAACCCATTCACTTGCTGCGTTTAAACTCATTCCGGACCCCTCTGTCGAAGGACATGCTGGAAAACGAGCCAGCGAACGAACCCTTTGTAAGGATATAAAACATCGACGCGCAAGAATATTATACATATCTACACGCGAACGCGAAATTTCGGTAGGAAAATTAATGTTCCTACCTTCTTTACTGGTACTCATTTCACTTCGACCCTCCCCCGCAGGATAATGAATGTTCCCCAAGTTATCCTGTCATTCCTCAATCCATATCCCCTCACCCCGCAGCCATTTCTAATTCCATCTAAGAATTCTCTTATACAATTCTCGTCTTCCCGGAGACTTTGGCATGTATGAGGATAACACATCCTTCGCGTGTGTATTTGCTCAAATGTATTTCGTATATCCTTTCGCATAATGCGACGAAAATCGCATTGAAGGAAAATCTGACGAAATGTCACATATGAAGCATTTTTTTTCTTCTCTTTTCTTTTTTGATGGAAATGGTTGATATGTTAAAGTGAGAGGGTGAGACAAGGGGTGATGACGAAGAACATAATCCATCATTCAGTTGGGCCTGTGCGTTGTGTTATTGAAATGACAGCGCGTGGGTTGGAATAGCAGTACGCGAACTTTGTATACGCACCCTTTAAGACCTGCGACGAAGACGACGACGACCGACGACGAGATGGGACTTTTCTTTCAGTGTTTTTGGTTCACTTCAACTTTCGAACGCACATTGAACTCAAGCCACAATTTTTGGACGAAGATGACGATGGGAGGTTTCTTGAAAAGCAGCCTGAAATTTTCAGGGAGGATAGGAGTTTTGAATAGTCAGTCAGTTTTGGGAAGTTAGGGGATTTGTTGTGTGTTATTAAAAACTCCAACTAAGACGAGCGGTAGTGGATTTGTGGTCTGAGGGGCCTTGAAGAACCAAAACAAAAAAATTATTTCGAACTCGAAAACAACATGCTCGTAGGATTTTCATTTTATTTCGCTCTATTGCGAATTTTTCCATACAATTTTTATACTTCTTTTGTAGGTCATTCCAATGGATAGTAAAATGCATTCTAGTATTGCGATTTTTGCCAAAGATCGCAGCGCCATCTCTTGGGAAATAGCGGAACAAACCCATTTTAGCAATATACAAATTAGTTCTACTACTACCCGATAGATGGCGCTGCAATCAGTGGAGAGAAAGTAGGCCTTCTGATATTCAGTGATTTTCGTAAGATTTCTATGACACCTCGATCTCCTTTGTGGTTAATAAATTCCGAAACTGCGAATTTTCGACAGCGATTGAAGCGCCATCTATTATGTAGTAGTGAAACGAATGACAACAATGCATTATGAAAGCCAACGGAATGGCCTACAAAGAAAATCTTAAGAAAATACTTAAGGTGGCGCTACATTCTGTTGTGGACTTGGGCCTCAATCGTCAACAGTCTCCGCAAGCCAGCTCGGTCCTTATAGCTAGCTGTCTCCAGTTTAGCACTTCAAGTTGATTGAGGTCCTCTTCCACTTGAGTGCGCCACCTGAGTCGCAGTCTTCCTCTCCTCTTACATCCCTCGGGAATAGTATCGAAGGCTTTCCAGGCCGGAGCATTGGTGTCCATCCGCTCTAAATGACCGAGCCATCTGAGTCTCTGGACCTTGACCCTTCTGGTTGGGTCCATGTCGTTGTACAACCCGTAAAGTTCGCTGTTATATCTTCTACGCCATTCCCCTTCAATGCACACGGGGCCAAAGATGACCTGAAGAACTTTACTTTCGAAACAGCCTAAGGCACTTTCATCCGATTCATCCGGTCCAAGCTTCTACACCATGCAGCAGGACTGAGATGATGAGGGTGTTGTACAATTTAACCTTAGAGAGGGCTTTTCCACTCAATTGCTTTCTTAGCCCAAAGAAACAGCGATTAGCAACAGTTATTCTTCGTCTGATCTCGGCGCTAATGTTATTGCCCGTGTTTATAGCGGATCCTAGGTAGACAAATTCCTCTACTACTTCGAAGTTGTATGCGTTTATTTTGACGTTCTGTCCGAGCCGTTCGCGTCGGTGTTGGGTGTCCTTCCTCGAAGACAGCATATACTTCGTTTTTCCCTCATTTACCGCTAAAACCACTTTTGCAGCTTCTGTCTCAATTCCCACAAAGGCGCCATTAACATCACGCTGTGTTCTTTCGATTACATCAATATCATCGGCGTACGCGAGAAGTTAAACAGATTTGTGGAAGATAGTGCCTCTGGTGTTGATCGTGGAGTTCTGCACTATCTTCTCAAGAACGATGTTAAAGAAATCGCACGACAGTGCGTCGCCTTGTCTGAATACTTTTTTGACGTCGTAAGATTCCGTAAGCTCGTTGCCAACCTTGATGGAGCAGCGTGAGTTCTCCATCGTCATTTTGCACAAGTAAAAGAGCTTGGCAGGGATGCCAAAACTAGACATAGCTTTATACAGTTCGTCTCTGTAGATGTTGTCATACGCGGCCTTAAAATCGATAGAAAGGTGGTGGGTATCGATTTGGAGTTCATAGGTCTTTTCCAGGATCTGCCGCAACGTGAAAATTTGGTCGATGAGGCTTCATAAAAGTGCTTGGAAAATTCCAACATGCCAGAAAACTGACATTTCGGCAAAAGCTTTATTTTTATAATAGAGAATTTTTTACTGATTGGAAAACACTCATTGGAAAAATTCACCTTTCTCCAATTGGAATTGGGCGCCTTAGAGGTATTCCAATTGCCATTTAGACATAGTGTCTAACCGGAGCTCGGAAAAAGCTAATTAGAAGGAAATGATCATTTTCGAGATCATGTCCCTTACGTAGTTCTGAACATACCAAGCCACTTCTTGGATCGATTTATGTAATGAAGTTCACATACTGCAAATTGTAACATTTGAGTTTAAAATAAAAAAAAACTTGGAGCCCACTTTTGTGTGTGACAAATGCCACTATGCATTCTTTGTCCCCATCACTTTTGTGCCACCAGCACTAAAATGTATACACAAACTGACAAACAACACTTTCTCAAGTATCCAAACGCTAAAGGCGGTAATGTTCCTTCAGCTCCTCTGTCTATTTGCTACTGCCATTGCTGATGTTACACATGTAGGTACATATACAAACATATATGACTGGGCATTGTGCCCCCCAAAAAGAGTTTTGTCAGTTCGACTTTGTCTCGAAAAATGTTCATACGACGACGACACCAACAACGACGATGACAGCAATGAACCGGGCACAGTCAGTCGAGTTGTGGCGATGATGATAACATGCATGCCAGAGGACCTGCTGCAGGTCTGGTGGGTTGGGTAGATGGTGGTGAGGCAGTGACACTTTATATGCGGCTCAAAGGAGAGAACAGACAAAAAAAAGTCAAACATTCAAGGTGGAGTGGCGCGATGGAGACGAGAAAGCCTCGTGGTTCTTTTTTTCCATTTTCTATTTTATATTTTAGGTGGGCGGTGGGTTGTGTTACTATACTCGTACATTTCCTCGCCTCTATGACTTGTCTTCTTCAACTGGGTTCCATTTCCATGGTCTGGTCATGTCTCATGCCATAAACATTTTCTTTCTGGATAACGTTTGCCGCTTTGACAATGTGTGCCGTTAACATTTTTTTTTTGTTGTTGTATAGCTTTTCCTGTGCCGTCATCGTGTCGTTTTGGGTTTTAGAAGCTTGTGGGGGATAAAGACGAATAACCAGGAACGGGGCCATTTATAGACCAAGACGCCATATTCAACCCCCTTTCCAGGGGGCTGCGAGAACCCAAGAAATAGCAGAAGAAAATGTGTTTTCCAAACCAACCCCCTCCTCTTCATCTTTTTCGACATAGTGAGTATGAGGACCGACGAAGAAGAAGAAAATTATGCGAGTGAAATAAAAATTTTCTATCCTCGGATGTGGCATGAGTCAGGGGTGTAAATGTGAAGACGAGGGTCCTGATGGTTTTATGGAAGGATAAGAAAGCAGCCAGCAGTCTCGTTTTGGGTTCAGTTTTTTTTTTTCACTTCATTTCTCAGTGCCCTCCTCTGAATTCTGAGTATCTAAATGTGTGTCTGTGTGTGTATCGTCCTCGTACTCATTTCCGTTTGCATTTCGTATAGACATGGTTCCCTTTGGGTTATACCCCATTGCCAAATGGATGTTATCAGGAGAATGGGTGGCGAAGGGGTTTCGGGACGTTACCAAACGACAGCAATACCAGCAGAAAAACGGTGGCCATAAAAATTTAGCTTCCTCTTTCCTTGCGCTTTAGATGAGATGATGCTAGAATCCTTAGGCGGACAGAAGGACACCCCTGGTTTTACTTTTATTTTTCGCCTTTTTTTTTTGAATCCTTTAGAACTTTAGTCCTGACTGAATGTGTCTCAGGAAAAAGGATCCGTCTTTCTTATTCTATATCGTCAACGGCATTGGCAGCAACATCGTGATGGAATGGATGAAGAAGAAAAGAAACAAAAAAAAAATGGTATCCCCCACTCCTGGAGAGACCCATCCCCATCCCATTTCGTTCCATCAAAATGAAGATGGGTTCTTCAGGATACCACTGACTTTCATTAATTTCGAATGTTCAGCCTTTTTTTTTGCTGCTTCTTCTTCTTCTTCATCTTCGTCGACATTTTCAACGTCGTCGTTGTCTTCGTCCTTCATCCATTGAGTTAGTGGTTCGTGTGCCGACTTCTCCTCTCCGGCACAGGATATTCAATGTTCCGGTTCCACTTCTTTTTTTTTTGTGTTGCTCTCGAGTTTTTATTTTCACGTATAATTTTTTTTTGTGAAAATTTTCGTTGGTGTAGGTATTTTCCGTTTGAGTGTGGGAGTGGTTAATGTCGAAGTCAAACTTGCGTCCTCTTCATCGCACAGTTGGAAGGTTTTTATTTTAGCTTTATCGCGTGGGATTCGAAGGGAAGGGATTGAAAGGGGTTTAGTGTATTCATTGTTCCTGTCCGCTTGGGGGTATTTTCGTACCCTCCTCTAGCCTCTGCGGGTGAGAGAGGGTGTACACAGGACCACTGGTGCGCTTAGTAATCGCTCTTAATTCCTTGAAGTATTCCTTTTCTTTTCGATTTGGTAACTAAAATAGATCTGTTCTAGCTCTTTCTGCATTTCTATGGCTATCTCGTTCGCTGAGTTTTTTTTTTCTCATTCCTTTTGTTCAGAACAAGTCAAAATCAGCGGTTGCATTGTCCAAAACGGATTCCTGCAGCTCTATTCAGGTTTTTGGGTTTCGTTTTTCTTTTTGTTGCAAACTAGATTCTGGGTGATGAGTGCGGTTTTGATGGGTTTTCTTTGAATGACCGAAGGAGGTTGCGTTTTTTCAATTTTTTTTGTGTTCTGGACGGAATACTCGTAGGGGGAGGGGAATAGAAAATCCTCTGTGAAAGATGTTCAAGGTTTTTAATTTCTTTTTAAGTTTTTTTTTTTTAATTTTGAAGTTCATTCATTTTGTTCAACGGAGAAGAAAACTGAAGGTACCCTACATAATTTTTTTTTTCTAAGGATCTGTGTCCCCAGGATTATAGTCACTGTTAACTTAACAAACACAATTCTGTCTGAGTCGTTAATTTGGTTTCTCCATGGCAATACTTATTTTTAGAAAAAATCAGATTCCGAGTTCCTTTTGAAGTAATGATAATTTTGGTTTTAAGGGGTAACATTTTCAGCTGTCATTGAAAATATTTCTAAACAGGTCATAAAGACCATAATACACAAAAATGAGGGCAAGAAAGTCTTCTATCAATCGTCGAAAACCAAATTCATTTGCGATGTGTTGTTAGCGATTTTTTCCACAGATACCATTTTGACTCGTTTTGGCCCCACAGTTTTTTTTTTTTTTCATTGAATCTATCGTAATTGTCCTATACCTTCTTATTTGAAAATTGTCAAGGGATAAAAATGTGTATTCAGCGGACACAAATATGAGAAATGAAAAGAAGAGATAAATCGAAAGGGAGAGAGAGAGGTCTGCTGAAGCATACTCCCTTGACAGTGGCTTCTACAGTTCCGATCAGAATGATCTACACTACATATCCAAAGGCAACATTTAAGAGGGCAACTACAACATTATTTGGATATCACGCCGATATGTTCTGTTGCGGACAGTACAATACCTTAGCCCACTTGTCGCGGGTTGCTCTTGTAGTGGATGTCCGAGAGAAAATGCTAGTTCTGAAGCCTTGGATACATAAGATCCACTCAAACGGCATAAAGACAGACAACACATTCGTGGATGGACTCCGACTCTTAGTCTGGAAACGGATTCCGACTGATCGGCTTCGTCCAGATTCACTGTGATAACTTAGTCCAGGCTGCTGGCATCCTCATCGAGGAAAGCTAATACAAAATGTTTGGTTTAAAGTCGGTCTTAACGGTCCTTATCATAGTAGACACACGCTTCCATCGATGTTTAAGCCGTTTCGGAAGTCCGTTTGGCTCCAGACGTACGAGTGCTGAAATCTGAAGAACAATTACTTATTCCGATCACTGCTTCTAGGCTTAGAATAAGAGGTCAATGTACCACTTACAACTGTGGATGAGAACGTTTAAGAAATGTTAAGAAGGACGTCGCAGTAGTGGTAGGCAGAGTAGAGGTAAGGGGACCTTACTGGATAATGCTTGCTAGAGACCAAGAAACGGAGTCAGTAAGCCTGTTTGGTCATCCTTTTTTTTTTTGGTAACACCTTTTTTACACTACGTGTCAAGCCCGTTTAAAACCCTTTATTCATAACTGCAAACTGCACTTACAAAAAAGTAAGGAAATAACCCATCGCTGCACATGTTTCCACTTAACAACATTCATTGATCTCCCACCCTCTATCAACAACAGTACCCACCCACCATCACCCCAATATGTCGTCTCATAGCAGACTATTAAGCACATCCGTGCCTATCCAGAGCACGTCATTCAGCTGAACTTATAATTGTCAAGTGGTCTGGTTGCAATCAGTCATATGAAAAGTGAAAGCAAGAAAAAAAAAACACACCAACACACCCATTCATTCACCTGTTTTCAAAAAAAAAACCAAGAAAACACAAACAAAAAGAAAATCATCATTTTTTAGTGTCTGCTAATCCATTACCACTAGAAGGTACTAAATCGAGTGCTTAACCAACCGGCAGTCATCTCGCACTTTAGCAATATTGTTGCTCAATAAAAAACAGCTCACAAGTCGCAATCCACAAAACAGGAGTATACTGCTGCTACGTGAAGAGAAAACAAGGATAACTGTCTGAACTGAACAAATAAAAAAAAATTACAAACAAAAAAGAAGAAAAATCGAACGAAACTTTTCTAATACAATCAAATCACCATCACATCACTATGCCACCATCCCACCCACTCGGAACACTCCCTTTGCCTTTTCTAACTTCATATTTCACAAACAGCAAGAGAAGTAACTCAATAAAGAGAGAGACTTAGCCAGAGACAGAGAGAGAAAGAGAGAATCTAAATTCTAAACACTGACAGCCAGCCAGCCAAGCCCGCACCCTGAACCTGATGTGTTGTTTTGTAGTGCTCGAGCTTGCGGAAAATGCAAAAGAAACACAATTTTTCTAAAACCGCTCTCGCAAAAGAAAACCTGCAAACGAGGTCAAATTGGGTTTTTTTCCTTTTGTCGCTTTTTAATAAAAAACAAAGGAAGAAAACTTAACGACAAAACAACAACAACAACAGCACTACAATCGTAGTCTGGTTTCATAAATAAATAAATACAGACAGACTGAGACCGACCGCTCCCGCCCACCCCTTTCGGGTCGAGAGTTCAGTTAAATCTCTCTTTCCCCGCGACTAAAAAAAAAAAAACATAAAAAGAAAATTGCGCGGAAAACCACTGTGTGTCATGTGACACAAGGCGACCACACAAATAAAATGTGAATTGAATTTTTCACTTATAACGGTAGGACGAAGTCGTTGTGCCGTGTCGCGCGACAAGGATGAAATGGATTACGAATGATGATGATAACCGAGTTGGTGGTTTGGGAAAATTGCTATAAAATTTTATGCTCTGACTTTGAAGTGGGCGTTGGGTGGGCCGGAGAGAGTAGGAGAGCGAGAGAGCACGCCCGACATCATAAAACACAATATGAGAAACAAACAACACAATAACAGCAGCAGCATGCCGACACAATCAGCTGTTTAGAAAAGATGAATGAATTAGAAAAAGGACAAACAAGGATATCTATGAGTGCATGCATAGAGATAGACATAGACAAACACACAAATCAATCTGGGTAGTGTCGTAATGATAAAAAATAAAGTATCTGATTGATTTCATTGGGGTGAGCATTTTTTTTGCAGGTTCGTATGTTTTGGTTTGTTTTTGGAAACGTTAAAGGACTCGAATCAAATAGGAAGAGTCCTGAAAGGATTATAGAGACAATTTTCGCTTAAATCTAAGTAGGAGAGCCAATTTTCTGTGTGGACTCTAGGAAATTCTAGAAGGCAATTCTAGTTTTTGATCGGTTATAAAAAGGACGACTGAAAATATACAAGAAATTCAACATTCTGGGATAACTCTCTTCTAAAAATAGAAAAAAAGTGTTTTAGCATTCAAGACAACTAGGAACTCTAGGCACCCTTACGATTGTTTTTGGTTCCACTGTGAGAATGTGATCATCACAGTTTATTGACCAGTAACTGACTCGATGGTTGCGAAGGGTTTTTCCATCGTCATCCTTTTGACACCTGTACTGTCAAAATTAGAAATTACTCTCCACAGTTGGTCTTTAAGTATACATAGGTGCGTTGGCTGCTAAGCAGAACGTCGTCGTGAGTTCGAGTCACTGCATGTTTCATCTTTCACGGCACCCTTGCAAGAACTGACAAAACTGCCAAGAATATAATCTGTCATGAAAAAGTGCTTCTCAACTTTGCCGTTCGGAATCGGCGTTAAATTGTAGGTCCCCTCAATTCTTCACACGCACCCAGAGAATTGTGGATGAGAGAGAGAATGAGAGAGCCACTTAGGTCTTGATTCTTCAGGAGCTGTTTCTCCACTATTTCTAGTTGGTCTCTAAAGACGCTTCTGTCTGTCCTAGACGGCCTTTAAGAAAGAACATGATCTTTTTGCGAGTTCCCTTGGTGTGAATTCATGCTGGGGAGGAACATGTTCATGTCGATGGTCATAATTCATATCAGACGGCTGACGAACTATTTCAGACGTTCACAGAATATAGTTGACAAGACCTTTTAAACGGTGTTGCCATCGCCGCCGTTACCCAGGCTTCATTTTGGGATCGTTAACGCCAAGGGTATACAATTTTTTAACCCGATTCATGTTGTGACAGCATTCAATCCACGTTTCTCATTTTCAACTTCTTTACTTCTTACATTTCGATGGTCAGGTTCGTTTCCTTGGTCGTAGAACAGCTTAAGACATCCTTTGCAGAGCCGGTTTCTAAGACTCTAAGCAAACAAGTTCTTCTAAGGAGATTTTGGAATGCATTCTCTTGAGTTCTCTTGTGATTGGGATATCCGCAGAGGCGCAGACGAACCTTGGCTGCAACGAAATCATATAGTGGATGAAAACCCATATCTATGCACTTCACTATCCAGGCATCTTGATCAGCCTTAGTGGAGTGCGTACTACAAATCAGCGTCCCAACAGGCGTTGATTATGCCACTACAGGCATTTCGCCAGTATAGGTTCGGAATTTTTTCAGCTTCACGTTTTTTCACTTTTCTAACGTTGATATGCCGTAAACTCGTTGTTACATAGCATTTAAGCAGGTCGTCAACAGTCAGAATCCGATACTTGTTAAGGACTTCTGTAGCAATGAGCTACATTATATCTCAAACTTGGTCAAGACTTTGGAGGCATTAAAAAATGAAACTGTAGACGAATCAGCTAGCACTCGCAGGATAAAATCTGTCTCACAAATTGTGATCAAAATCTGGAGCTTCAGTAGTGTCATTTCCAAAAACAAAGCCTTCCATATGGCACAAGTAAAAACAAGTAAAAATTTGGTATATAACGAATTGAGAACTAAAAAGAAAAACCGGTCACCCACACCCATTGCTATCATTATGTACAGTTCCTTGAAGGAAGCCAAACTAAAACGCATGCTTTCCAAGGAAAAGAAATGAAGACAACAAAAACTGCAAAAAGGAGAATTTTTCACTTGTTGCTATGAGTGCATGGAAGACAGCAAAACCAAAATTGAAAGAAAAAAATGCAAGGAAAAATGGAAGAATAGGAAACAAAAGTAACACCTTCTTACAGCTTTTCGTTTGTTTTCTTTGTTTTTAGAAAAGGACATTCTCCTTCATTTCATGTAATTTTGGTTAAACTTAAAATTTACATGTTTTAAAATAAAAAAAAAAATACGTATTTCCAATAATCGAAAAAATGCTCTCCACTTTCGATCTTCCCACTCTCTTCTTCTGTTTCTCATTTTGGCTCTCTAAAAAACTAAAAATTTGTACCGTCTTCCCTTCCCTCCATCACATCGCAGCTAAAAAATAAAGGAAACAGAACAAATAAATGCAATTTTCTTGTGAATACTCCTCCGAGGACATGCTTTTTTTCAGCAGTGTAGTAACAAGTCCTTCACATTCATGTTTTTTGGTATTGTCGTTCATTTTTTCTTTTTGCACTCTCCCATTTATGGCATACTTTCTTCCTTTTCTATTCTGTCTTCAGCTTTCTCCGTGTATTCTTTTTTGAACAAGGCAAAGTGCCGCGTCGCGTTGCTCGCGCTCTTATGTCTGTGTGTTGTTCTTTTTTCTTGTTATCCTTTTTGAATAAACTTTTAATACAATTGTACCATTTTTTTTTCTTCGTCTTCTTTGATTTTCATAAGCATTCCTGTTTTTTTTTTTACTATTCCACTCTTTTTTTTTTGTTCTGGCATGCACTTGAAAGAAAGTCCTTATATTCATTTTGTGTCTGTATATGTGTGTGAGTGTATGTGAATAATTGTCTGCGGCATATCAACAGCAACAGCAGTTGAATCCAACAAGTGGGTATGAGTTTGTTTTACATTCAACAGGTTGCTGTTGTTTTGGTCCTTTTTGTTTGGTAGGTTTGTATGGTTGGTTGGTTGGTGTGTGCAAGTTGTGTTGTCGAAGTCCTTTACACACTTATACAGAGCTTGCTCTTGTTCGTTTTGTGTTTTTATTTTCACAAAACGATAATCGGGTAATTTATGTTTTTTTTTTTGTGTTGTCTTCTTCGATTTTTTCCTTTTTTTTTTTGTGCAGTGTGATGTGGAGGGTGGAATTAAAAAAAAAAAAGAAATAGAGTTTGTGTGAGTGTGTTTGTGTGCATCTCCCTGCTTTTGGTAGCTTAAAGAAGGTGTGGTGGGTTCGAGTTGTTCCGGTTAAATCATAAATTCGTTCATATAGCTAGGACTAGGTGCAAATAGAAAATATGGAGAAAAAAAGCTTTTATGAGGATTAAAATTTTGCTTAATTTTTTTTTTTTTTTTGAATAACCAGAAACAGAAAATAAGCGATGTGTGATAGCTTGGTAGTACTATTGAAGTTGTATTTGCCTTTCTATCCAAATTGGCACTTAAGTTCCTTTGTTGAGAGGTGAGAAACCGAAAACTAGAAGTTCTTAATGGAATTGGAGTTGTGTTAGAATGTGTGCTGTGTATCGTGTTTTTTAATTGCCGTGAAAAAAAAAAATAGTAAATGGCAATTTCATTTGGAAGAAAAAAAGAAACACATTGAAGAGGCTAACATACCGAATCGATCAAAAGTGAATAACGAATAACACGTGTTCTTATAGTGCCTTTGTCAAGATTGGAATCAACGAAGTTTGCGTTTTTTCTGTTTTTGTATTTGAAAATTGATTTGGTGAAGAAACATCTTGTGGAAAACGAAGAAGGAACAACTTGTTGCGGGTGGAATGCAATTCATCAAGAAATAAAAACTGCGTCCCGCAAGTTAATAGTAAATCAATAGATTTGGGGTCTCGTGTTGTTCGGAAAAATTTCATGCCTCAAAAACCATTGTGAGATGGTTTGAAGCGTTTTATTTGAGTTCCTTAAAGAACGAAATCTAGCAAGGAAGATCAGGAATTCAAATTTTGAATGGTTTGACCGGTTTCTGAAGTTAAGGGTTTTCCAATAAGAAGTGTTATTTTGAATAGTCCCCTATTTCGGTAGCTGTCACTTTTGAAGCTGTCATTTTTGACATTTGACAAGTAGAAACTACGCCATTAATAAAAATGGAACGATACACGCTTCAAAAACGCATTGAAATTATTAAAATTCCCTATAAAAATGGTGAAAATTTGGCAGAGACGGTTCGTAAAACTAAAACATTTTTGGGTCGTCGTGAAGCACCTTGTCGGACCGCAATACAGAAATTCGTGGACAAATTCGAGCTGTTGGGACAAGTTAGTGATGTGAAGAATAAACCCGTGCACGTCGCTCAAGAACAACTGAGAATATTGCTGTTGTAGCCCAAAGTGTTGAAGAAAACCCAGGTTTGTCCATTCCTCGTCGTTCTTTGGAATTAGGCATTCCACAAACGTCATTACACCGTATTTTGCATAAAGACTTGGGTCTTAAGGCTTATAAAGTTCAGTTAACACAAGAACTCAAGCCGGCTGATCATCAACAAAGTCGTGTCTTTGCTGATTGGGTCCTTGAAATGCATGAAAATGATCCGGAATTTCATCGAAAAATCATCTGATGAGGCCCATTTCCACCTCGAAGACTACGTCAACAAGCAAAACTGTCGCATCTGGGGCTCGGAAAACCCAAGAGTTATTGTTGAAAAGCCTCTCCATCCTCAACGCGTGACTGTTTGGTGCGGTTTATGGTCCGGCGGGGTCATTGGACCTTACTTTTTCGAAAATGAGGCTGGAGCAACAGTTACGGTCAATGGATTGCGCTATCGAGAGATGATTAATGATTTTTTATGACCGGAATTGGATGGTATTGATCTGGACAACGTTTACTTTCAACAAGACGGCGCTACGTGCCACACAAGCAATGAAACCATCGATCTTTTACGGGAATAGTTTCCGGACCGTGTTATCTCTCGAAGAGTTGATCACATTGCCACCGAGATCTTGTGATTTAACACCTTGCGACTTCTTCCTTTGGGGCCACGTGAAAGATAAGGTCTCAAAGATAGAATTCGTGAGGCTATCGAGGACATAGGGCAGCCAATTTTCGATTTGGTTTTGGAAAATTTCGTGAAGAGGATATGGTCCTGTAAGCGTGATCGTGGCGGCCATTTGGCTTTTTTTGGTTTTGGTTTTATTTGAGTTCCATAAAGACCGAAATCTAGCAAGAAAGATCTGGAATTCAAATTTTGAATACCTTGACCGATCTTTAAAAAAAATTAAGCATTTTTCGAGTGTTTTGAACTGATTTTATATTTTAGCCCATAAGGGTGGGCCGTAAAAATATATTGCTTATGTCAAAATGTAGTATTTGAATGATTTCATATCTTAACATTATTAAACTTGACCACATCTTCCAATAAAACATTTTTTTTTTTGAGAAAATCGGGACTGTAGTTTTTGAGTATATCGACCCGTTTCTGACCTATGCTGGATGGCTCAAATATTCAAATTAATAAGTCAAATTGTAGATCATGAATCAATTCACATTTTGAAAGTAAAAAAGCTTGGCTTAACCTTTTCGATAACAAGATTTAAAACAGGATTAAATCGGGCCAAACATTACATGAAAATATTCAAAATATTTCTAAATTGAAACGAGTTTTGTTCTTTTAAATTTTTGATGAAAATCTTGTTTTTTTTATTTTTGGGTACATCGACTCTTTCTGTAATATGTCAAATTTCATCTTTCACATGTCCCAAAATTTTGACATGCTTTTTTTTTATGTATTCTGTATTTTTTGTCATTGCCGATGTGTGTGCCACCATGTCTACTCTTCTTAAAACCTAAACCCTAAACAGGTAAGCCGGCCAAGGCTCAAAACCCAACGCCGACTACTCATTGTCAAGTGCTAACTGAAGCCACCAGAACTGGTTCTCCTGCTTCACCCTATTGATTCGGACACAGCCCTACTGAACCGAAGGAGCACTGCTCCGTCTTGTGCGAGGATGTCTCGACTGTAAAGGAGCCGCCGATCACCGGCTCTTCGCCAGACGTGGTAGATTAGCGGCACCGACAATCTGTCCTGTATTAGACCTCATTTATCTAAATAGAGGAATGCCTCTGGTGGAATGAAGCCACTCAAGCGTGCACTATCAAAATATTCGTCGTTCGGATAGAACGCCCCAAAGATCAAATTATTCGTCGAAGTCATAGTTCTCGCAATGTGACCCCGAACAAGTTTTATCACGAAATTGTCAATTCTGTTGATCCAAGCCTCGCTGTAAGAAACTTCGTTAGAATAGTAATGTACATAAGAAGATTCCGGTGTCCGAAACAAACCGAGACAGCGCCGAATACACTGCCTCTCGAACACCCGAATCTTCTCCATTTGAGATGGTGCAACGTTGAACCACACTGGACAGCCATAAACGATCATCGGCCGTATGAGGGCCATGTAGCAAATTACCTTCACTCTTGGGTCAAGCCTACTACTGTAGAACATCAGCCGTTTTGTCAGAGCGAAAGCTCCTCTGGCCCTGATCAGAGCAGCATTTATATGGCTCGAAATATAAGAACTGACCCAGCCAGATACCGAGGTACTTCACTTCACTTTTGTTGACATGTTTCTTTTCGACCAAACTATGTCGGTAACACGTTTTTTGGGAGATGATCGGTGGACGTACAGTTCTTGAGTGTATCGACCCGTTTCTGACCCATACTGGACGGCTCAAAAACCCAAATTCAATGAATCAGCTCAAATTTTCACATACTTCCGTTCAAGGGCGAAAAGGCACGAAATTGAGCATGCTCTTCACCGGGGGCGCGTGGTGCATTAATCTGTCAATACATTGTCAATTATTGTTTTTACTGGAAGCACGTTCTGTTAGCAATATTTATACCCGTCCCACCAGTTATGCCTTAGAAGCTCCACAACGCTCTTCGTCCATAGAAGAACAAGCAACGAGCTTTCGACAGTTTATATTGTATCCAGAAAGAAACCGTTTTTATTTTCAAATGATTTTTTCCATTTATTGGGACTTCATCTTTATCTCAATCAGCCATGTAACTCCTTTTTCCAGACCCCATCGCCCAATCGAATTATTTTGGCAAACAACTCTGCACCATTACATCTTTCATTTTGTTCCCATTCCTTAACACGGTCTCGACGGACGTCAATATCTCTTTCGCTCTATGTACAAGAACAAGAGCAATCAGAACTTGGCTCACATCCTTCGCAAACAGACATAGACACAAAAACCTCGCTTTTCAAGAGACAGAGATATCCGCAGTGGCGCCAAAAAATAAGAAACATTTTACAAAATGCGCCTCCACTCCACCGTTACCAACGCTTCTTTCTGAACTTTTTTCCTTCAATTATGATTTTGCCTTTGCTTTGTATACTTTTTCAAGCCTAAAATTCTTTTGTACATCGAATCATCATTCTCATCCTTTTTACAGTGGGGTGTGTGAGGAAACCAGTAAATCAGCAAATGTATATGAGAACACGCTATGTGCCGTCGCGTCGTGCCTCGTGGGTGGATGCGATGATAAATTTATTCATTCGTCCTTGACACAAATTAACCAACACAAAAACTCCAATTATAGAAAACAAAAAGCAACTCACATAACGATAACACTCGTAGAATCCGTACAAATGGGTTGCAAGAAAAAATTACATTCGAATAACTTTTGGATATATCCTGAGAGCAATGGCGCGGATTCTGGCCTAAGGCTGATTCTTTCTTTTTTGTATTATTTAAAGGTAACAAGGTGATGGAGGGGCGAGAGAGTTGTACCTCTTCTTGGCACATGATGAAATCCTCTGCGAAGGCTTTTTGTTGTTCGTCTGTTGCTGAGGAACAGAAAATGTTTAAAACGTGAGATTTTGAGATTGAATCAAAGCTGTCATAATAGACCTATTATCGGAGTAGTTTTTACCTTACTTAAGGCACATCCCCTCCTTTCAATTTCCTAAAGAAAGACAGAATAGTGCTACTAGAAACAGCCGATTTTTGTACGTTGGGCGCCATTTTATTCATATTAGGCTTTTTTAATGACTTTTCCCCTGATTTGATGAAGGGAGAAGAATTGCATTCCTAAATGTTGTTCAACTTGCAACCCTTTTTCATCCTCTATAGTTGAACGGGTCACCAACCTTGCTGGAATCTCCTAGTTACTACTATATTCGCCAGCAATTGAACTATTCAAGATCCCTTGTTCGTTCCAATAATCCTCAGAGCCTTTTGAAGCTATAAATTTCACTTACTCATCTGACACAAGCCACCACGCGACGTCTTCCATATTTCCCAAAAAAAAAAAAAACACCAAATATCCCACTTCTGAACCAAATTGTAAAAAAAGAAACAGCATTATCGATACGGAGCCTAAATTATACGCCTCCAAAAGCCTCATCCACACTCTGTCTATAAATCCAAGGTCTCACTAAACTCTGCATTCTCCAGTCTCCAACTCCAATTTGATGTAGATGAAGCTAAGGGGGCTTAAGGAAAATCGCCTAGAATCACGAATAAGGATTTTTCTTTAAGACATCTCCTTGGCTCAGTCTATCCCTCTAGAGTACTCCTACGTCCTCGCATCATATATAAAAATGATGGGATGTATGAAAAAAAAGGTTAATCTTTTTCTGTGCTCTCAAACTTCCCCTTTCTGCCACTCCCCACAAGTCCAACTCGACCCGTATATCAAGAAGGAAAAATGAGTTAACATCAATGCCAAGGAGGGTGTTGTTGTGAACAAAAACGACGAATGCGACCGACGTTAGACTTAACAGTCGAGAATGTTTGGGGGGTCTTGGGTTGGTTCTAATACACATACTCGGGCATCACTATATCATTTTTCGACAGAGCGACCACCATAAAAATTCATCCTTTCCGCCTTGAATCCGAATCCGAATCCTCATCGTTGGTTTTCCTTCTAACGAGAACTAGAACTCAACTTGCTATCTACCCTCAATATTGACGACAACGGAGAACCGACAGCAAGAACGACAACGAACTAACGCGATGTGTCGCAACGAACGATGGGTTTCGGGTGGCTCGAGAAAAAAGGAAAAAAAAAAAACCGAAACGGCTCCCACTTGACTGTGGTGTGTGCATGATTCTGGCAAGGATGAGTGGCGATAGTGCGATGCGATGGTGACACGCCATCATGAAATCTACCGACGGTGAAGGGGCTTAAAAGGAAATACAGAAGAAAGACAGAGGTGGGTAGGTAATAGGAACGAAACCAAAAAGGAGGATTACAGCTAAATGCAGACCTCCAAGCATTTCGTGCCGGAGTTTTGTACGGTAGGCCAAGCCAAATTCGCTACCACTCCCACTTTTCACCACCCACCCACACTCAACCGCCCACACACACATGATGAAGCACTCGAACCCTTACATTGGAGCCCACATTCGTTACCCTCAAAGGAGTAACCATAGTAGATCCTTCGGTATCTCTTTTTTCAGTTCACTTAGAAAAAGGACGTTTTGGTGGATTTTCCTCACTAGGGGAGGGGGTGAGAGTGTTTGGTGGAATTATTCCGTCCGCTTTTTACCCGTTATCTCTGTTGGTTGGCCCAAAAATTGTTATTCTTTATTATTTTTTTTTCTTGTGTGTCTCGTGTCTCTTCTTGTCTTTCATTTTTGCAAGGACTTAAAAGGACTTGTGTGTGCTTCTGAGAAGAACAAGAAGAAGAAACCCAACGACACGAAACGAACGGAACTCGAACTGACTAAAATAGATGAGGGATGACAATGACATCGTCGCACACAATATACACAAACACACCCGTACTGACTAATTCTAACCCAAAGGGTGTGAGTCCTTCTTTTGGTATAGAAATAAGAACACAAGGAAAAAAAATTATTTAAGTTTCGTCCTGTCGTTCATATCTTCCTTGGGATGGAAAAAGGCGACTTGGATGTGGGTTTTTCGGTGCAAATTGTGTGGTGGGGGAAGGACGAGGGGCTGGCTGAGAAGGACTATAATTCTGATGACTGTGGCACAGCAAGGGTAGGAGTGTCAGTTGTTGTTGAGTATCTGGGTATCTGAGTATCCCGTGTCCTTTCCAACTCGTAGAAATGGTTTTTCGTCGTATTTTTTTTTCGTTTGTGCCGGGGGTGTGTGGTGAGGGGGGAGGTGCAAGGATATAGTCGGAAAACAACTTTATATTATCTCAAGCGAAGTACTGCTGCACCCCTCGTGTGTGTGCTGTTTTTTTTTTTTTTTGTAAGTAGGGTTGACACACACCACACACCCTCCCCCCATAAGAACGCCACCGTGCTTGATAACTTTCGGATCGAGTTTAGCAAGCACCAGCGACCGACACAACGACCGAGAATTTTTCGGATAGTCAAAACGAAACGAAGCATGTGTGTTCCAAAGAGGACTGGGCAAGAGTCATGCTCTTGCTAAGGGATGGGGTAAGGAAGAGTGTAGAGGTACCCCAGGACAACGACGACGACGACGACGAACGGCGACGACGTTGACGTATGAACTCGCAAAACTCTCGCTCGCATTTCGATATGGAGGGCTATGGTTTTCGTTTTCGTCGTTACCGTCGTCGTTTTTTTTTTTTTCGTTATAATGACGACGAGGACGAGAACGAGAACAAAGGGTCCTTGCTAAGCTCATGGTGGTATATTTTCAGGGGTCCCTTTTTAGATAAAATGGATTGGAAGAGGGAGGATGGGGGGGGGGTGAAGAAGAAAAACCCATTGGCGCTTAACTCCTAAGCAACATGATTCCATCATGCGGGTGGCATTGGCATGGCGAACGTGTCCTCTAATGGGGTTTGTGCTTTTTAGTTGGGGGGGGGGGGGTGGCTGATTATACACACATTTTTTTGTTTCAGTGCTTTTTTTCTTTTTCGGTGAGTTGGTCGTCCGCGCGTTGCCTTCATTTTCACTCAGAATCACAAATTACTCCCGGAATAACCTTTTCCTGAAGAAGCATGGTGGGGGGAGGGGTGTTGTGCGGGAGAAGAAGCAGAAGAACAACCGACAAAACCATCCAGCCGCGTTCTATTTTCGTTTCCCAGCTTTCATATCGAAGAAACGAGTGTTGGCGCGGTTTTTTTTTCGTTTGATGGGAAGGTGGCAGAGAATTTGGGGGTTTAGGGGGTTGAGGTTGAAATAAGGAAAAAGAAGAAGAAACCGACAATGATGATGATGATGAAATGAAACACGAACAAAAAAAAAACACGAGAAGCTGAAGAACAAAACGTTACCATGGATTGGATTTTGGCAGTGGGAGAGAGAGGGCAGGAGGTCTGATGGTGATTTGAAAGAAAAAATCCTATTCGTCGGAAAAAATATAATAAGGACACACTTTCGACCCACGACAACGATGACGATGACGACGACGACGACGACAATGACGACGTTGATGGCACCACACCCGACCATCGGGCATCATCCGCCACCCAGCCATCATCATCGAGAACAACACTGACACGCTTGACGCCCCCATCCCTTGGGGGTTTGATATAACGAAATAAAACGAAACGCAGTAGCAGAGCAAAAGAGCACAAGACGAAGACGAAGCAATTAACTCGCTGATATTGAAGCCTGTGTTAGTCCTATAGTTGGGACGAATAGACATTTCATTTCCCCTCCCTGCCGCCCATCATTCCAAAACAGCATAGTGCTGTGCATTTAAGATACAAGAAGGACAGGAGTAGTGGTAGGAGTGTTTTTTTGCTGCGTGGGTATAATCAGAGATGACAAAATTAAAAAAAGGGTCGATTGGAAGTAGCGTCGCGTCCCTGTCCAGCGTTGCGTTGTCGTCTTTGTGTCGTTGTCCTTGAGGGTCGTTTGGCGTTCTTCTAAGTGTGTATGTCCTTTTTTCGTCCTTCTTTTCAAATTATCTTCTTTTTTTTTCTTAGTTTTTATGTTCTCAGTTCTCACATTGGGTTTTTTTTCTCTTCATGAAAGGGGAGGGGTGAGAATGCCTCATATAACCAAACAGCAAAATGCGGCAGGAAGCAGTTAGCGTCACCACCATCGCATGCTGGGTTTTGGGTGTGTTACTTGTCATAAATGCGCCCACCATCGCTCTGCCACTACCCTTAATCGAAATCGTCCTTGTCGTAGTTGATTTCCGTGATATCCTGTGCCAAAAAAAGAAAAAAAAAAAACAAATAATCCAAATTATAGGTCCGGCTGCCATTAAAGGGTGCCATTATGTCCCTTTTGTCGCTCTGTGTCTCCTTCGGTGGTGTTAATTTGGAAAATTCAAATAAAACTAGATTAGAGCTAAAACGGCCGTCCATCGTCGTCACTGTGTTTTGAAGGAAAGGGTTGATTCTAGTGTTTCCATTTCCAAAGGTGGCACACTTTAGAATTCTTTAATTAAATGAGAAATTTCGAAAAATAATTAGAACATCGTTCATTCTTCATTTATTTTAGATTGTTTGATCACTTTGACACCCTTAATCCCCAGTTCGTCCTTTTCTCGTTCCCTTCTTCATATATGTACCCACTAATCCTTAGCCACATTTTTTTTTTATTGTTTGAATTCACACATCATCATCAGGAGACGGTCCATCAAAATTTTCGAATTCGATATGGTTAACTTTCCATAACAACAACCCCCGTTTTGGTTGTGTGTGTACATTTTTATTGAATGTAATTTGGTTGCTTTTATGACTCCTGTGACTCAACCAAGAACACCAATATTTTTTACGTTTTTATTGGGGGGAGGAAGGTCCCATAGTCGCTCATAAATAAACATGATTTTGGTTCTATTTTTTGTTGTTGTTGTCGGTCAGAAAGTGATAGTATCAATGGTACGATATTAAGTGACAGTAATACATATCCGGAAAGGGTGTTCTCTTGTCTAAAAGGACACTACGACTCCGACCAACGACACGAATGCTAAGGAGGACAATGATGATGATGATAGTGTTGTAGAAATACAAACATATGGTCGATTTTATTTGGGAAGAAGAACAAAAGGCATAGACAGAGCGACAGACAGACAGAAAATAGCCCATATGGCCTGATTTAAGTTTTATATTGGGACTTGGTTTTCTGGCAATTTTGTGTGACTCTATAATTCCTTGATTATGATTTGACGTGACCCAAGGACTTTAAACTGAATTTTGTTTTTAAGAGCTTTACGACTTTTCTTTGGATCGGGGAGAGAGGGTGAAAAGTGCATTTCAAATTTTGGCAGGCAGAACTACTAATTTCACCCACGGACTGTTGGGTTTTTGTACAGGAAAGCGTTTGAATGCCCTAGAATCATGATTTAATAGATTCATCTAGTGAAGTGCCGAACCGTAAATTTTGTAAGCCGGATTAGCTCGAGTAGGTTTTGCATGTCGTTCCAATTCGGTTTGCCGATCGGTTTAACCCAAAGATCGATCTCTTAAAAAAAGAAAAAATGAGGTTTTTTAATCCGTCAAAATCTTACAATTTGACAGCTAATGATTCAATAGAGAGATAACATACGAATCCAGGTCGCCAGAGGGATATTTCGTTCTAAATGCTAACGGATTGCCTTAAAAATCGATACAGAACTTTATCCGTCAAAACCCTTGACATCCGCTGATGAAATTTGACAGTCAATGACTCAATAGAGATATAACAGAGTCTTGGTCTTACTTACTTACTTAAGGTGGCGCTACAGTCCGTTGTGGACTTGGGCCTCAATCAACAGTCTCCGGCAGCTAGCTCGGTCCTTAGCTAGTCGTCTCCAGTTTTGCACTCCAAGTTGATTGAGGTCCTCTTCCACTTGAGTGCGCCACCTGAGTCGAGGTCTTCCTCTCCTCCTACGTCCCTTGGGAATAGTGTCGAAGGCTTTTCAGGCCGGAGCGTTGGTGTCCATTCGCTCTAAATGACCGAGCCCATCTGAGTCTCTGGACCTTGACCCTTCTGGCTAGGTTCATGTCGTCGTACAACCCGTAAAGTTCACTGCTGTATCTCCTTCGCCATTCCCCTTCAATGCACACGGGGCCAAAGGTGACTTGAAGAACTTTCCTCTCAAAATAGCCTAAGGCACTTACATCCGATTATGTCAAGGTCCATGCTTCTGCAACATACAGCAAGACTATGATGATGAGTGTGTTGTACAATTTTACCTTAGTTGCTCGAGACAGGGTTTTTCCACCCAATTGCTTTCTTAGCCCAAAGAAACAGCGATTAGCAAGAGTTATTCTTCGTCTGATCTCGGCGCTGGTGTTATTGCCCGTGTTTATAGCGGAGCCTAGGTGGACAAACTCCTCTTCTACCTCGAAGTTGTATGCGTCTACTGTGACGTTCTGGTCCAGCCGTCGGTGTTGGGTGTCCTTCCTCGAAGACAGCATATTCGTTTTTCCCTCATTTACCGCTAAACCCATTTTTGCCGCTTCTGTCTCAATTCTCACAAAGGCGCCATTGACATCACGCTGTGTTCTTCCCATTACATCAATATCATCGGCGAACGCGAGAAGTTGAACAGATTTTTGAAAGGTAGTGCCTCTGGTGTTGACGTTGGAGTTCTGCACTATCTTCTCAAGAACGATGTTAAAGAAATCGCGTGACTGTGCATCCGCCTTGTCTGAATCCTTTTTTGACGTCGAAAGATTCCGTAGAAGAGCCTTGGTCGCCAGATGGAAATTTTGTTCTAAATGTTAACGGATTACCCTGAAAGTCGATCTAGAATCTAATCCCTCAAAATCGTTGACATCCGTTGATGAAATTTGACAGTTAATGGCTCAATAGAGAGGTAAGACATGAATTTTGGTCGTCAGAGGAATATTTTGTTCCGAATCTTACCGAATCACTCCAAAAATCGTTCTAGAAAGGACACTCGAGAGAGGACCTGGCTTCCATAGCCGATTTTGACAAGGATGAATCTTCATTATTGAACTCAGTATTTTCTTCTTTGTCGAGTTCCTGATGCATTTTCTCAAGGATCTGCAGATGGGATTTTTTGAACCAATAATTGAGGTGCTTTGAAGTTCGAGTTTAGACGAAAAAAGACGAGTACAATAATTTGATGTTCAGTTTATTTAAACATTTTCTTTGAGAAAACATTTTTTTTTAAGATTTCACAAATTTTTGCATTTCAAATCAGATTTGGTATAGTTCTGTTGTCGTGGTCCAGTTTTACCCTCTTTAATGCAATTTTCTTAAGTATATAGGCTACACCTTAACGGGTGGCATGATGGTATGCAATTTTACATATACATAAAATAGTTAGGTACACTATTTGCATATCCTTGGGAGTGCACACCCCATTTATAAAATCCCAAAATACATAATGAGATGTATGTGTGTGAGGAGGGGGGGGGGGTCCTCTAAGTTAAAATGGACATATAACAAGTACAATGAGGACCGGTACATACATATAGGGAACAAGAGAAGAACCAAAATTTCTTGTGCTAGGTCGTGATGTGGTGCATAATAAAGGAAAATGAGGTAAGAGTAGGGGGCTGTGATTGTACTTAAGAATATGCTTACACACCCAGCAGCAGCAGCAGTACAACCCGTCTTGGGTGTGTGTTCTTGTGCTCCTCAAGTTTCGGTGATATCTATTATAGGCCTTTGGAAATTTCATCTCATCTCATCTCATCATCGACATCATTACCATGGACTTAGTTTTTGGGTATCCACATTATGAGAAGGGGACACTCTGAATAATAAGGGTGCTATTTGTGTGCCTACGCCTATATAGGTAGACAGTTATGTGCAGATATCTATTTGTAGAAATTTGCACACGCACCTAACGACTTACTTTATTTGTTGGTAGGTTTGTATGTTTGAAGCCAATTGTGTAGCTACCTACTTAGAAAACATATTATATCCAACATCAACAATACACACTTTAGGTGCACTCTCTCTCTCTCTCTCTCTTGTAAATGTCTTATCTGCGGCAAATGCAATCCACATATCTATAATAAGCGTAGAGAGACATATAAGCAGGTGCATAACCTGCGCTCTTTTGCTATTCGACACTCAACCCCCAGACCCCCAAAAATACACAGAGTACCTCATATAGACCAGGGACACAACAGTCTTAAAGACAGTTAACTTTAATCCTGGGCATTTGCATGCGGAATAAGTAGGTTTTGTATCTATAAACGCATTGCACCCCCTTCTATTCAAAAATGTTCCAAGTCGAAAATATACATGAATGTGTGTGTGGGAAAATGAGGCCTATAATAATAAGTACTGCATGGGGAAATCAGTGTGTTTTTTGAGGGGGGGACAAAGAAAAGGCAGTCTCATTTCTGCATTAATTTGGTATAGTGTGGTTGACCCTCTATGTGAGGAGGAGGATGTTTCTTCAAAGGGCTTTGTTAACATGTCTGAAATGTTGTTGAAAGATTCTCGAAATTTTAATCATTATACCATATTACAAAGTTAATGTTTTCTTGTAATATAAGTCCAGGGATTTGAAAAGGCCTTCAGCCACTTTGATGAAAATGCTGTTGGAATAATTATTTTCTTCGATCAATGTTTCATATATTCGGTTTTATTGCAATCTAGACATCATGGAAAACTTCAAGTGCAAAATCAAGTTGCGATTTTCATAAGCTTTCCTATGACACCTCGATCTTCTTCGTAGATCATTTCGATCAATGGTAAAATGAACTTTTCTTTCGACCGATAGTAGCGCCATCTATTGCAAAATAGCGGAAACTAATGTTCTAAATTTGTTTGTTACAAAAATTAAGTTAGTTCCGCTTATTTTCCAATAGATGGCGCTGTGATCGGTGTACATTTTCCAATGAAAGAAATGATTCACAAAAGAGATCGAGGTGTCCTTAGAAAGCTTATGAAAATTTGAACATAAAACTATAACTTGTAGTTTACCAGCGTAGTCATTGAAATTTGAAAAATCAAATCCATTAAATTCCTTTTTTTTTTTAAAAAAGAGTAAAAAAAACTTAAAAAAGGTCACCAACACTAGTTGTCCAACTTTCAACTTTATCCTCCTCCTACGAAAAAAAAAATACAACAATTTCAAAATGACATCCTCCAAAGGATAACGAAAAACTACGCCAACGATTCATGATTTAATGCCTGACAGAAATGAGAAAAAAAGAAACAACAACCCACAATCATAACCCTCTATCCTTTTTTTTCATTCCAATTCAGCCATCGACATAACCTCCACCTCCCCCTCAACCCAGCAGCAAAAAAATAAGAACTCCTCCAGTTAAGTCTTCTGTTCGGTCGCTTGGCCGCCAATACGAATATCCATCTTCTACTTGATTCGTCCTTCAACTCCGAAAAGCAAAGATGGCAAGAAAAAAATCTCCATTGAGGCATTAAATAACAAAAAAAAAAAAAAAAAACACAAAAAAAAATCAAGACGACGAGATGGAGGATTCAAGAAAAACTGACCCCCTCCTTATACCCAAAAACGGAGATCCCATTTCCCGTCCTCATCAAGGGGCATGAATAGGGGATATCTCTAGATGGATGAGGAGCCTTCCCAAAAATGCAAAAAAAAAATGATGGCGCAAACAAGAGCTAAATATAAAATCTCTCCCTCAAAAAAAAAAAAAAAGTAAGGGATCTACACCGACTAAACCTACAAAAACAGACATCTCTCTACCCAGCAAGGCATATAGCTGAAAGAAAAGGCATTTCTCCCACTCCATCATCATCATCAGCAGCAGCAGCAGCACAAGGATACCATAGAGAGATAAAGAGGGTTACTATCCTGGTAAAGCAAAGGACGAACTAAAACACTATTTTCCACCCCGTTACAATACCCAAGACTTTTACATTCCTTTCTATATCCACATCGAGTTTAGTTCCCTTTTTTTTTCCTTTTTTGGATCGACCCACGAGCGACGACTAACCGGGGCCGACACGACTATCAAATAGTCCTTGTCCAAGTTTCGTTATAAGACTCCCATTCTCATAGTCCATAGCCCATAGCCCATATAGCCTAAGAGCTCTATAATGGAATAGGTTTTCGTTTGGATCTTGGATACCTAAAGAGTCTTGTCATGGGTCCGCTTCGGTGGGTTATTTCTGTTTTCTTCCAGAATTGAGTTTGTTCCCTACCTACCCCCTGAGGTACCCAGTTCTCATCTATCCAGCAACCAGAGTCAAAATGTTGAGTAGGTAAGAGAGAGAGAGAGAGGACATTTCTTGGATTTCGTCTTGGGCTCTGTAGATAACAGTCAAGCCATAAACCCACCCAAGAATAAGGATTTTGGAATATTTCTTGAGTGCTCCTCTTTTTCCTCCTCCCAAAAAAAAAACCCATCACTACTGAACCTTCTTCAAGAAAACCCCATTCCGATGATATCGAAGGAGTATATGTTTGTACATCACCTCATAAGGATATTTCATTTTCCGTTCCTTTCTACGAGGCAGCCGGTACATATTTGATATGCTTGCCTGCTGTTGCGAAGAGCTGTACACTCCTGCTGGTTTCTTCGATTGAAGATGCCATCTAATAGAAAGCACTGTTGGTGTTATGCCAAATCCTCTTTACCCACTCTCTCTCTCTCTATCTCTCTATCTCTTAGAGCCCCCAAAAACTCATGTGGTTCGTCCTATTCCTAATATTCTCATTCTATCGAATAATTTTCTACTTCAAACAAGAACACAGGAACCAAAACTGTGATTGAGGTATGAGGGGGGAAAGGGGGGGGTGGATTTAGAGAGTGTACCCATCATCATCTGTATTCCAAGGAGAAGCCAAAAAGGAACAGCATTTGTGGAAGAAGAGAGGCCGTGTCGTCGTCTAAGATTTTGGTATCCATGATATATGCACAAAATTTTGCCATGTATGCCGTCGCCAACGTCTTGTCTACCCTTGCCTCGACTCCCTCTTTCTCAAGAAAACCCAAATCTTCAGTCGACTCTTTGAATTATAATCAAAGTAGGAAAATATGTCTTGCACCCACACTTTGTGCCTTGGTGTCCTGTACTCCCCCACACAGTGCTTTGTTTGATCCTTTCCTATATGTCTTCGGTCTTCGGCAAACACTAAACCCTCTATACGCTGCTGCTGATTCTGTTGCTGCTTTGCAGGTGCATTAAGTCCTAAATAGGGTAAAGAAGCGCACAAGACCAAGACAGAGAAAGAGAGAGAAAGAGAGTGTACCCTCAAATTACATTTTCCTATATCGAAGATGTGTTTCTATGTGACTCCTTACATTACCCAATCTCCCTCCGCCCGGGGTTGTCAACGTATGTATGTGTGCTTGTTCCTTTCCATCTTGGCCAATGTTTCTGATAAAGGAGTGTGTGCTTTTTGGGGGAGTTAGATAACCCGATATATGTACCCTAAAACTATCGGTACACGAACAGCAACAGCAGCAGTATCCACCCCTACCCCAACTCCATGAACTTATACCTTTCTTCATTGACTATGTACAAGAGAATTTCGATTTTCCCGGAACTAAGGCCCAAGCAGCACAAAGATGATGATGATGGCAATGGCGCCCAACCTGGGTAGTGGGTAGATGATGGCTTTTCTCTATGAAAACGTCGTTGTTGTCGTCGTTCGCTCCATCGTTGACGGGGACCGGGGTCGACCATATGGAATGATGTTTCTGGCATCTAAACTTAAGAAAATGTTGTGTACCCTTGTCTTAAATGAATTAGGGGGTGGCTCTAAGGGTTTTGATTATACTAGCCTCGCACACACTCTCTCCCACACTCTCCACACTAATGCTCTGTGTCTATGTTCTTGATGCCCTCATCCTATCATCAACCAGTTTTTGTTAAAAAGGGGGAACCTGTGCTTCTAAGAAGTCTCTAGATTCGATGCTATGGCATATTGCTATGACTGCCTTCTACTACTTTGGGGTTGGAGCAAAACGGACGATAGAAGAAAAAAAAAATCCGAAAAAGTCAGAAACAGAAAAAAAAACTAAGATGAAATAGGAGGGAGAGAAAAAAATCTCATTCATCGTCACCCCATGCCAGGACTTAATTTCTTGATCCATCCATTCCTTCCTCCCATTTGGCCCTTTCCAACATACATCGGCCACCCTGATTGCTACCATATCCCATCAGAGAATCCTGAGATAGCAAAAGAGGTGGAAGAACCAAGCGAGCACAGTAAAAAAAAGAATGAAACGAACGAAAAGAAGGAAAATTTATTACCAAGGAGATGGATAGCTTTAGGATCCTTTTAGTCAGAGTATGGCCAGTGGACTGCCTTCAATTTTTCTCGTCCAGAAATTCTCCCCCATTCCATTACTCACCGCCTAACCACCAGCCTATACTCGCTCGCCCCTGTATGCTGCTACTATACAACTGAGCTGGTTTTCATCATCAACACCAATGCAAAGGAATAGTCCCTCAACTTTTACCATCCTTCGACTTCCTTCGCCCACTTTAGCCACCCCCAAATCAAACTGAAGAACAAAAAAATAAGATTGAAATGAGAGAAATGAAAAAGCAGCACACAGGATGACGGACGACACAAAAGGACGGGGGCTAAACAGGATACTAAGGAAACAGCAGCATAAAAAAATTAACTCACAGACAAGGACGAAAACGACTACGATGACGATGACGACGGACCGTAGAAGATGAATTAAGTAACAATCGCCCGCCCGCACCTCAATCGACAAGAAATTAAATGGAGTGAGCGGCCATCACCAACCCAAAAATGCCACCCCATCCTATCCTTGCAAAAAACATGAACAAAAAACGATAGAATCACTGTGTAAGTGAGTAGACAAAAATCTTACATACAAAGAAATTGGGCGAGAAAAATTAAAAGGATATCCTTCTTACCTTGGCATCGTCTTAAATTTTTGTCGTCTTTTTTTTTTTTTTTTTTGTAGCCATCAGAGAATCCTGACTTAACGACAGGAGACCAAGAAATGGTCTTTGACAGTTTGTCGTGCTCGTTTGGGCATTCGGAGAGAATAGACGTTGTCCTCGTCTACTTTTGTGAGCATAAACGAGCACATTCTGTTTAAATTACTATCTAGAGACTTGTGGGATGGTGGGGGTATTAAGAAATTGCTAAAGGACTAAAAATTTGGGTTTTTCACTTGAAAATGGAAGGAGAAGGGTTTGTTTTTATTGTTTTTTTTTTTGTCTTTTCACTGAACTAAATGAATTTTTGAGAAAGTACATCTATTGGTTTACCTAAGGCTTCACTTCTTAAGAGGCCATTCCGAGGGAAAACACTTAGTTAAGAACAAAAATTGAGGCATGTGGAAGCTTGTGGATCCTATTTGCTTCTTAATGTAGACACTTTTTAAGTATACTAATTTTGGGATCAGATGTCCTGTATTAAATTTTCACCGAGCTGGTTCCTACCTAGGATGGATTTCGCGGGCTATTTGTTCGTCGCTCAAACGAGCTGTTATATTCTAAATGCCTCTTCAGTGACAGAAACCTTTTGCGAGTGATTTTTACTTTTTGTAAAGGGAGTTACCTAATTGTCAAATTTCATAACTGTCCTCTAAAATGGTCAATATTTATAGCAACCTCTCCATTGAGAATTGGAGAGTATCTCTGCTTAATTCATTTTCTGATCATAGACGGATTCTATTTGATCTTAAATTTGAAATAAAATCTCCTTCCCCTAATAGAAATCCCAGAAGAATTGACTGGAAGAAATTTAGTCAAACCTTTAGCTCAAAGTTGCTCAATATACCGAACTCGAGTTTCCACTCGGTCGCAGATCTTGAGTTAGAGATTTCAAACTTCGAGGACTCTATAAACACGGCCTTTATGGTATCTTGTCCGATAAGAAATAGTAAGAAAACCTTTCCACCCTGGTGGAATGATGACTTATCTGAGGAATCTGAGGAAAATCACAAGAACTATTTTTATATAAGCGTTCTATAGCCCAAGCCAAAAAACAAGGATGGCAAGAGTACTGTCAGTCCATGGAAGATATCAAAGATTCGGCCAGGCTCAGCAAGGTTCTATTGAAGGAACATTCGAACCTCTAATTTTTTAAGAAACCAGATGGAACTCCAATGGAGTTACTAATGGATGTACACTTTACAGGTTGCGAAGAAGGACCACCCGAATCTAATATGACCTTTAACGTGTCAACCTCTATAGAGCATGTTAACGCCCTTATAACAAGAGAAAATAAAGTCTGGGCTATTACAAATTTTTCTCAATATAAAAATCTCCAGGCCCTGATGGAATACCGCCTATAATACTGCAGAATCAGCTGGAACTTGTAGTACCAGCTTGAGAGTATCTTTAAAGGTTGCCTTTTACTAAACCATGTCCCTTTGTCTTGGAGACAAGTAAGAGTGGTTTTTCTACCAAAAATTGGTAAAAGAGGGCATAAATCTCCCAAAGATTACCGACCTATAAACCTTACTTGCCTTCTTAGCCTGGAAGACGTGATCTCATATAGGGACTATTCTGAGTAGTTGTCCCTATCTAACTCGCAACACGCCTACATGAGGGGTAGATCTAAAAGACTGCTCTCCATGAGGTAGTGAGAACGATAGAAAACACGATTCATTTCAAGGAATATACCCTAGCTTCAAACGTGTACCAAATATGCCAGCAGAGGAACACCCCAATGGAGGTGTACTGTCTCCTCTTTTATGGCTTTTGGTCATGAACAGCATTCTTGTGAAACTTGAGAGTAGTGGAGTGAAAGCGGTTGCATACGCCGATGATTTGGTCATTCTAGTTTCAGGAAAATTTCCAAGCGTGATCAGTGATATCGCACTAATGTGGCTTTGAAGGTGCTTAGGGCTGCGAGCTGTGGACTAGGTGTAACAGTAACAAAACCGAATTGATGCTTTTCACCACCAAAACCAAGGTACCACCTTTCACTCTACCTCGGTTAAAACACTATCACTGTCTTCCAGTGCTAAATATCTGGGCGTAATACTAGATACCAAATTAAACTGGAAGCTTAACATTGAAGAACGGTTAAGGAAGGCGTGTGTCGCCTTCTACGCGGGGCCTCCAGTCAAAAATGATAAAATGGACATAGGTACACAGCGGTTGTAAGACCGAACTTGTTTATGGTTCCGTTGCTTGGTAGCCTGTTCTCAGGAAAGCTTACATAGTAAACAAGCTTACAAAGGTGCAGAGAAATGCTTGCGTAGGGATATCAGAAGCAATCAGGTCCTGTCCAACGGATGCTCTCAACGTCATCCTGGACCTCCTTCCGATTGACCTCTTTATGAAATATCAGGTGTCCTGCAGTATCTTGAGACTCAAAGAAATAGGCTGCTGGAAAACCAGATCCTACGGGCCCTGCAACCAAACAAGCCTGATACCATCAGACATCCTATCCACAACCACCGATTACTGCATCCCTACCCTAAACACCTCAACGAAGTTTAGAGTCTTGCTCCCGCAAGAATCGACTAAGAGGAAGGCGATGTGACAAAAGACTTCGACACAACTATCTTCACGGATGGTTCGAAGATGGAATGAGGTGTTGGTGCAGGTGTCTTCTGCTAATCTCTTAAGATTTCAAAATCCTATAGACTTCCCGATTTTGCCAGTGTATTCCAGGCAGAATTGTTAGCGATAAGGGAATCTTGTATAGCCCTTAAGGATATCCGACTGAACCAAAATGTAGCTATACTAACAGACAGTCAGGCAGCTATTAAAGCCTTGATTCAGCTCTATCATCCTCTAAACTGGTCCAGCAATGCAAAGAGGCCCTCAAGCAACTCGATTTGAGCGTCACTGTATTGGCGAGCCGAGTTGCACAAACCAACTCAAATTAGCTCGGTCTACAATATCTAAAGTAGATCAATATTCGCGCCTTCCATTGTTGAACGAACTGGACCCATAAATCGACTAATCCAAGCTTTTGTGCAGAATATAGTGAGTGAAGTAAGGAGATTTTGAGCTCAATACCTTCTTCTTGAGAAGGCTACTCAGTTTGAAGTTTCGTCAGATTTTTCCGGTAACCCCGAAAAGGCCAAAAAACAACCTTCCAAAACCAAAACAACTATACCAAACGGTCATAAAAATAATCCCACTTCGGTCATAAAAACCCCAATCAAAGTTCACAGTTCAGATTTTTACTGTTAATCGCTCTTAAATGATGAACACATTGAAAACCAAAAGTACACACAATAAAAAAGAAAAACCCTCATCCCGACAAATAAAATCTTCGCTTCAAGTGCTCTCATTATAGCTCACTCTTTCAGTCACAAAAAAAAAAAAGCAAAAAACAAACTCAAAGGGAAAGTGGACGCAATGGAAAACTGTTTCTTCGATTGATTTATTTACTCGACGTGTATGGCGACTTGGGATTGATTTCTCGGACAAAACAAAACGGAATGGTGCCACAACGAGTTACGCACATTGAATACTAATGAGTGGAGAGCGAGATGCCCCTAAGCAGATCCTTGTTTTTTTTTTTTTTTTTTTAACAAAAATTTTGGGGCATGACTATGAACACAACAAAAAGAAAAGCAAGTCTACAAAGTTCTATAAATAAAACAAATCGAAATAAAAAAAAGACAGTTTTTCGTCAGCTCAATAGCCAAGGTTACCCTTCTAAGAGATTTTATCAACCGTCAACCCTTTGGCTTGAATTTTCTACAAGCGCATCTACCCCCTAGTCGAAAGAAAATCCCCTTTTATTTTTGCCATCCACACAAACTTTTTCTAAATTGAAGAAAAATTACACAAAGAAGCGACTTGATTAAGGACCCGGCCGCACAGTCTTTTTCTTCAAGTTTGCGGTGGTCCTGCAGCAAAATTCAAAAACGTAAAAAAAAAAACAGATTGTTAAAATAAAAAGAAATTAAATGCCCCTCTTTGACTAAATCAATAACACCCCATCTCGTCTCATTTCATCTCTAGACAAACAGAAAAAAAAGAAGAAGGAAAAATCCACTAGCCACCCTCTTAAGTCTATTTCTAATTACAATTCATTCCATCTCTTCATTTGGAAGAAAAAAAAAATCCAACCCAATCTGAGCGCAAAAAAAAAAATTCTACTGAATCATCATCAATTCCTCAATCTCCTTTGTTATTCACACAGAAGAAAAGTAAAATGCAAAGAGAACGAAAAAAAAAAAACAAACCAACCACCTTGGAAAAAGACACATACAAGGGTGGTGTAGTGCGGCATCAGGAGCGGGACACATCCAAGTATCCTTGTCGCATGCCCTTTCCAAGCCAAACGTTCATAGAGATAGCTCAACACCCCAACTCAAACCAAACGAGAAATACAAAAAATCGAATCGAAATTCAAATAAAAACCAAATATATCCCCTTTCTAGCAGAAATGCAGAGCTATCGTAGTCGTCTCGTACCCCAATCATCGTCATCATCATCATCATCATCGTCGTCGTGTCGTGGCAGTAGTCATTTCTGCTGCATCCGAACAAAGTCCTCGATATAATTGAGAGCAAGCAATCGGCGCGGCGACGACCATTTAAACCTTCCCCCCCCCCCCCCATATCCCATCTTACTAGCCTTATGTAGCCTAGCAATTGCACACACTACTCACCCTTCGACAAGAGGGTCATCTCGGCTTCAAAACTGCAACTGCCGAAAAAATCATTTCCATCTCTGCTCTGTCACCGTTTCAATCTGGGAAGAGCAGCTCATCAATACACATGGCTTGGATTTTTTTGTTTGCTGCTATCCTCCCTCCCTCCTCCCCCTTCTCAACTGGCAGGTTGTAGTACCTAAAGTCTCCAGTGTATCTAGAATGCATCTGCACTCGTTTGAATTTGTTTTTTTGTTCTTTTCAAACCCATCCGAAATCCATCAGGAGTGCAATGTGCAATGTCCTTTTATATTCCTGCTCCTGCTTGTAGCTGGTGTTAGCAATCAACCTCCCGAAAAATTCCCGAAATGAATCTACACACACTCATAACAAAAAAGAAAAAGAAAATATACCTAGACGAGAACGGGACACGAACATCATCATCATCATCACTATTGCAATGCAGCGTGTCGTCCTCGTCGCGTCCTCGTTGGTGGCGGAGGAGGGATGAAATTTTTAAGCATCTCATCCCCCTCTCATCACACCACTCATTGCACTCGAGCAAGTAGAAGAAGAGGGCCCTTTAGGTAAAAATTGGAACTTTGTCTTTACTTTGCCAGAGTGCGATGGACCGTTCTACGATGCACCCCTTTTGTTAATCGTTCCTCGTTCGTACATTCGACATTCAACACAAAAGACGAACACAAAACAAAAAACTGCCAAACCAACACACAAACGAGAAAACGAAACAAAACCAAATGCAATGCACACACAAAAAACAAAAAAAAAACGGAGAAATTAAAAAAAATTGCTCCTTATTCCTATTCCCATGCCAATGCCATCCATAACCACCATAAACCCAAAAAAACTCACCCGACTCGACTAAAGGGGGATAAATATTCCTCACAACCCCCAATAGTGTCGTAGGCCGACTTCCACTACACAAAAGTTAAAAAAAAAATAAAAACAACAACAAAACGCACAAAAAAAGAAACGACGAGGACACGATGAAGATACGATACGATACCGTTTCGTTGCCGTTAGAGGAAACGCACATGGAGGAATATTTTTGTTCGCCTTCGCCTTTGCCTTTGCCTTTGCTTTTGGGCTTTTGCTTATGCTTTTTGCCTCCCCCTAACAAAAAATTATTCACAAAACAGAAACACATTGAAGAGCGAGAGTACACTCGCACTTATACACGTGCAGCCCTCGCCTATCGCATCGGTAGTGTTTTGAATCAGCCAGCAGCACCAGAATCACAGTGCCAGACAAAATAACATAGAGGACTCCCGAGTTGTGCCGAAAATTATCCTGCGCGCAGGTCCTTTTTCTTATATTTTATTACACAGTTTTTTCGTCGTGTTTTTTGTTAGGACGAGTTTCGGTTATTTCATTCAGTTTCTTCTTCTTCTTTCATCATCTAACAACTGCCTGTGGTGGGTACAACATCGTCTATACCGAAAAAAAATAAACGGAACTATACACACCGAAAATTGAAAAAAAAAGGAAAATCAACACAACGGTACAACACTAGACTCTAGAAAACGTTGATGCATGCTTCTGTTTTGGTCAGTCAGCAGTTGATATTCAAACCGTTTGGTTAGATCTCGTCCTTTTTTTTGGGAGTACCTACAAGAAAAAAAACCGAATTTTGAAAAGTGATTTTGTGAAACCCAAGTTTTGAGAAAATAAAAAGGATACAAAAAAAAATGTCAACAGGATATTAAAAGTATAAACAAGTTGTGAAGAATACAAAAAGGAAATCAAGAAGTGTGAAGGTCAAGTTCGAAATATTAACGGATTTTTGATTTGGCGGTTAAAATTTTTACCGTTAATTGTGAACGATTTAAAAAAAAAAGTTATAGTGTGTTGGAGATAGTGTGATTTAAGCAGGATTTTGCTTAAAAAAACAAATCAACAGCAAGAAAAAAAGAAATAAAGAAAAGTGACAACAGACACACACACACACACTGTGATTGAAGTGTGAGAGTGAATTGTTTTTGAAGTGACATTTTTCTAAGTGAGGTCGAAACAGAAAAAAACTTTCAAAATTCCTCGAATGGCAGCTAAACGTAAAGCCTCTGTGCTCCTGCATAAGGTAGGAATTATTATTCATTCTTTCAAACAAAATGCTAAAGAAATTTGTTTTTTTCTTGTATTCAAAACAATGTGAGGGTTTTTTGTTCTGTGTTTGTCTGCTTTTTCTTGGATAACCTGTTGTAATGTTTCGTTGTTTGTCCTTGAGTTGAGAAATAAGGAAAAATTACCGTCGCAAGAAATTGGAGAAGTCATTAGATGCATGTTGATGCAACAAAACTTATTTTGTCCCAACAGATTGTCAGTTTGAATAGAATATTGAAAAGTATCCATTTGGTGTGTCAATTTTACGGTACTCCACTAGAAGTATATTTTTTCTTGAACTGCAGAATTGCAGAATTTTTCTACTGAAAATTCAATAACTAAACAAATTTTCAAAATTCAGTCGATCGCCTATGCTGATGGTAACACAAAAATAGTTCGCCGCTTATTTGTTATGCCCGATGACTCTAAAGTTCTGTTAACTGATCCCGCAAAACTAAAACATTTATTTATTTATTTATTTATTTATGTATATAAATACTTTCACCTTAAGACATAAATTATCTTTTAGCAAGTGAAGCTTTACTTTGAATTATTAAATTTGAACTACAGATGTAGGTACATGTACAATTTGTTAAACAAAAATTATTTAAAGTAAGAGACAGTTGTAAAGAAAAATTTATAATAATTAATTGTAGAAAAAGAAAACGAAAAAAGAAATATTAATAATGATAAAAAGCATAGATACATCTTCGTGAAGAAGTAGATTAACAAAAAATAATGTTTATCTAACGTATGATTTTAGTTCCGCTCCGAAACGCCCATTGCCACCCAACTCCCGTATATGTACCGGCAATCCATTCCACAGGCGAATGGACCCAATAAAGAATGGTCGCTCTGATATTGAACAATTAAATCGCGTTAAAATGAGTTGATGAGATCTATTTAAGGATCCAAAGTTCAATTTTTCAAACAAGTACATTGGTTCTCGGGTTTCAATTATCTTTGAAAGTAAGGTAAGAGCTTTATAAGCGAGAAGGTTTTCAAATGTCATACCAATCAGTTGCTTAGCATGGCCAGAAATATGTTCATATCGTCTTATATTGTAAACGTAGCGCGCGGTATTATTGAAAGCTACATTCAGCTTTCTCCTACTTTCGGGAATCGCAATTTCTAAAGACTTCAGCTCCGTAAGTTAGAATGGGAATAAGGAAGGGTTTTCGCGACATCCAAAGTTTCCGCAATGTGCCGTAGACCTTCCCAACAATAGAATTTATATGGTCATTCCATGTGAAATTTCGATTGAAAACAATTCCCAAATTTCTCGCCTTTTCTACATATTCTATTTTAGAACCCTCAATGCATACATCCGGAAAATAAGAAAGATCAAGAATTCGTTTACTTATTACAAGACACTTTGTTTTCGAGGGGTCTGGTCTGGTCTATTTTGTTGCGACCATAAATGTATGGCCAATAGGTCATCATTTATTGTTTGCACACAATCTTCAATTAAACCTAAATTACAGCTCCTATAAAGCTGTACGTCATCAGCATACATATGAACCGATCATTTGACAGTCGAAGTCAGTTCATTGACTTCAATTGTTCATTGAAAACAAAATTGGACCTTAAGTTGAGCCTTGTGGTACACCTCTATTATTACACAGGAATTCTGAAATCCGATTTCTTACCGATACAGCTTGCATTCTACCGTTTAGATATGAGGATACTAAAGCGACAGCTGAACTTGAAAAAACTATATTGAGAGGCAAGTTTTCTACACATAATAGTATGATCCACACTATCGAACGCTTTTGAAAAATCTAAAAGAACCAAAAATGTTACCTTATCATCATCTAAAGACATTCATGTCATCTGTAAGTTTGATAGTTGTCATGATGCAACTACGAAAACCTGATTGTAGTGGTGAAAGTAGACAATTTGTTTGCGAGAATGAGCTCATTTGTTCTTGTAAGACTTTTTCAAAAACCTTAGACAAAAATGGTAGAATGAACACATGTCTATAGTCATTACTGCTTTGTTTTTTAAAAGGTAAAATCTTAGCAACTTTCCATTGTGAAGGAAAGTCGCTAGTCATTATAATATAGTTTAATATATGAACTAAGTAGGGAAGAATAACTGGCAAAATGATTTTAATGAACTTTGGGTGAACTTCATCAAAACCTACGGCATTCGATTTAACAGATAATAAACATGAGACAAGTTTCACATCGTCGATACACTCAAAAACAAACAGATAAAGAGATGGTTCCCGTTGAACAAATATTTCAGCACTCGCATTTGAAGCAGAGGTTGTTGCTGAAGATATAAATGTTTAATTGAGTTCGTCAAGATCAAGGTTGTCGTCAGGTATCGATTTTTGTTTTCCAAGTCCAATTTTACTTAACTTTTTCAAAATTTTTGTTATGGCTGAAGTATTTTCTCTTAGCTTATTATATTTTTTGAACAACTTTATTTCTTAATGTCCGAAACAGTTGCAAATGTGTATCCAGTCGATATCTTTTCCATATTCTATAAGCTTGATTTCGCCGTTGAATAAGATTACGAACATCATCATTCGCAGTACCCATGTCTTACAGTTTTGGTTCTGGTTGGAACATGCACAACAAAGAGAAATTGAAAACCTTTCAAACTTTACCTTTAGCTCTCTGCTCGGAACAGTTTTTTTTTTTAGCTTCATGCCTTATTCAGAAATTAGAACTTAATTGGAAACGCTTTCAAATCGCATTATTAGATCGCATTACTGAAATTCGATACGCTACTTACTTCTTTATTTTCTTCGATGAAGTATAAATTGAAATAATGTATCTAAGTTCACTCAGAACAGACATATTAAGTGCCACTATGAAGATCAGTTTTCTAATTGTGATTCTAGTCGTTTTTTGTGGAGTCTTCGCAGAAGCAAGAAAACCAAGATCAAGATTAATAAAAACTATAATGAACCTTTTAAGAAAGGGTAGTAAAAAGAAAATTTCAATTCCTGATATACCACTTCCTGAACCAGATTACGATCAATAAGAAAACACGTCCGTTTAATTAACATACATTTAATTCAAAAATCAGCTGTCCTAGATATATATAAAAACATATAAATATTGTGTCAAAAACTAATCTTACATCTAATTCAACAAAGAAGAGCTATATTGTGATCCTTAGGTGTTAACGGACTCTGATCAGCTGTTAGACTATTTCGCCGTCCAAAGAATTTTGTACTTTGTTAAACCGTTGATCAGCATTCACTCACGGCAGAAAAAAATGATAAAAAAGCACGCTTGCTTGCCAGGTCGGTTGGCTAGTAGCTTATCTAAAGTTGTGAACACTTTACACATTTTTTCCGCAAAATTACACTTCAAATACTCCGATTTATCACACAGATACATTTTTAACGAAAAAAAATAATAATTCTAATAATTTTAATGCCTTTCCTGTTTCATAAATTTAAAATTTAATCAGATATGTTTTCGAAACATTTGAAAAATACAAATTATACCATACAATTTAAATTGGACATGCTAATTACTAGTTTTTTTTTCCTTTAACGACGCGACATTATATTGTTTGAGTATAAATTGAATTACAAAAATTCAATTCAATCAGTTAACATATTAAGCGACACCATGAAGTTCAGTTTGCTAATCGTGATCCTAGTCGTTGTTTGTGCCGTCCTCGTAGAAGCAGTACGATCATCCAAAGAGGACAGAAAATGTACTTCCTCGTCTAAGACAGTTTGCAGACCAGTTCCTAAAAAATTTAGAATTACTAGACCTCATAGACCAAAAACAAAAATTAAAAAAAAAAATAAACAAAAAAATACAGACAACATTGGCTTTGACGAAATAGAAGAAAATGAAGAAAATTAAGAATATTAAACCTGAATAAATTTAGGTGTTGAAATTCTGAACTTCAGTACTCCGTTCAGAGTCAAACCCAAGGTATTTAAGTACTGTGTCAAAAATGTATCTCTTTTTTTGGATTTCTTATACATGTTGAAGGTATAATTCACTTAAAAATTGCTATATTGCGATCCTTAGTTGTTAACGGACACTGATCAACTGATAAACTATTTTGCCGTCCACGTCATTTTGTACTTTGTGAAACTGTTGATCAACATTCACCAACGAACGGGAGAAAATACAATCGGAAAGCAAACTTCGTAGTTGGACAACTTGTTGGCTGGAAACTTATCTAGAGTTGCGAATACTTCACACTAATAATGCGTTTCTACTATTGAAAAATCCTGCATTTTAAGTTCTATATTTAATGCTTCATGCCTTGCCTGGATATATAATTAAGTACTTTTCAATCTTTTGAAAAAAAAAAATAAATAAAATTATACCACAGAATTGAAATTCGACATGCTTATTACTAGTTTCTTTCTTTTACGACGAGATATAAACATGTTTGAGTATAAATCGAAATAAAGTATTTCAACTCATTCAGTAAGTGGAAACATGAAGATCACTTTGCTAGTCTTGATGATAGTCGTTGTTTGTACAGTCCTCGTAGAAGCGAAACGAAGACAAAAAATGCTCAAAAAATGTCCCGCCTCTTCTAAAGTAGTAAGGAGAGAATGTGAAGAAGGCAATTTATATGAAAGAAGAAGAAGACAGAAAATTCGTCCCTCAATAAGAAATAAGCACAAAGGAGGAGAACAAGAAGAACAGAAAAAAGAAGAAAAGAAAAAAGAAGAAAAGAAAAAAGAAGAAAAGACAAAAAAAGAAAACCGAACACCGAAAACCCTAAAAGAAAAAACCGAGGAATAGAAGAAAAGGTATCAAAAATTTAAATAAATGTAATTCATTAATTTGCTGTCGAGATTCTGAACTTAAATACTCTGGTCAGACTCAAACCCAAGGTATTCAACTACTGTGTCTAAAACTTATCTTTTTTTTTGCTTTACTGTGATCCTTATCCTTAACGAACACCGATCAGCTGAAATACTTTCTCGCCGTCCACGTCATTTTGTACTCTGTTAAACTGTTGATCAACAATCACCAACCTCAGAAAAAAATTGATCGGAAACCAAACTTTGTAGTTGGATAACTTGTTGACTAGAGTTGCGAACACTTCACACAATAATGCGTTGCTTCTATTGAAAAATCCAGTTTCCGCAAAGTTCTACTGCAGATTTTTTCAAACCAATACATTCTTATCAAAAAATAGTAATTCTATCTTTAATGCTTCATGCTTTGTCTGTTTCGAATCGTTTGAAAAACAAATTATACCGCAAATAATTTATATTCGACATACTAATTGCTAGTTAATTTCTTTTGCGAGGAGACATTAACGTGTTTGAGTATAAATTGAAATAAAGTTTTTCAATACTTCATTCCGCGCACATATTTAGTGGCATCATGAAGACCAGTTACTTAATCGTGATCTTAGTCATTGTTAGTGCAGTGCTCGTAGGAGCTAGTAAATTTAGAATTACTACACCTCATAGACCAAAATCCAGAAAAATTAATATCTAGACTACCACTACATTAGAAATGAAGAAAATTAAAAACATTTGATTTAAATAAATTTAGCTGTCGAGATTCTGTACTTAATTACTCCGGTCAGACTCAAACCCAAGGTATTTAACTACTGTTTCAAATACTTTTTTTTTCTTTGGATTTCTTATAAATATTGAAGGTACAATTCACTATTCACCTAAAAATTGCTATACTGCGATCCTTAGCTGTCAACGGACACTGATAAGCTGATAGACTATCTCGCTGTCCACGTCATTTTCTACTTTGTAAAACTGTTGATCAACATTCACCAACTGCAGACAAAAACGATCAGAAATCAATCTTCGTAGATGGACAACTTATTGACTGGAAGCTTATCTAATGTTGCGAAGACTTCACACTAATAATGCGTTTCTCCTATTGAAAAATCCCGTTTCCGCAAAGTTCCACTGCAGATATAACGATTTGACAAACAAATTCATTTTAAATTCTATATTTAATGCTTCATGCCTTGCCTGAAAATTTAATTAAGAAAAAATACTTTCGAATCTTTTGAAAAAATAAAATTTTACCACAGAATTTAAATTCGACATGCTAATTACTAGTTTCTTTCCTTGACGACGAGATATAAGCGTGTTTGAGTATAAATTGAAATAAAGTATTTCAACTCATTCAGTAAGCGGAACCATGAAGATCAGTTTGCTAATCGTGATGATAGTCGTAATTTGTGCAGTCCTTGTAGAAGCGAACCGAAAATGCAGATTGTACAGAAACTGTCCCTCTACTAAAGAAGTTTGGAGAGTATTTGCAAGAAGAAGAAGACTGAAAATTAATCCTCATCACTTTGAAAAGCACGCAGGTTGAGAAAAAGATCAATAAAAAGAAAAAGAAACCCGGAAACCCCTAAAAGCACACCTAGGAAAAGAAAAAATAAATAAAAGGTACAAGAATATAAATAAATATAATTCATTAATTTGCTGTCGAGATTCTGAACTTAAATACTCTGGTCGGACTCCAACCCAAGGTATTTAACTACTGTGTCAAAAACGTATCTCCTTTTTTTTGCTTTATTGTGATCCTTAGCTGCGGACACGGTTCAGCTGATATACTTTCTCGCCGTCCACGTCATTTGTGCAACATTCCCAACCGCAGGCAAAAACGATCAGAAATCAAACTTCGTAGTTGGACAGCTTGTTGGCTGGTAGCTTGTCTAGAGTTGTGAACACTTCAAACAAATAATGCGTTGCTTCTACTACTGCAGATATTCCGATTTTTCAAACCAATACATTCTTATCAAAAAATAGTAATTCTTTCCTTAATGCTTCATGCCTTGTCTGTTTCGAATCATTTAAAAAAAAAAAACAAATTATACCGCACAGAATTTAAATTCGACATATTAATTACTAGTTAATTTCCTTTGCGAGGATACAGTAACGTGTTTGAGTATAAATTGAAATAAAGTATTTCAACAATTCATTCCGTACACATATTTAGTGGCATCATGAAGACCAGTTACCTAATCGTGATCTTAGTCATTGTTAGTGCAGTGCTCGTAGGAGCGAAACGACGATACCAAGCGGACAGAAAATGTTTCTATTCATCTATGGGAAATTGTAGAGATGTTCTAAGAAAATTTAGAATTACTACACCTCATAGACCAAGAACAAGATTCGCAAAAGTAAAGCTTAAGAAAAAAAAATATCCAGACTACCGATTCATAACAAGTGATGAAAGATAAATTTTAATAAATTTATTGTCAAAAACTTATCTCTTTTTTTTTTATTTTTTAAAAAATGTTGAAGTTATAATAATTCACCTAAAAAAATGCTGTACTGTGATCCTTAGCTGTTAACTGACTCTGATAAGCTGAAAGATTATCTCGCCGTCCACGTGATTTTGTACTTTTTTTTAAATTGTTGATCAACATTCACCAACCGTTAAACAAGTTCTTGACTAGTTGAGTATCTAGAGTTGCGAACACCAAACACAAATAATGCGTTGCTTCTATTCTGTTTCCGCAAAGTTCTACTGCAGATATTTCGAATTGTCAAACAAATGCATTTTCAACAAAAAATCATTGTCTATTTCGAAACATTTTAGAAACAAATTATACCGCGACTAATTTAAATTCGACATACTAATTACTAGTTAATTTCTTTAGCGCCGAGACATTAACGTGTTTGAGTATAAATTGACATTAAGTATTTCAACAAAACATTTCGGGCTCATATTTAGTGGCATTATGAAGACCAGTTTCTTAATCGTGATCCTAGTTATTGTTTGTTCAGTCCTTGTAGGAGCAAAACGACGATACCACATGGAGAGGAAATGTCCCCTTTCTTCTAAAGTAGTTTGGAGAGAATTTGAAGAAGATGATGAATTTGAAAGAAATATGAAGTTTCCTTCAAAGAATTAAAAATAAAAAATGTAAGAAAACTTTAAATAAATGTAATTAAGAAATTTGCTTTCAAGATTTTGAATTTCAATACTCTGCTCGGACTCTAACAGAAGGTATTTAACTGCTGTGTCAAAAATGATCTCTTTTATTTTGCTTTATTGTGATCCTTAGCTGCGGACACGGTTCAGCTGATATACTTTCTCGCTGTCCATCACGTCATTTTGTACTTTGTTAAACTGTTGATCAACAATCACCAACAGCAGGCAAAAACGATCAGAAATCAAACTTCGTAGTTGGACAACTTGTTGGCTGGTAGCTTATCTAGAGTTGTGAACACATTACACAAATAATGCGTTGCTTCTATTGAAAAATCCAGTTTCCGCAAAGTTCTATTGCAGATTTTTTCAAACCAATACATTCTTATCAAAAAAATAGTAATTCTTTCTTTAATGCGTCATGCCTTGTCTGTTTCGAATCATTTTAAAAACAAATTATACCGCACAGAATTTAAATTTGACATTGTAATTACTAGTTAATTTCTTTTGCGAGGATACATTAACGCGTTTGAGTATAAATTGACATTAAGTATTTCAACAAATCATTTCGGGCTCATATTCAGTGGCATCATGAAGACCAGTTTCTTAATCGTGATCCTAGTTATCGTTTGTGCAGTCCTTGTAGGAGCGAAACGACGATACAACATGGAGAAGAAATGTCCCCTTTCTTCTAAAGTAGTTTGGAGAGAATTTGAAGAAGATGATCCATTTGAAAGAAGAAGAAGAATAAAACATAAAAAAAAAAGAAAACTTTAAATAAATGTAATTAAGAAATTTGCTTTCAAGATTTTGAATTTCAAAACTCTGCTCGGACTCTAACAGAAGGTATTTAACTGCTGCGTCAAGAAATTAATTTTTTTTTTCATTGGATTTCGTTGGAATGTTGAAGGTATAATTCACCAACAAATTCCTACACAGACTGCAATCCCTAGCTGTTAACGGACTCTGATCATTTGATATAGGTACCTTGTACCTTGTTAAACTGTTGATCGATTTTCACCAACCGACCCAGAGAAAAAACGATCGGAAAGCAAACTTCGTAGTTGAACAACTTGTTGGTTAGTAGCTTTTCTAGAGTTGCACTTGGGCCTCAATTAACAGTCTCCGCCAGCTGGCTCGGTCCTAAGCTAGCTGTCTCCAGTTTTGCACTCCAAGTTCATTGAGATCCTCTTCCAATTGAGTGCGCCGCCTGAATCGCGGTCTTCCTCTCCTCCTACGTCCCTCTGAAATAGTGTCGAAGTCTTTCCAGGCCGAAGCATTGGACCATCCGCTCTAAATGACCGATCCATCTGAGTCTGTGGGCCTTGACCTTTCTTGCTAGGTCCATGTCGTTGTACAACCCGTAAAGTTCACTGTTGTATCTTCTTCGCCATTCCCCTTCAATGCATACGGGGCCCCGAAGAACTTTCCTCTCAAAGCAGCCTAAGGCACTTTCGTCCGATTTTGTCAAGGTCCATGCTTCTGCATCACATAGCAAGACTTCGATGATGAGCGTGCTGTACAATTTTACCTTAGTTGCTCGAGACAGTGCTTTTCCACTCAATTGCTTTCTTAGCCCAAAGAAACAGCGATTAGCAAGAATTATTCTTCATCTGATCTCGGCGCTGGTGTTATTGCCCGTGTTTATAGCGGAGCCTAGGAAGACAAACTCCACTACTACCTCGAAGTTGTATGCGTATATTGTGACGTTCTGTCCGAGCCGTCGGTATTGGGTGTCCTTCCTCGAAGACAGCATATACTTCGTTTTTCCCTCATTTACCGCTAAACCCATTTTTGCCGCTTCTGTCTCAATTCTCACAAAGGCGCCATTGACATCACGCTGTGTTCTTCCTGTTATATCAATATCATCGCCGGCGTACGCGAGAAGTTGAACAGATTTTTGGGATAGAGTTCTGCACTATCTTCTCAAGAACGATGTTAAAGAAATCGCATGACAGTGCATCGCCTTGTCTGAATCCTTTTTTGACGTCGAAAGATTCCGTTAGCTCGTTGCCAGCCTTGATGGAGCAGCGTGAGTTCTACATCGTCATTTTGCATAAGCGAACGAGCTTGGCAGGGACGCCAAAACTAGACATAGCTTTGTACAGTTCGTCTCTGTAGATGCTGTCATACGCGGCTTTAAAATCGATGAAAAGGTGGTGGGTATCGAATTGGAGTTCATAGGTCTTTTCCAGGATCTGCCGCAACGTGAAAATTTGGTCGATGGCTGACTTTCCTGGCCTGAAGCCACATTGATTAGGACCAGTCAGATTGTTGACAAAAGGCTTCATACGTTCACATATTATGGCAGAGAGGATCTTGTAGGCGATGTTAAGTAGACTGATTCCTCGCAGTTTAGAGGATCTCCCTTTTCCAGGAATACTTTTGAACTACTATTAACAAATCCTGGTTCCGCAAAGTTCTACTTCAAACGAATACATTGTTATCAAAAAAATAATATTTCTAATTTTAATGCTTCATTTTCTGTCTCTAATCATTTGAAAAACAAATTATACGACAGACTTCAAATTCGGTACCCTAATTACTAGTTTTTTCTTTTGTGACTTGTTAACTTGTTTGAATATAAATTGAAATGAAGAACTTCAATTTATTCAGTACAGGAATAGTTGTGGCACCATGAAGATCAGTTTACTAATCGTGATGCTAGTCGTTTCTTGTGCAGTCCTCGTAGCAGCACACACAACCGAAAGAAATTGGAGACAATTTGAAGATGACGAATTATTTGTTAGACCACAAAAAAAAGAAAAAAGAAAAAGGCATAAGAAAAGTAAAAAGAAAAAAGATCATAAAATTTAAATAAATGTAATTCAAAAATTAGGCTTCCAGATTCTGCGTTTGAATATTCGGTTCATATCACGAGGCTGAATTTTGTGTTGGCAACGCGCGCTTGTATTTTGTTCGAACTTTTGCACAAACGTTGAGCACAGACGAAACCCCAAAAGTGTTTTTTCTTAATCCAAGAAATTTCACAGAAGATAAACTTCTAACGATAAAAATATGAAGCTGTTCCAACAACAAACTTTTGTTTTTAACAATGTTTAAAGGTTCGATTTAATTTGTAAAAAAAATAGTTTACTCACCAGCAACTTGATGAAGATTTTTCGTCCTTATAGAACTTGACAGTGAAATTGTAATCCAGGGTAAGGGTTAAACACAAAACACACAATTTACCAACAGTTTTTCGAGATCAAAGCTAAACAAACAAAAAACACTGACACCCAAAGGATTAAGCTCTTTGCTTTAAACAGGAACACGAAACAAACACTTTGAGCTTCATTTAATGCTGAATTACATCACACTTTTTTCATTAGGCAGATGCAAAAAAAAAAATACACTTAACACAAGAACACAGATTTCAGAGCAAAATCTCGCCTTGAAAAGGAAAAGAAAGGAACAAGATCGAACCGAGAAAGAACTTCCGAAAATTCCAATAATCACCCATCGGAAAAGGAATAGCTAGAAATTAACACTACTCACACGAAAACACACACAATACACAATACAAACTACAAACATAAAAAAAAAAAGAATGGAAAGCATAATTTTGCTTCTTCCTTTAAAATTAACAAGCTACACTTTCAATTCCACTTGCACAGCAGAAAAAAAAACCGCTGCCATCGAACACTTTTATAACGGGAATCGGAATTCTTTTGCTAAGCCACGCCTTCGGACTGCAAACAGAACAACTACAAACCGACGCTATTACTAGAAAAGCAATTCGACCAACTTTAATCTCATATTTTTCAACTTTAAACACAAGAAATCATCGAAACACTTTTTGAAAACACAATTTTATGTATTTATTTACAATTATTTGATATTTTCGCGACCATTTACGAACAAAAAACCGGTAAAATAATTAATTTATACGGAGCTATCTCAAGACCGACCGCACACAGGAATTCACTTGACAAAAAATAATCTATGAAATATGGAGAGAGGAAACATAAAAATCGGAAAATGGATGCCATGGCATTGTCGGCCTAAAAGTAGGCTAAATATGTTATTTGGTTGATATTAGGTCTGTTCTTTTGCTCCCTAAGGCCGTGTGCGAATTGGGTTGAAAAGTGGTTAAAACTTGACGTTTGGTTAAATTTTGACACTTCGCATTGAATACAATGTGTTGAAATAAGACTAACTGCGGAGCAGTGAAAATATGACAGAGTGGTTAAAAATTCATCAATTTTTAACCACAATTCATCCAATTCGCACACGGCTTAAAACTGCAGAAAACTGCCATAAATTCTCCCACATTTCCGTTCTTTAACTCCCAATTTTGTTAAGTTCTGTCACTTTTGAAGGAGAACAAATATTTCCCCTATCTGCCGAACTTAGCCACAAACATTTCTTGTGACTGTTTTTGTAAGGTCTGTCAAACCATAACAAGTACATTGAATTTTTTTGACGTTTGACATAATTTTGTGCATTTGGAAGATTCATTTAGGCTGTCAAGCGTTGTTTTACTTTTTGGGAGAATCACAAAATTTCATCCCCACTGCATTGGATTTAAATTCTTGAACATTGAAATGACTAGGAAAGACAGAGTGTGGAAGAGAGTTCAACATTCGCGTAGTACGGATAAAATATGATTCCCTATACTTGAGAGTACGTCCGAAGTTGGGCTCGAGGGAAAACTGATTTGCATTCTTAGAAGCACGAGTATTACGGGCGGGATGTGAATCTGGAAACAAATATGAGAAGCTATAAGGGTACTATATCGTCAGCGAAACAATTTATTGGATTAGAAATAACAGACAAGAGATCATTAGTAAAAATGAGAAAGATGATCGGAGCCCTGGCTCACATCAGCATTTATATTGTGGGTTTCAGACTAGAATCCATCCAATACAACTTGTATTGAACGGTTCGAAAGAAAGTTTCTAATCCAACGAAGAAAAGGGATCCATCGATCCCTGCCTTTTTTTACAATGCTGTTTTCCAACTGCTCGGAACGAGCCCAGAAGAATAGGATAGATGGAAAAGTTTACGCAAGTGTTTTGCCAGCATGGAAGAACACCTCTTCAGAACAATAGCGGGGATACAATCTAAAATTTTCAACTCAACAGTGACGTTGTGTTTTTTGATGATTCAAAAAATTGCCTATTGATCGTCATAAGTCAGTTATGTATAGTATCTATCTAATGGCTGACTGGGAAATTTTTGGACTCAAAACAGTGTCGTCTCGAAAATCTCATAAGAAAACTCTGTGAATGCTTTGATATGTTGTCAAGTGGAATTGACTTAGCAAAAAAATGCATTTGAACGACTTTTTGAAAGAAGTTAATATCCAGGGTTCGTTTAATGTCTTTGGAACAACAACATTAATATTCTAAGGCTGTCTGCGTACCGCGTTTAAATGTTGGTGAGTGACGAATTTTAGCTTGTTTAGTTAAATTTTTAGTAGTGTCCGTAGCTTAGTGGTTAGGTGCGTTGGTTGCTTAGCAGAACGTCGTGGGTTCGAGTCTTGTTCCTATAGTTTTTATTTCATCTTTCATGGGCACTGCCTCTTGCGAAGAACTGACTAAACTTTCAAGAGTATCAATCTGACATGAAAAAGTGCTTCTCAACTTTGCCGTTCGGAATCGGCGTTAAATTGTAGGTCCCCTCAATTCTTCACACGCACCCAGAGAATTGTTGATGAGAGTAAGCCACTTAGGCTCTTCAAGAGCTGTCGCGCAAATTGTTACGAAATTGTATTGATTGATCCTCGAGCAGATGTCAAATTAAAATAAAATGGTCATCAGCCGCAAATGATGACAATAATGTCAAACATGGCTTCTCCACACTGAAATCGAAACCGACAAACAAAACAAATAAAAAACAATCAACAGAAAAATGATGTCCTTGTTTGTTCCTGTTGATTTCTAGGTTAAGCATGAACTCATATGTCACCCATTAGTTTCGAACAATAATATTTTAAATTCATCACCCTTTTGGACATTTCGTTATTGAAGTCACCCTCGAAAAAAAAAACTAATAATAATCCTTAATCACTTCCAACCCCTCATACATTTTTATAATTCCACTTTAATTGTCAAACTGAATATAAGATGTTGTGTCCTTCGTTAGTTTGTGATAAATTATCCCTGCAGAAGATTACACATACCCAAAAAAGGGATAAAACGGGTCGGGTACCCATAAATGTTGGTACTGCAAGCACCCACCCCCAAACACATTCAAGAAAAAAAAAAAACAACAAATCAGCTGGCCAATTACTTTCAGGAAATACTAAGACATAACAGTGGGGGCTGAAAAAATCATCAAGCAAACGAAAAAAAATCTTGATAGAAACTGAAGAAGAAAAAGAAAAAAAAAGTTAAATTAATCATATATCCTTACCCACCAACTCCTCCTCCCCCGCCCCATCAGCCGATAGAAAAATAGAAAAAAAATTAGATCTACGAGACCACCACGAGCGATTTGAGGGTGTCATGGGGGTTACACGAGCACAGCAAAATATATTGAGGGTCCTTCGCTAGCCGATGTCGCCCCCTCTTGTACAATACCTTTAACCAAAAAAAGAAAGAAAAAAAATAACGACTAGATGTCGAGAACAAGGACACAACGTCCAAATGTGATGTCCTGTACGATGGGGTTGTTAGATGGCATATACTCGTAGACAAGATAGAAGAAACAAACAAAAAATACCATACCAAAGAGATATACCTACATAGAAAGGACACACATATCCTTTAATATAGAAAAAAAAACAAACCCCTTACTCTATAGCTGGTCATCATCATCATCGTCGTATTCGTCGTCATCGTCATCGTCGTCAACATCAATGCTGACACACACACAAAACTTACACCCGCCACGACAACATATCTACACATCCTTGCAATCACCTTCCCCCTTCTCAACCCAGCAAGCATACAAAAGAATGAGGACACAGCCCAAACGTCGTCGTTGTCGTGGATGGATGGAGAAAGAGAACGACGACAACGTCGTCGCCGGCACACTATTGCCTTACGCTAACTCTCCCCCTTCCAAAAAAAAAAAAAATATTCCACCCAAGAAAAAATCATAATCATCCCTCTTTTATTTCGATGTGATCCTTTCAAGCTAAGGAAGGGACACTCTCACACCAATCCACCTCTCCCGAAGAAGCCACCTATAGATGGTTTGAAAGGCCAGAGTAAGTAACATGAAGAAGGTACAGAAAAAGTTCGGACAGCGGATAATCCCTCCAGAAAAGGACCAAGTTACCATTTACTGCACCCCCACACCCCCATCAGCTTTCTGTTATCATTTCAACCTTCTCTCTGGTGCACAGAAAACATCAAAAAGGACGAAGGCGAGGCAAACAGCAGAAATAAGAAGCAGCGCAAAAAAAAAAAAAAAAATTAACAGAAAAAAGAAATTAGGAGGAATTTTATTCTACACTCTTGGGCTTGGCAGCATGTTGTATAGACTGAGTCCTCCTCCCTAGTCCCTTTCCAAGACGACAACGACGACGACAGTGTTCAGTGTGTTTTCGGTGGGCCCAATAACCTCCCACACTCATCATCATGTTACAAGCAGACCTCGCTCTCACGGGGGCGATGATGAACAAAAAAAAAAAAAAATATAGAAAAAATGATAGGAGGGTAGGGTCCATTCTAGAGATCCATGGCAAAATTAAGGACCAGTCCTGCTTTTTCTTCACCTCTCAACCCACCCACTAACCAAGCGACAACTCATCATCAGAAACGCTGGGCGATATAGTGGGCGCTAAGACAGCGGCATTGGCAGCAGCTTGTAGAAGGCTAAAATCAGCAGGAATGTAATCCCCACCCAACACCCTTGTGCAGGCATCATCTCAAACCCTCTGCCTCTGACAACAACTATACTCTACTTGCCCATCAAGTCATCCTATCGTGTCGCTATAGTCGGTCCGTTTTCTAACTGCGCCGCAGTCCGTTATTCTCGGCCAACCCACACCGAATACCTTATCCGCTTGTGAACCAGCACCAAAAACGAAACGACAACCGAAAAAAGGAAAAAAAAGAAGAACGAAATAAAGAAATAAAAACGACTACTAGGAGAAAAAGTCCATCCAATCTATAAAAGCCCTTCTTGGGCATTATACAAAAGTGAGCCCAGAGGAGGGTGGCATAGGGGGTCGGGTGTGTAGATAGCTCGAATGGGTGTGGAACTGAAAGTAGAGAACCGAAGAACCCTTCAGCTAAGCAGCGAGTGGAAGGAAAATTCTTGTGTCGAGTTTTTTTTCTGTTCGCTGGGTTGACTATTCAAGAGGGGTGTACAAAGCCCCTCATTTAGGGAATAGGTAGGTATATCCAGAATTCCATTCCATATCGTTAGCGTCAATGGTGCGGTAGTTGGTGGTGGTAATGGCTTGAAATAGAACCCCCAGTCATGGTCGTTTCTTCTAGTATCTATCGAGATGGCTTAAGGGGGGCAAACTGTGAAGGAAAAAGTTGAGTACCCAAAATCATTTTCATCTCTATGCACAATCCTTCCTTTTTTGGCACAAAACTTTAGTCGCCGTTGTTGTTCTTGTTTCCAACATAGCATCGCCGCCACCGACGCTAAATTTTATGGGTCGCCTTCCTTGTCGTCGGCGTCGTCGTCGTCGTCGGCGTGTACCTAAATTCACTTCTTGTTAGGAATGAGAGTTTGGCAAAAGCTTTTCCTCTAAAAAGAAACAAAAAAAACTCACCCAACTTCGTTTAGAGCGAGCACATTTGATGAAACTAGAGCAAGGGAGTCTATCCCCCAAAAGCGAAGTGGGTACGGGTACGAGTACGAGTATTGTGTGTATATTATCCTTTCCCAGTCTGCTGAACGTCGTTGTCCTTCGTCATTCTACTCATCATCATCAGCAACAGCAGTTTGGCGATGGCAGAATACCACCCCCAACCACGACTAGTGCTATTTTTTTTTCTTCTTCTTCACCTCGTCGGAATCGTAGATTTTAGCATCGACGTCGTTGAGTATAGAGAATCATCTCGAAAAATTACCCAACAATGCCGGAGCGAGTGCGAGATCCCTTAAATCTAAATCCCCTACTCCGTATCAATTCATCCACTACGCCCGCCCATTCAAGATCCCTTCTGGTAATTCATCATACCCCCCCTTTTACCGTGCTACCCACCAAAGTCATTTGAAGTGCGCTGTAAAGGCGTTTTTTCCCACCCCTGCTCATAGATTCTAGGAATCTAGAGAATCGTCAACCACCGACAGCTTCCAGAAGTATCAGCGGCGCGGCGCTGCTGTGCGCCATGCCCGTACAACCGAAATGAGAAACGAAAAATCGGTGGTGGTAGTGATGGTTCCCGAGGAGATAACCTAACTTACTCTACTCGTCGTTGCCACCTTCGTCTTCATATATTTCTAATGCCTGGTGCTTAATGCTGGAATCGGTGTTGGAGTTGGAGTTGGAGCTAAAGCTGTCGCTGCTGCTGATGATGCTTCTTCTCTGATGTTTCAAACAAGGGATCCGATCCAAAATGAAACGGGACTTGCTATATAGCTATAACGACAAAAGCAAAAAAAAAAAAAAACAACATCCTTGGGTTTCGAACCCAAAAATAAAGTCGAAATAGCGGCTTGGGTTTGGGTTTGTATTTTTTTTTTTTTCTTGTTTTTGGGAGGGTAGTACAGACAGGGCGACAAGAACTGGCACTGCCAACAAACAACATTCATCGGAGCGTAACTGTGCGGCGACGACGAATACGACGAGTTACGACGACGTTGAGCAACGATGCGATATGGTAGCATTGGTGGCGGCGGCGATGGTGGTGGCCTCGCTTCTAAAGTGGATGGTTGGGGGTGTTTTTGGGCTTCTCGAAGAATGTGTGTTCAACTTCAAGGGGTTATTTGGAACGAAAGGAAAGGCTCAGTCTTTTAGTGATGATGAGAAATTTTGTAAAATGGGATCGTTGTTTCCTTTTATCTTTTGCGTGTGTTGTTTTTTTTTTCGTCGAGTTTCCCAAAAGAAGACCTTTTGTCTGTTTGTCAGTGCTACCTTCCTATTCCAAAAAAAAACAGTATTTCTCTACTATTCTCAATCTTTGTGGCGGGTATGAGATTGTGGAGAGAGTGTAAAGAGTGGTTTTGTGATGCTGTCATTTGGTATATTTTTTCCGAGGTTTTTTTCTCCATTTGCCTTTTACTGCTTTTTTTTGGAATGAAAGTCCTGTCAACTTTTATTCGGGCGGATTTTATTTTAATCGTTAAATTTTTAAAGTCTTAATTTTTATGAGTTTATAAAAGCCCAACAAAAGACTTTGACTGGACCATGAATTCATTTATTTGCCTTCAATTTCGCCAAAACAGGGGGTCCGGTAACTTCGTCAAACTCGGAAACTGATACCTTTTCAGCCGTTAGGGTTGAGGCTTCTCTTCGTGCTTTTTTTTTCTCAACTATTTCCTCGCTAACTCGGGGAGCTCCCACTTCACTTTTCAGGAAGCTTTCCTTAAAGTCCGGCCATTAATATCTGAACTAAACTTTCAAAAAAAAAGGCTGACTAAAGAAGCCCACTTCATCCAACTTGATTCCCCATCATTTCATTAGGAACAAACCCAACAAACGCCGATGATGACGACTTCCGAAAAGAAATCACACAGAAAATGCAATTCATTGAACTTGTGTTCAAATCACCAGAAAGAGTCAGAAAGAGATAAAACATAAAACGAAATATCAAAAACTTCAAAACGACTTGCGCTTACCATTACTATCATAAAAAAACAGGAAAAGAACCTACCTCTATCATCAAAACCCTCACTCCATCAGAGGGACTCCAAATCGCCAATGTCTCTTTAGAAATTTGATAAAAACCAATTAGCGCACCCTTTGACCGGTTGGTTCTCTAACAGCAGTGTGCTCTCCCCTTTCCGCACTTATTCTTTATCTATACAGTTTTCTATGCCATCGTATCGCAAAAAAAAAAAACACCGACCAACCTAACCGGGTGCGGTGATTAACGGCTCTCAGCTATCGTGTCGGTTTTGTGTATTTTATGTATTTTTTTTATTATTCCGTCCTTCGTTCGTTTTTGAAATACAAAAACAACATGAAAGCGAAAAAGAACGCCTTTTCCCCCCAAAAGATCCAATCGTTCCGGGGAGAAAAACATGATAGTGGGAGTTATATGCACATAAAGTGCACTTCTCCGAACTTGGCGAATACGACTTGTACGACGACGCTAACGCCAACGTCGAGGACGACGATGAGAATGACTATTTTCAAACCTAACTATACTACTACAACTTCGATGCAAGAGCTCACAAAAAATATATAAAATCCTAAAGGGGGTGCATCCTATTGTTACCTCGTCATAAAAATAAGCGCACTCTAGAGCTGACCATCATCCAAAACGGACTATGAAAAAACGAGACAGCCAACCAATACACACACACACAAACAAACAGAAGGAAAAAAAACTAGAAAGAGCGAACATTACTCGATGCACTTTCTATATCTAACTGAACTGATGCAACACACCAAAATATCTCCCCACTTCAACATCATTCGCATTCGAGTTCGAGAACGGTACCTACTGATCGTTTTTTTTTTTGCTGCATTTTCATTTTTCTATCTATCTCTCATCCATATATCGAGTTAGAGATGCAATTGCAGTTGTTGCAACACACATCGAAGCGCCGGCCGAGCCGTTAAAAAAATACCAAAGAGGACCATAAACCAAGAGGGTTGGCTCGCATAAGGACCAAACGAACGAACGGTGCATCCATTGCAATGCATCGCCGGGGCGACTATATGAGTCTCAATAGAACATAGATTTTAACATCGTGCCCCGCCAACAACTATTTCGAGAAAATCATCGACTCGATGCGACGGACTCGGCATAACCAAACCAACACACAAGCGATATGGCCGAAGGTACATACGGAAAAAAAGGCCTCAACTCTGATGGCCAAAACACCACTCAAACCTTCTTCTCTGCAACTCACTCTCGCACTGCCATATCCTCGAGGCGGCAGTAAAACAGGGGCCACGTTATTCCTTATTCCTATTTTCATTCGTTCATGTTTTTTTTTTAGCGAACTGCCTAGCCTACCCTATACTCCCTATAGTACACGTTTTTAGAGCTGTGCGAGTTTTTTTCCGCACCAACTGGCTTACAGGTGATGGGAGGATGACGAGGGGGCAGATGAACTCCCTCTTTACTTTGAACATAACCAAGGGATTTTGGCGTGGGGGTGATTGAAGTCTAGAAAACACAAAAAACACCTTTACCTACCCCACCAACCCCTTTCGATCCCGAAACAGTGTATTTCTAAAGAATGAGGGCACCCCCCCAACCGCACATAGATGACGCCTTAAAATTGCGTGCATAGAGCCCACACTCCGCGGTGCCGATGAGATGATTGTGCGATAGATGGCCACTGGTTTGGGGGTAGTCAACGAGGGTGGTAGGAAATGCGATTTGCTGTGCCACAGCACGGTACCCTATTCTCTTCTTGTTTAAATTCATTTATTTGCTTCAGTTGTTGTTGGGTTCTTTTTTTTTTTTTTTTGTTCTTGTGGCTCGGCGCCTTTGAGTTCAGATGGGCGTGTGTCTCAGTGCCCTCTCGTTCCACATGCAATCGACTGTGCCACTGATAAAAAATAGAAAAGAAAGAAATGAGAAAAAAAAAATTGTGAAACGAAAATAAAATACCAAAGCCCAAAGGACATGTGCCAGTTCTTGTACACATTTTTCATGTGTCCTTCTGTGGCTAATACTCCTTCTCCTCAATCCCCACAAAACAACTCCTGCCGACACATACAAATTTGAAGAATCGCAATAGGTAGTATATACAGTGGTTGTTGTCTTTTTCTTTTCGTAGAATAATGGGGGAGAGGGAGTGAAGACAAACAGCAGTAACCATCCCGCAGGACACACAAACCAAAAAAACAAAAACTAATAAAACTTCATTTGGAAAAAGGATCTAAAAGGCCTTCTTGTTGTGTTCTTCAACCATGATCGATGGTTCCAGGAGCAGTCCTTCTTCCGATGATTGAAGTTGTCTTATCTTTTTGTAGCCCACTCCCACCAAACACCAACGACCAATGTATACGCACATTTTCTTCAATTTCTTGGGCTTATCCTTTTTATATCATAAGAAAAAGGATATCATCGCCCTTCCTGTGTTTGCTGGCTTATTTGCCTGGCTGGTTGGTGGGTTAGATGAGGATAACAATCTTGTTTCTTGTGCGTTTTGTGCGTTGCGGTGTTGGGTTTGTTGTTGAGCTTCTAGCCATGTATGTCAGTGTCAGTGACATGAAGAGGACACACGCAAGCATTTTACATACTCTCTCTTCGTTTTTATTGCTCCGAAATGAATGGTTATCCTTAAGTTTCTTAATTTTCTTTTTCTGTTTTTGGTATGGTCTTAGTTTTAGTTTTGCTTGGTTTTTGGGGGCATGTATGGCTTCCGTTGGTCGTCACTCATTTATATCCTTGACTCGCATCACATCGCCTATAATAACCAACCAAATAGGAAGCCAGCTATTTGGTGCTTGGTTTATTATTATGGGAGTTAACTACTGTGTGTATACGAAGTCCTTCCTGATGGCACTGATGGCAGTTGTATGTATAATGATGCGAGTTTATTACGCTGGGTGGGCTGACTTGGATTTTGTGAATTTTGATCATTTATCTCTTTTTTTTTTTGTCTTTCGGTTTTTGTGTTCTTGTTTTGATTTTGAGGCCAATATTTGAGATAACTCCTTTGGGTGAATCATTACCCGCTCTCCTTAGGCTGTGGTAAAATCGAAATTAAAGTTGGAAATCTTGCGACGGGCATGAGGCTCGTCTGAGGAGCTTGATAGAAGGCAAGCCATTCGTTTAATACTCATGTGTGTCATTTGAATTTTTATTGGAGCTTGAATTTTTTTTTGATTGTCATTTAACAGGTCCTTAATGGAGTATGCGCCTTACCCTAACTATCAAGATTCTGTGTGTAGATAGTTTTTAAGTTCAATTAATGGAAAAATTACATCAGTTTGATATTTCGGCAGCGATCGCAGCGCCATAAATTGTTCGATAGCGGAACTAATGACAAAGATGTGTTGGGATTTTCATAAGCTTTCACATGACTCCTTATTTTTATTCGTAGGTGTGACCGTTGGCCGGGAAAACGCATTATTTTGAAAGTTTCAACTTTTCAATTTTACGCCACCGACTGCAACGCCATCTATTGGACGATAGTTGAACTAATGATTAAAAACGTGTCTGTTGCAAAATTTAACCATTTCCCAACAGATGGCGCAACGATCGGTGGCGAATTTTTCACAATATGAAAATAAGTACAACACTTACAAAATAGGCTGCTTAGCAGAACGTCGTGGGTTCGAGTCCTACTCGTGCCCATAGTTTTTATTTCATCTTTCTCGGACACTGCCTCTTGCGAAGAACTGACAAAACTTCCAAGAGTACCTATCATCTGTCATGAAAAAGTGCTTCTCCACTTTGCCGTTCGGAATCGGTGTTAAATTGTAGGTCCCCTCAATTCTTCACACGCACCCAGAGAATTGTTGAAGAGAGTAAGCCACTTAGGCCTTGGCTCTACAAGAGCTGTTGCGCCACTCTATTTTACGAAATAAGCAGCAAGCTTACTCGTTTTTTTAAATCGAGCCGAAAGTTCGAAGGTTTTCATTTAAATTTTGTACGAACAGCTATTGCTTCTTTTAGGAAATTGTAGCAGCTATAAAGCTTGTGATGAGAAGTCTTAAATCAGTTAAAGCTTGCATAAGTCTTACATAAGACTTCTGGTAAAATCAAAAGCAGGTATTGTCATGCATGCAAGTGAACATTACCTTCATATGCCCAAAATAATCATCTCTACAAAATATTTGAAACGTTACGCTTAACTTCTCTCCACCCGAATAGGACTTTATCCACTCAAGAGTTTTTGAACAGACAATTTTACGTCTTTTGCTCCTTCGAAAACCCGACTAGACACCTTAAACATTTGACACCACCAATCATTCAAAACATTTAAAAGTTCAAAGTTCATCCTTTCGACAAATTCACACTAGCAAAGAGCCCAAAAAAAAGAGAGCAAGTTAAAAATAACTCTAGCTCAGAGATCCAATCAAAATCACCACGCCTACGCGTAATTGCGTGCTCCTCCCTATACTAAAGTATGTAGTAGACAAAAAACTAGTTGCCAAGGTTTCCAAAACAAAAAACCGAATATCCACCTCCACCCCCCCTCCAAATTCCAAATGCAAAAAAATAAATTTTTGTCGTTGCCGACTAAAGACCGAACAATATATTCAGTCTATATTTTCTATAGATAGATTTTACCGAAAAATAACTACCCTGCCGAAAATTACGCCAAAAATTTCCCTTCAAAAAACAATCTTCCCTTCCCAACCCTTTAGCAGCAACGAGGTTTTATACACTTAGAACACACGTGCGTTATTCACAACACAACTACTTGCGCTAGCCTCTTCTAGCTTTGTTATGTTGAAACTCGCTGCACAAAAAATTAAAAAAAAAACAGCCTCTCGAAATACGAGTAAAATGTCGACGATTCGATAAAAAAAAAACCCTACATTCTATCTATCTATTGGCGCGTACACACAACACAACTCACAAAACACACACCGTCATTATGTTCGTTGCAACTAAAAATGTGCGCGCTGCACTTCTACCCAAACCTCACACATGTTCTTCGAGTTTCCAATTTTATATCTCCAATCACCATGTACACTTTATTTATTTTATATTTATTTTAATACTTGCCTTTTTTTTGTGGATAGCTTGCTTGCCTCACTGGCACAACTATATACGCTCCTGCTGACCACTTTTTTTTTTGTTTCGTTGCTAGCGCGAAAACTCAAAATCATTCGCATGCATTAGCCATGTTGTGTAGAGAGCGTTGTGTGTAGAACAACCGTCATACCTTTTCGTACCTGCCAGCCTTGCTGCACAAAAAACCCATCATCATTGCATCGCTGCATCGTTCGATAGAAAAAAATCACACACACATGGCTCGCATCGCAAAACACAAAAAAAAAACAGAACATACACATTTTTGAACTAAAAAAAAAACCAACCCCTAGTGCATCACGCAAACTAAATTCAATACCCCCACTCTCCGTGCATCAAACTCACACCGTGTGACCATCAAATTTGACAGCTGAACGAGGCAGGGGGTTCGCTAGCACCCCCAACGAAAAGTAGGCATATTTTCGATGCATAAAGTTAGTTTTGTGTGCGTTTTTTTTTCCGCCCTCCAAAAAACTTACCATCAAGCCCCACAAAAATTCCAAAATGCCAAATACCAACCCCAAACATGTTCTATTTGTTTGTGGGGGGGGGGTGGAGAGGAGGCAATAGGGAGATTGGTATGACTGAATGCATCAACAACCGAACAGAACACAACAAAAAAATAATACTTTTAACCCTTTCGGGGTAATTTGGATTCTTCTTTAGTTGTTTGGCTTTTGCTTGTTGTGTTGAAGAGGATTCTCCAGGGGGAAGGGATTGATTCCCTCTCTGTGTGTTATTTTACCGTTAGTTTTTTGCTGTTGCATTATATTTTAAAACTATAGAAAGAAAATTCTGGAAGTTTATTTTTTTGTTTTTGATTTTGTGTGTTGGCGAAAATCCTTTTTCCCATTTTATTTATATATCCTTTACATAAAAAAGAATAGTCGTGGTGCAGAAAGGGGGAGGGAGGGGCGGCTTTAGGCTAGGTAGGATTTTTTTTTTTTGTTCAAGGAAGGTTATAGAAAAGCGCCTAGGGACAAATATGGCCACGGCGACGTCGTCGACGATGGCCGTCATAGTCGAAAAAATGTCCTCTTTTATTGTTGGTTCACGTTTTCGTTGTTGTATTTGGGAGGGGGAAGAGTCGGAAGTCAAGTTAGCTGGTTGGTTTATTCTACACAAAGAAAAAACAAAAAGAAATAAAAATAGGGTGCGTCATGCTATATAGGCTCTAGATTCGCTGACTTGAACACAATGATGATGATATCGCCCCCTCATGGGGGTAAATGACTATAAGTTCACGTCCACCCAGCTAAAATATCACATCATCCTCGATATCTCTACTTGCCACATAAAAAAACGCTGCACAACTGATATGCACATCAAGAGCGAGAGGGAAGTATTTTATTTATAGACAAGGTTGCGTGGAAGGGGTTCAAGGGAGTTTTTCTCGAGAGACTCCCTCTTTTTGTGCACAAAAGTCCCGCTCTTCCGGTGAACTTTTTGGTCGTCGTAGTCGTCGTCGTCATCGTCGTGGTCGTTGTTATTTCAAAGTAGAACACACGGCAGAAAATATAAGGTGCCCCACACCACCGGTTGCCATTTAAATATATGCATATCTTCCTTTCGTGTGTAAGAGTAAGTATCTATATTTATAAATGCGGCTATGTTATATTCGTAAAAGGCGAAATTGCGTAATTAAAAGGCGGCAAGGATAAGCAGCAGCAGGCACTATACAAAAAGCTCTTTGATATAACAGGCTCGCAACGGTAGCCTATACACACAATATTCTCTCATTCATTTCCCATTCGGTGGGCATTGCCACCTAGCGGTGGTGACCCAGTGTACACTTTGTATATAGCGATTATTATGATTATGATGATAATGTTCTGGCACCCCCCCTCACTCCACCCCAAATGCCAAATATAGTAAACTACTTTGCTGCATGATGTGCGTTACGCTGGCACGCAAGAGGTGCGTCTGTGTATACATCCCTAATAGCCAAGCCAAAAGTGGGAGTTCGATTACCCCCAAACCGAACCGATATGCGATGTGTATAAAATGCAAAATCCTGTAGAGCAGCGTCGCGCCGCACCGCACACAAACCTTCAACCCTTCGAACCTACATCGCGCACAAAAGCCAATATTATAATGCAAAGGAGGTTACATAACTATACGTCAATCAGGTGCGGGAAGGCATATTTATGTGAAATGTGCGTAAATACCACCCCACGAAATATACACGGCATCCCACCACCACCGACCGCACCGCATCGGTACGCACTGGCTATATAGTATAGTGCTCCTCACTAGCTCATCATCATCCATGCACACACATCAAAGTCTCCCTTGCTTCTGACAACCATCAGGCAACCACACAGAGCAACAACAAGAATGACGAGCAATGAACGGCAAATCTACACACCCGCTTTTTCCATTTGCGCGGAGCAGGGGTTGTTCGAAAGACAAGCAAATAGTTTTGCACGAAGCAGCGCCAGTGTTGCGATGATGATGGGCAATATGGGGCGCTCGCACTAGTACACTGGGGGTATGATGAATGGAGAAGAGCTCGATGATGGTTAGGTTTGGCTCCCGTTGAGGTTGACAAAAAAAAAGAAGAAGAAAAAACAAAAACTGAGTAAACTGAAAATATACAAAACAACCCTCACGATATGGTTTGGAATATTTTTTTTTTAGTGTGTGCTGTGTTGCCTTCATTTTCACCGCACACACAATTTTTGCTGCTGTGCGTTCGTTCAGCCGAGTTTGATGATATATAAAACTGCGTTCGTTAATGGCAAGGTGGGGGTGGGTGGAGGTTGAATGAACGAACGACCGACCGACTAACGACGATAACGACCGACCGACAACGCACAGCATAGAAGGAAGTTGTGAGTCGTTGTAGTTTGTTGCAGCAATAGGCACTAAGCCCCCTCCCAATACAAATCGGGAGCGGGACTCTTTCTTTATTTCTAGCCTTCTTTTCTATATGTAGAAAAACAGCTCCCTCGCGCACATTATCGCATTTTATATTTCGTTGCGTTGCTGGGTCGACTCCTATTCCTCCGCTACTCCTCTGTTGGTGTTTTTTGCTTTTGCAGCTTCTGCTGCTTGCGGTCGGGCGGTAGTATCCAGCGAGGAAGGCTTTTTTTTGCTTTTTATATAAATGTTAACGCACATTTATGCGCCCGTCTCTCGCACACACAAAAAAAAAGAACGACCGACGCGACGATCCCAACGATGCGACCGACGCGACCGACGCACATGGCTGATGTTCGCGAGGGGGAGTGCTGCGGGTACGCAACGCATTTTGAGTTTTTCAGTTGGTTTTTTTTTCTCGTTTTTGTTTGCTTCTTCATTTTCATTTTGTTTTGTTAATTTCTTTTTTTTTAATTCAACGTTGACTGTGTAGCAGCAGCAGCAGCAGCAGAGCACCCATCAGCCAGCGTGCACATCAGTGATGCGTTATGAAAAGCCTTCGCCAGCAGTGGCACTGGCATGCATTTACGAACATCAGTGGAAAATGAGGGGGCGGTAAGGGAGGCTCGCAAACTTGATATCCTCTTCTTTTTTGCCGACACACATTATTCGTTATATCCAAGGCTGCTCGCATTCACCAACTCCCCCTGCCCCCACTCAAAGCCGAAAAAAGAGAATTTATAAAACCAGAGGCCCCCGGAGGCTGTTTTTGCAATCACACGCATGATGATGGGTTCTTTTATATTGCGTTCGCGTTTTTATCTCTCTTATTTTTGTGCGTTTGCGACTGTGTGTGTGTGTGTGTGGGAGCATTTTTCATTTTATATCATGCAAACTTCTTCCCATCAGTCACTCAACCCCCTCATTTGTGGGATCTGATGGAAGCAAACCCTTTGCACGCAATTTTTTTAGCCAAATAAAAAGGAATATGGAGAGACATGAAGTACGCATCAGGGTTTGAGGGGATGAATTTATTTCTGTCCAGAGTTTTCTGTGATACTTCAATCTTCTGCCAGGTTTCAAGCAAATCACCCCTGCCTCTTGCATACCAACTGTGTGGCCATCATCAGTTTCAGTGATTGCTTCGTCTTTACTAACAACAACTACTATAGGCCATATATGAGTGCGAGTGTGCAATTAAGGGGTTTTATGGGATGAGGCAGGGCGGTAGAGAAGCAGGGAGTGGGTTTGATGTAGTTACGATGCAACGAAGAAGGACGTCGACAACGACGACGACGACGACGACGACGACGACGATGTTATCGAGGAGACACATCACAAATGCATGTGCACTTATGCACTAAGGGGGGCTTAAAGGGGAATGCAGAGGCATGCTTAAGTAACCCCAAACACTATTTAATGAGATAAATAGGTAGAGGAGTTGCTTGATGCTGCTTCAAGTTTGCATGTGACGAGTCGGAGGGTGGGGGAGGATGGGATGAAATGGCATGGCTGCAGATGGTATATGTTCTTACTTAACCTCACCTTATACCTTCATTCCGACAACGCACAACTCATCCCATGTCACCACAGAAACATCGAGAGTAAGAAGGAGAAATGTGTTTTTGGGACTTGGGGCACCTCATTTGCGCCCAATTGGGTGGTATTATGCGACTTTGCAGAATTTCTGAATTTTGAGAAGGGGTCGGGTGATAAGGGCACATTATATGTAGGTATAGATTTATTGGTTTGGGGGTAAGTTGCATTATTATTATCATATATGTAAATATATGTGTGCCATGCAATTGCATAGTTTGTATGTATTTTAAACATTGCTAGCTGTTTAATTCTGCTGATGCGTGTGTTCAATAAAATTGTGTTTTAAGCTTTAAAAGGGCGTTGCCAATTTTGGCATTATTTGCCAGTTGTTGGCTCTTTAAAATATATTAAAAGCAACAACAACAAGAGCAACAAACACAACACACAAAAAAATATATATCGCATTTTATTTTTCGTTCGTTTTTTACTTGGCATGCACCGCATGAAGAAAAAAACAACCAATATACGAACGAGATGCGTTGGATTGGGAAACGGTACAGGCCAAGTAGCTGAATGTGCGTATGGTGCGCCATTAACACACACGTTTTCCGGGGATGTGTCCAATTCTCTTTTTTTTTCAACTGACATATCGTTGGGTTTCGTTTTTTTGTGAGTTGCGAATTCTGTTGTTTTTCTAGGTACCCACTTGCGAAATTATGGTATGCTGAGAAAATATTGTATACCCGTGTGGAAAAAAGAAAACAAAAAAAAGAAGAGTAAAGATAGAGTTTTGATCAAGTTTTTTTTTGTGGGGGTTCTTTGGTTGTGGTAAACAAAAAAGTCAACGCCTAGAACCGGGTAAGGTATTACAATGAAAAATTTGGTCACCTATGTAGGTACTGAAGAAGGGGTCTTTCATTACCTACCTTTCTCTACATATTTACACTTTTTGGGGGTTTATATATGTTTTATAATTTTGGGAGAGCCATTTAACTGTCGTCGTTATGTCTTGAATGCATTTGCATTTGCTTTGTTAAGCAGCCTTTGTTTGCCAACATAATTGTTATAAGAAGCTTAAGAGGATGAAGCTGGTGAGGAAATTAAAAGTCCTTTCAAAAGCCTAAATCCAAACCATTTAATAATTTTATCAATGCTTGTCAGTCGATTTCAAACACCCTCTTCACTTTCCTCAATTCACATTATAATGATTTCAAAAAATTTGATTTGTCGCAAGAAAAAAATAGTAAGTATACGCCCAAGTGCACCAAAATTGCAATTGATCTACTCACTTGTTTAGTTTCACATTTTTACTTGTTACTGCTTTCAATATGCAAGTAATAGCTTTCGGTCAAAATTTTCAGATTAAATTATCACAAGAAGGATTCTGATTCAGTCTGAAAACACTTCAACGATAAGTTAATCTTTTCAAATTGAGGGAGCATGAGTGAATGATAATCTTAAAATCTCGAAATCATTCAAAAATGTTATACAACTTTTTGTGGTAAGAACTTGCCCCACACAATTTTTTGATTTTTTTTGTGAATATTGCCAAAGCATTTAAAAATTGCAAAATCTGCAACAGCAAATTATTAAAATCAGTGCATGAAAAGGGTTTTCTAATAATAGGTGTTATTTCGAATAGCCTGCCATTTCGGTAGCTGTCACTTTTGAAGCTGTCATTTTTTGACATTTGAAGAGTAGAAACTACGCCATAAAAATGGAACGATACACGGTTCAACAACGCACTGAAATTATTAAAATTCACTATAAAAATGGTGACAATTTGGCAGAGACGGCTCGTAAAACTAAAACATTTTTGGGTCGTTGTGAAGGACCTTGTCGGACCGCAATACACGTCGCTCAAGAACAACTGAGAATATTGCTGTTGTAGCCCAAAATGTTGAAGAAAACCCAGGTATTGCCCGATTTCGCATAAAACGTCGTTCAGTTTGGAAGTTAGGTATAATCACACAAACTCAAGCTGCTACATCAGAAAGTCGTTCTTTGCTAAGACTTGGGTCTTAAAATGCATGAGAATGATCCGGAATTTCATCGAAAAATCATCTTGACTGATGAGGCCCATTTCCACCTCGGAGGCTACGTCAACAAGCAAAACTGTCCCATCTGGGGCTCGGAAAACCCAAGAGTTATTGTTGAAAAGCTTCTCCATCCTCAGAACGTGACTGTTTGGTGCGGTTTATGGTCCGGCGGGGTTATTGGACCTTACTTTTTCGAAAATGAGGCTGGAGCAACAGTTACGGTCAATGGATTGCGCTATCGAGATGATTAATGATTTTTAATGCCGATTGGAAATGGTATTGATCTGGACAACGTTTACTTTCAACAAGACGGCGGCGCTACGTGCCACACAAGCAATGAAACCATCGATCTTTACGGGAAAAGTTTCCGGACCGTGTTATCTCTCGAAGAGGTGATCACAATTGGCCACCGAGATCTTGTGATTTAACACCTTGCGACTTCTTCCTTTGGGGCCACGTGAAAGATAAGGTCTACGCCAACAGCCCAGCGTCGATTCAAGACCTCAAAGATGGAATTCGTGAGGCTATCGAGGACATAGGGCAGCCACTTTGCGATTTGGTTATGGAAAATTTCATGAAATGGATATGGTCCTGTAAGCGTGGTCGTGGCTGATCATTTATCTCAAAAAATGCCATTTTTCTTTGAATATCAAAATAACACCTCTTATTGGAAAACCCTTTATGTGTTAGTTTTCGAGAAAGAAGCCATTTTGAAAATGAAAAGTAAAGACAGACACATAAGAACACTGGAGACTAGGGCCATCGCATGAAGAAGAGTTTGTTTTTAAATCATAGACGTCTGAAAAAAATTACAGATTTTTTCTTTTTTGTCCAAAAAGTATAGTTAGGTATTGGAGGTGCTAGTTACCCTTAGTTTTGATCTTATAAAAAATAAAAAAAACCGGAGATAGCGTAACTAATGGCCAGAATGTGTAAGGATTCTTATAAACTTTCATATGACACCTCGACTACTTTTAAAGGTCATTCGGTTCTCTGGGAAAATGCTTTTTAGTAAAAATTTCAACGTGTAGGTTTTTCGGCACTGATCATCGCAGAGCCATCAATTGGGTGATAGCGTTGCAAAATTGTGTTAGTTTTGCTTTTTCCCAACAGGTGGCGCTGCAATCGGTGGCGAAAATCGAAATGTTCAAATTTTCATAAAAAATGCATTTCTCCAGAGAACGTAATGACCTACAAAGGTAATCGAGGTGTCATGTGACAGCTTATAAAAATCCCTAAACATTTTGGTCATTAATTCCGCTATCGCCTGACAGATGGCGCTGCAATTGCTGAAAATGTTTTAAAATGTTTATATTTTCACGAAAACTCTAATAACCTTATTTGAAGTTTATCGAATTCTTCAAATTTTGTTGTATATTTTTGTGATTTTTATTTATTCACTAGAAATAAATGCTTCTACAAATTTTTTGAACTATATTCTTATAAAAATTGTGTATTTGTTGGCAGAATTTAGTTTTCCAAGAGACAAATTTTGTTAAATAATAATTTAATAATTGAAAATCACATGTTTTTAGTTTGTAACTATTTGCATAAATTTTAATTTTCTTAATTTTTGTTTAAATTTCTTATAATGTTATTTTTAGGGAAAAAAAAAAATGTTTTCTTTACTGAACTTGGTGGAAGCAAATGTTATTATAGAAACAGATGCTTGCATTTATTCGACGCACGACATTTTTGTCCGTCATGTATCCACATGGGGCTGTCGTCGTGGGTCGGTTTGTGACATCGCCATAGGAATCTAGATTTATATAAAACATGATGAATAAAATAATTGGAAGAGGATGTAAATTTTGCGTTTGCTCCTATTTATTTTTTGATGAATTTTAATAAATCTATTGCATACTTTCATGAGAATATAATAATTTTTTATATAATTTTTTTTTGCTTGTTGATTTGTGAATTTTCTTAAATATTTCATCATCATTTGGCTTGTTCCAGAAAAAAAAACAAATTCAACCCAAAATATGATGAAAAATATATTTTATTATATAAAATCATTTCTTTTTATGCATAATACTTTGAGAGCTTATAACTAAAAAAAAAAATTATTTTATTTTGATAAAAATGCAGCACACACATGTCAAATTCATTTTTTTGTTTAATTCAACTTCGTTCGTTTGCTTGCTATTTGCTTTTCTATCAGGTATACCTAGTGGTATTATGGGAACGTAATTTTTTTTTAATCCCCTGGTGGAATTATTCAAAAATTCAAAAATAAAGCATGTGTGTGTGTGTGTAGGTGTGTGTACGCCTATAGAATTTCAAAAGCTATATCAAAAATTAATAGAAAACGAATGAAACAAACAAGTTAAGTCGTTTTTTTTTAGTTCGTTTTTGTTTTGCTTTGTTCGCATCTCTAATGCGAGTCTGAATGCATCCATAGAGATATATGAAATTGTAACTGCATTGGAAATTGATGCAACTGCAATTGTACAACCAACATGTCATCTCTTCTTGTCTCTGCTGCCACTTGTGCGATATTTAATTGGCATTCAATATGATAATTCCAACCAATCAATCGCTTTTGGCAGGGGGGTTAAAGGGGTTCGAAAATGTGAACAAAAAACTATGATGCTGGTCGACCCTTAGGCTACAAAAAAAATAGTGGCATTTATAGTGGCTGCAGTGCTCACACAAAAAATAAATAAATAACCAACACACAAAAAGATGACGGAAAAAACTACACAGCCCCCTTCTACCCTTTCCAATGATGAAAAAAAAACCCGACTGTGTGTGTGCTTTTAATCCCCTGCGTTAATCCCTGTCAACCGACAAACTCATTTGTACCCTTTTTCCGTGCAGTACTGTCGGTGCATAGAAATAGCCCCCCAAACCCCCTCTACGCGACATCAAATATAACTACCATCAACAAAATAAAAGAACCCCAAACCCATATCCGCCACCAGAATCAAGAACACACACAAAAAAAAATATAAATAAAACGCAACACACACCAAGACACAAAAAAAGACAAAAATGGCGGAAAAATTCCAAAAATCGACAAAACAGCCAACCACCCCCATACCCCCGAAAACATCATGCGACATGCCATACTCGCACTCTTATAAAAACCATTCTTAACCCTCAACCTCATCATCGTCATCGTCAAAATGTGCACAGTGCATCCTGATGAAACTACACCCCCGCTCACTTGCACCCCACCCCCCCTCCTCACCGTTACCCAAACCCCGTCATCAAAACCAACGCACACACGACACGACCGACACAACAACTAGCAATGCACTTTTGTGCTCTGCTATCCTATAAATGAGAACCAACAGGATTTGTCGTGACCGAAATTTCATTTATTCATTCTCGCGCTCACTCGCACTGTTAGGAGGTGTACATATGATAAAAAACAGAAAATTTCTTTTTTCAACGTTTTTCTATACACTGCAACTCTCGTTGTCCTTGTTTGGTTTTTTTTTTCATATTCGTTCGTTTCGTTATCCTTTTGCTCCCTTTTATTTTTTGTGTGCAACGACGACGACGATTGCCGCCACTAACGTCGCGTCTCGCTTGCTATTTCGATACAAACGAACGGCCAACAAATGTGCATTTCGGACTCCCAAAACAATTTCACTGAGAGAGGTGGGGGGGTAGGCGAGTGGGTGTTTGAAAGGACGATGGATGATTTTCGGTTGCACCTTCGATTGGGGTTGACTATTTTTGTGTGTCGATGATGCGTGGAGGCATTTTTTGTTAGTGATTGTGAGGAGGTGAGATGCAGGCCTGACAAGTGGGGGCTTAGGTAACTCATCCTTACTTAAGTCGGTGGAGATGGTCCTCGTCTTTTTTTGTACTAGCCTAGCCCATCTAGCACTAGCTAGGCATTGATGGTGCATATATGCGCCACATGCATTGCAACAAGGACATAATATAACGGCGCAACGCATACCCGAAAATTTTTTGCCGAGCTGGGTACACCTAAAAAATTGCTATTCTGTTTCTGATGCAATGGCTGTGGCAAAAAACCGAGAGCCTCCTCAATGGTCGCCAACGCCATCGTCGTCGTCGTCGTATTCGTCCTTATCGTCATCGTCGTCGTCGTCCACCAAAAAAGTTTTGTTCAAAAAGGATGAAAAAGGACAAAAAACAAAAACACACACGAAAAAGTATTACCTCTCGTGTATAGAAGTAAAAAATAAAAGAGGAGAAGGCTTTTGTATGCAGCAGCAGCAGCAGCAAGTGCAAGTGCAAGTGAGTTGTAGTTGGTTCTTTCTCTTGTTGTGTTTTTCGGTTTTATGAAGTGAGTGTTCACCCTCCATCCCCCACAATTCACTTATGTGTGACGCATAGCATTTTTGGAGCCCTTTTTTGTTGTATATTGGATACAGATGTATCGCAGGAGGACTCGCGCTTCCACTCAGGAGGTAGGCCTTAAATATTTTTTTTTTTTGGGAAAAACTGCATCGTTTTCGTGGTGGTTGATTGCAGGACGACGACGACGACGACGATGACGACGATGACGACCTATATATCAATTGGAAGTTCGTTGTTGTGTTGGGGTCGTTTTTTTTCTATACAACACATCGAATCGTGAATTCAAAGGATCCTTCCTCATCGTCTCGTTGTCGTCGTTCGTCGTCATCCCCCATCTGACACCCTTCATTAAGGCAAAAAAGAAGAGAATATTGTATCCGACATCAAGAGTGTGTATAGAAAAAAGAAGAAAGGACGATCACCAACCTCTTTAACTCCCGTCCCTATCCGTACACAGTGCCATGCATATGCCGGCCGGCCGTCCTTACAATTCCTGTCAGTTGATAGGAGTAGGTATATCCACAATGAATGTGTATAGAAATATAAAAAGAAAAACGACTATATTGGAGAGTTCCCAATTTAGCGTTGGCTGTGTTCTTCTTACTCATGAAAATCTGCAACGGTGAGACAGCATTGAGGAGTTATGTACAAAAATACAAAAAAAAAGAAGAAAACAACCACTCACAAAGTCCAATTCGAAAAATACCATACGCACGCACCATTTCGACCCTTTCGTTTCTTTCAGTTGGCATTCACAACCTCAACCCCCCCTCTATCATAAAATAATCAAAAGGAGCCCAAAGGACAACAGAAACTTTGGTCTTCATTGCGTGCGTTGTAGTCATCGTCGTACATATTCGTCGTCGTCATCGCCTTTTTTGTACACTTTAAAGAGGGAGAAGCCTATCATCATCAATGATACCGACTTCGACTACTACCGACCGACCGACTATGATGTTGATGTTGATGTCCTTTAGAATAGAATTCCATGCGGATATCCACTTTCCGTATATACCCTCTTGGTGTGCGTTGTCGGTACGCCGTCGTACGGTCGTCGGACGGTTGGTTGGTCGGTCGTTTGGTTTGGTAGTTTTTAAGCCGTAACGAGTAATCCAAATCGGCTACGCAACACCGCGCAGTCAGCGCCCACCCCGTCTGTGCGTTTTAATGCATATTTCTGCTGGCTGTTGTGATGCATACCCCATTGGACAGGACATATTGAACAACAACCCTTCTTTTTTTTTGTATTCTCCATTTAATGAGAACAAACAAAAGAGAAAAAAAGAAGGATCTGTGTGCAATGAACGCATAGCAACAAACGCACAAAAAGAAGAAGAAAAAAAAACTGCGTTTGCGAGTGATTTGGGGCGGGGGGCATCGGGAGGGAGTAGAGAAACAAAACGGGGCACCTTTGATGAGAAATAGAAATTTTAATAATAATCCTTGATGGCTGATGGAAAAGGTATTCGCATTAGGAACAATTTCTAATGGCCCATTCAATTTCGTTCAATGATTGTTTTTTTGTTGTTGACCAAAAGTTGATAAAAATTCTTTTTTTTTTTAACATTTTGTTTGTATGAAGAGATGAAAAATGTGCTCTACAAAGGGCTATTCATACAAAACGTTGACCTGTTCTTGGTCCTTGCTTTTTTTCACATTTAAGCACACGTGAAAAAGAGGACATTGTGGTTTCTTTCAAAATTTGATAATGTATTTGCGTCACACATTTATAAATTTATTTAGGCAATCGACCGGGAGAAATGTCAAAGGCACAGATTTGTTGGGGTTCTTCCCTGATGTCTGAATATAGGAACTCTTTCTGTTTTTGATGAGTATTCTGAAATAGAATTTATGAGACTTCAAATCGATTTCAGATTAAGAAAATGTATTTTTGAGTGACAAGAATGATGGAGGTTGCGGATAACTTGTTTTTATTTTTTCTACGATGTAGCCCTTGGTACGGTTGATTCCTGTCAATGCAGTCCCTTTATTTGATGAAGCTCAAGTTTTCTTACATAATTAATAATGTACGCTTGAATTTTTAGCTTTGTTAAACATAAATAGTCAAATAAATCACTTTATTAGACCATGCTCTTCTCAAAACAAGACACTCGAAATGATGAGAATCATGGAGAACGAAGGCGAACAAAACAATTCTTCGTCTAATTTGTGTTACTTCGTATAGGAGCCATATTAAATTGACAAAGTTATCGTCAAAAATTTAACGACTATGTGTTGAAACCAGAATTAAATTATGAGAGGTCAAATACACTCCGCTTCAACTGAATTAGCACACTGGTTTTTGGGTTGTTGTTTTGATAAAAAATGTCGCAAATGCAAGTCGAAAAATATGAGCAAATTCAGAGAGACTAATTGCAGGTTTGCAGGATTGCAGGTTACATAGATCATTATCAAATCTTTTTATTGAGGTTTAACGTGGCTTAATCAACTTACAGAGTCCCAAATATTGATGATAGGTTAGGTAAGGGTAAAGTGGCTTTGGATACAGAATCCACACAGTTAGGCCAAATTAGGAAATGCCCATTGTGACACCACATGAATCTAGAGAATTACTTCTTACTAGTCGAACCATTTTGAGCTTTTTATAAAGCGAAAAAGATATTTGATATCCTTATTAGCTAGTTCACTGCGATTATCATAAAAGTACTCTCCCAGATGAAGTTTGCGTCTTAGTGAAAGAGCAGGGCAAGTGCAGAGAAGGTGAGGAGAGATTGTTTCCTCTTCTTCGTCGTCCATACAGCTCCTGCAGAAGTCATTTGAGGCTACACCAAGTCGTTTTGCTTGTCTGCCTATAAAACAGTGTCCCGTAAGGACACCTATTAGGGAGCTTATATGAAGTCTGGTTTAGATAACAAGTCTTTCGAGCGCTTTAGGTCCAGTGAAGGCCAAATGAGTTTTGTGGCTGCGCATGTTGGTAAATTGTTATCTTTAACGCTGTTACTTTTAGCAGAAGTTTACATGTAGCTACTTCTCCCTTTCAGGTGAAATAGGTATGACGGTTCCATTTTTAGCGAGTTCATCGCATCTACAATTTCCTGTGATGTCTCTGTGGCCCGGCACCCAACAGAGGTGAATGTTAAATTGCTGCGCCATCTCCATAAGAGACGATCGACAATCGAGGGCCGTTTGAGATTTGGTTGAGACACCGTCAAGAGATTTAATAGCAGCCTGACTGTCAGAGAAGATGCGGATATCCGAAGTTGATCTCACGTTTTCTCTTAGCCAGGAGAGAACCTCTTTGATCGCTAAAATTTCCGCTTGGAAGACGCTACAATGATTAGGGAGGCGGAATGAGATGCTTAGATTAAGCTTTTCTGAATTCTGAGTACAAACCACTACCAACTCCATCACTTGTCTTGGATCCATCTTTATAAAAATGAATGCTTTTGTTATCCAGAAGTTAATTGCCTTCCCATTTATCAGTGGATGGAATGGATATGTAGAAGTTTTACCAAATTGGGGTTTTGGAATGGTGTAGTCTATGTACTTTGGTATAGAACCGAAGAAGTTCAAAGTGATGGAATGTCCCACATTATTGTTGGTTCATTGAGATGAGGCGTTGAGCCTTACTCGCTGCCACTTGTTTGCTAAAAATTTAGAGGGGTGTCAGATGGAGGAGAGTATGTCTAACGCTGCTGAGGGTGTAGTTCTCAATGTCCCGCTTATGCAGGGACATGCAGTGCGTTGGACTCTGCTGAGTTTGTCGCAGTAGGTGACTTTCTCCAGTGCAGTCCACCATACTGCAACCTCGTACATGAGTATTGGTCGGATGACCGATGTGGATAGCCAATAGGTTATGCGAGGTTGAAAACCCCATTTGCTTCCTATGGCTTTCTTGCAAGAGAAAAGAGCTACTGTAGCTTTCTTAACTCTTTCCTGAATATTAGGTTTCCAACTTAATTTTTTGTCCATTATTAGACCGAGATATTTGGCTTCATTGGTAAAAATTAGTGGTACACCTTTTATTGAAGGAGGTACAATTATTGGGATCTTGTATTTCCGTGTGAAAAGGACGAGGTCTGTTTTTTGGGGATTAATACTAAGTCCACAGTGATCAGCATATTAAGTGCGTTTTGGAGGAGGTCTCTCAGTGTATTAGGATGTGTCCTGTGACGGCGATAGCAACATCATCGGCATACGCAATCACTCTGTAGCCTTCAATCTCAAGGGATATTAGCAGTTCGTTAACTACTATGTTCCACAGAAGAGGGGACAGAACACCACCTTGCGGAGTGCCTCTACTGACAGACCTTTTTGTACAAAAATCCTCCATCTTAGAGTTGATGATCCTGCTTTTTAGCATTAGATTAATCAACTCACAGAGTGAGTATTCGACGTTTAGGGTCGTCATAGCAGAAGTGATACCAAAATAGGTAATTCAAATCTTTTTTTAAATGGCTAAGTTTTCAACGAACTTCTTGAATTTGAATATGCTGAACCAAAAGAGCTATTATAAGCCCACATTTCCCCAACATAACTCCCATGCAAGCAAGTTGAAAATATCTTGAATCTGTCAAACAAACCTCAAAGCTTTCTAATTAAATGAAAACATTTCGAACCCCTCTCCCCCCCCCCCCCCAACAAACACAGCTTGAAAAAACAGCTGAGCCAACGAAGAAAAAAAAACACTAAACAAACAAAAGTATGGTTACTTTAAGGTAAATTGTAACCGACTTCTAAAAAAAATACTTCGTGACTCTCAGAGTCTCAAAATCACAGCCACTCACACAAATATGATATCTTTCAAGATTTTAGGAAAATATCTGATAACCTCTAAGACACACCGTTATTTCTAACTAATTTTATGTTCTCCTTCACTCTTCATCATCGTCTGATGATGTTGAATGATGAATAAGAGGCACAGCACATATCAGCAGAAGTCTTAGTTTTTGAAGGATTTTGGTGAAGAAGGGGTAGAAGTGAAAGGCTGTTAGTGATTTTTAGAAAATGTCTTAGACTCAGGTAAACATGAGGTTTCAATGCACATAAGTTAAGACGATACACGAAAGAGAAGGAAGATTTCCTCTTCTCTTGAAATGTCTTTGAATCGGGTAAAGAAGTTCTTGGTTGTGTTCCTTGAGGACACCCCAGTCCCGAAAACTCTCGAAATACTTCGTCATTCAAATCTCATTCCCTTCGCTACCCCTCATCAACCTTCGATACACTTTTTGGGTATCACATCCCTGTTTACTTCATTACACACGAAGATACATGTACCGTTATGTGGTGATTTATATATATAAAAATAGTTTTACCTAAAACATACCCCCATATAGGTACGTGAACGTATAAATCAATTGACGGGGTAGGTAAGTGAAATAAAGTGGGTATTGGTTGGTGCCAAGGGTGACTCGAAGGAGGTATTAGTTGAACTTTCTTCCAAGACAAGTTTCTAAGATCCTTCATACCCTTCCATAAACACCACACAACCAGTAGTCAAGCCATCACTATGATATATCCCCCCCATCTCCACATCGCCAATTCATTCCATCATATACCTGCCAACTTCCAAAATACCAAACTAACAAAACTCCCCAAAGACTGAAGGAGCTTCTAAGGCAACAACACACAACTACACACACATACACTCAGACAAAAGCGGCCCTATGGTTCTGGTTCTGAGTAGAGGTAGGTAGGTAGGTAGTTGAAGAAGAAGATTGGCGGTTGGGGAGGTTTTCGAAGGATTTCATTTTCGGTACATAAATGAATTGGGTCTTCCATAATACTGAAGTGAAGGGTGGACCTCTCCGACTCTCTGACTCTGACTCTGACTCCTGTGATAACTAAAAGGAACAAACAACAAGACATATGTGTATTGTACAATTCTGAGTATATTTATGTGGAAAATATTGTATCAAATCAGGGGGGTTAGGGCGCCCGAATAGTCCTAGTTGTATGCCTAGGAGCATTGGCGATGACACATTTCAAATGGTCGTCATCGTTGTGTGTCGGTCGGGTCTCATTCGGTTGTTCCTTCCTAAAGAAAACTGATGTGGTCGAGTGGAAGCAGGGGGTGTTACAGGGAAGATAGTTTTATGGTATACCCGAAACCCCAAAAGCCAATATTTGAGCATACACCATTCTCGCAGGATAGCTGTGTATATGTACACAAATGTCCTTTGGCTCATTTCGCAGAGCGGAAAAACAAAAACAAACAATACAACAACAACAAAAAATATTCCACCACAGAAATATAAGTTTGAAGAAAGCATGCAAGGATAAAAGATACCCCCTCCTACCCTTTCCCACAAAATAGAAGAAAACAGAAAAAAAACACCTTCCCACGTACAGAGAACCACCATCACGGGGGGATAGACGAAAAACTAAGATGAATGCCATACAAATAGCATAGGAGATTTGAGGACGCCAAAATATGGAATGAGAAGGGGATGAATGATTTTCTAAAAAGGAAAGAAGTTTGAGAACCTTGTCTGGTGGCTGCGTGTGTGTACACACCCCTGCGAATCCTTTCCACACCCTCATTTTTCGCACACATAAACTTCTAACTAATCATTTTCTTCTTCAGGCGGCAGCAATGTGTGTGATCAAGGGGGAGGGGGTGAGGAAGATTGCAGACCGTAAGAGATATAAGATGGCACAGAAAAAAGGTCTACGGTCGTTCTTTGAAAAATGTTCAAACCGTCTGCAAACAAATTCCCATCCCATTCCGCAATATACCACCTTGTCAGCCTCAACCGACCCCGTATTCCTTCCCCCTCCCTACCACCATCAACAATCCTAAACTGACAGCAAAGTCTTGCACTGGCATTTTGTGTGTGATGTCGTCGTCGTCTTCTTGGGCAGGAAAAATAAGAAAAATAAGTGGAGCGAGAAAGGACGAATCCAAAACTGGAAGACAAAAACCAGCAAAAAAGGACTTTTACTCGCACCTTACCCACTCCCTCATCAAGTCAGTTTTTTGGCCCTTCTTGCTTATTCAAACCCGCACACATATACACTAAGAAATCCTTCTTTTATTTTTCAAAAGGGATCCTTCGTCGAGGAAGTTCTGGTAAAAGCCAAGACCAAGAACAAAAACCAAACCAAAAAAAAGTCAGATTTGACCATATCCTAAGGACGGACGTCTCGATTCCACTTTTCTTCATTCCCAATCTGCCAATATGTCGTTCGTCAAACAAAGAAGAAGAAGTTCTCACACCCAAGTGCCCCAAACTATCCAACTTTTCCGACGAATGTGTGTTGCGAAGAAAATAGTTCGATTTCTGGATGTTTTCTTTTTTTCTCTCTCAAAAGGGTTTTTCTTTGCTATTGGTGCCTTGGTGGTGTTGCTAAGAATCTTGCGGTCAAAGGGTGAACTTTGATATGGGATCTAGAGAGTGCCAAATGCATGCGAGGATTTTCCTTGGATTTTCTTTTCTTCACAACAAAAAAAAAAATTTGAGGATAGACAACTTAATCTACTCTGGAGCGTTCGTTATTCATTCGAAGGCACAGCAAAGTGTTCGCAAATTAATTAGTGAGAAATGCAGACGCCTTCACACCACCCTCCCCTACCCCACCCCTCCAACTATTGGGCTATTGAAGTTTTCGCCTTTGTTCAGTGGCTTTTGGCTCACATCGATCTCTTTTAGAGTTAGACACATTGATGATGGTAGCGGCGGCAGCTCAAAGATTTGTGTGATTCTCTGCAGTTTTAGGGGTCACAGTTCCAAGTTTTTAGAACTTCTTCGAAACAAGAGTTCTCTTGGCGGTAATGGATCGGACTTCAGTCAATGCAAAAACACTTATTTTTGGTGTCTCCTCTCTAATTCAATGGGATTTTGGTAGAAAATTGTTTTTTTCCCGCACTTTATCGTCTCCGTTTTGTATAGTGTTTGTAGCGAAATATCTTGACTTCTCTGTCTCTAAAATTCGGTAATGGGATTTGAAAGATATCGAAAGTCAGGGAGAAGAGATTTTCTTATTTTGCCTTTCACGTGGTCAGGTTAAAAAGTTTTTGAATGCCAAGAATTTCCTTTTCCTTGTCTGACATCAATTCTTCGATCACTTATTTGTTTTCTTCGTTTTGCATGGTAGGATGATTGGAGTTGATGGTTTTTGAGAAGTTCAAGATTTGGTTGAAAATTTTGTATACAAAAACAATTTGAAGAGCGAAAGAAGGCTTCTTATTTAGACAGCAAGAAATTGTATAGATATAGAAATGCCTTGTGCAGCAGTAAAGTCTTTGCTTCGCTTTAATGTAATGCTTCGCCTAGTCCCCTACAATTTTCGAAAAAAAATTCCAAAATTATTAGTTCGACTTATTTCCCTCTAAAGCATTTACTTAAGTATTCTCTAAAAATTGCTTTCAATACAATTTGCAGGAGCCTCCGTTACCGACACCGCCAGTGCCCGACACAGCATCCGACATCAATCCGGACGACCCTTATGCCGGCCTCATGAAAGATGCCGACAAACTAAAACTAATGCTTCTCGCTTGGAACTACCAAAATTCCAATGCCGTTCGCAATGGCACCGAAGGCCCTGATTTGGGTGTTGTCGGCGGTCTCTGGGCTCAATATCAAAACGCTTTGGCTCAAAATGTCAACAAAATGGAATCCTCCATATCGCCAATACCGCGTGCCGAAGAATCCTCACCGTTGGAAACCCAAGATGAGACCAATTCGTCGGGACAGAAAGATGAAGACGAAGGCTCCGAAGACGACTCGGATGACAAGTTGGACACCCAAGCTCACGATCCGGAACGCTTGAAGGCATTCAATGTAGGTTTTTACTTTGAAATTTACTTATGAAAAAATTATCAATTTTATAGGATTTATTGCTTCATTCGCAGATGTTTGTTCGTCTGTTTGTCGATGAGAATCTCGATCGTATAATTCCGATTTCGAAGCAGCCGAAGGAGAAAATTCAGGCGATTATCGATTCGTGTGCCAGGCAGTTTCCGGAATTTAGTGAACGTTCGCGGAAGCGAATTCGAACTTATTTGAAGTCGTGTCGTCGCAATAAGAAAGCTCGTGAAGGATGGGATAATTCGGTGAGTTGGCAAAAGAATTTTACAATCCACATCAATTCCACTAATTCAGGTCCTTTGTATATCTTCTTAGACCCGTCCAACTCCAGCTCATCTAACATCGGTTCAAGCTGAGCAAATTCTTGCGATTGCTTGCGAAAATGAGAGTATGAATGCCAAACGCATGCGAATTGGTTTGGATCCGATTACACAAGCCGTTCCACTAACCTCAACAACAAGTTCCACAAGCACTGTTGCTACCAGTGATGCAGCCAGCACTTCGACAACATTCACAAGTGGATTCCGTTCGACACCAAATCCGGCTACATCGGAATCGGATATTATGGCTCCGATAACAACAGCCACCCAGCAAGGGATTGCTAGCACCTCGGCCCGCAGTTCACCATTGGCATTGAACACAGCCCAATCGGTGAGTGGCGGCGGTAGTGGACAGCCAATGATTGGTGGTGGTAGTGCTGCTATAGGGGGAACTCTGTCGAATGGGAATACGACTGTGACTAGCGTTGGAGCGGTTCCAGCTGCCTCGCCAATATATCGCCCTACAGAATTCACTTCGCCATCGTCTACGTCACCATATGCCAGAACACCATCCTATCCGAGCTATTTTCCTGCGAACAATGGTAAGATTCGAAAATTTTCCAATGAAGGGATTTTCATGAACAATTTTTTGCATTCTCTTACAGCTACTCCAACTGATCTATCAATGAAGCCATCGGCGGCTCAACAACAAAGCCAGCAACAACTACAGCAACAGCAGCCTACTCAATCGATAACATCAAGTGCACAGGCAACTCCTTCATCATCACTCAGTCCGAATGCACGTCCCCCACCACCCCTCGTCACGCACAAGCTGAGCGCCAATGAGATAACAGCCGCACGGCAGGTGATAACTGCATATCGGGAGAGTGCTGCCTTCCTTCTACGGACAGCCGATCAGGTCGAACAGCTATTGGTTCAGCAGCAGTAAAATGCAAATACAACAACAACAACAAAAAATCATACAATTGTTCGGTGTTCCTAATCCAAACAACAAAACACACACACTCAAAGTAAAATTAAAAAAAACAACTATTTTCGTGTTTTTCATAAAAATATAAAGAATTCTTAAAAATAAAATACTTAAATTTATAAAAAAAACAAATACTTGTAAAGTAGACAAAAAAAAAGGATTTAATATTATAAATGGCTTTTAGTGTTAAGTTAAAAAATAAAAAACAAAAATACAACAAATTTTGAGTAAAAATTAAAAAAAAAATTATAAAATTTTAAACTACAACACAGGGTGATACACAAAAAAATATTATATTAAATTAAATTTTAAAAATTAAAACAAAAAAATCATACATAAAAGAATAAATATTTAAAAAGTTGATTGAAACTAAAAAAAAAACACACACACACAAAACAAACACAAAACACATTTATATAAATGTTATTTATGAACGTATTATTTTTGTTTTAACTTGATTTTAAGTGTTTGTCATTTTTTCTTTTTTTAATTATTTTGTTTTGTTTGCTTTTATTATTATTTTATTTTTAAGAACTAAACTTAAGAACTATGATATGAACAAAAACAAAAAATCAGGGCCGTTTCTATCAAAATTTCACAGCATTTTGTCATCTTTTTAATTCATTTATTTTTTTATGCATGTACCTAGGGCGTAAATAAGAAAATAAAACTTAACACACACAAACAAAAAAACAACAACAATTTTACTATACAACTTACTAAGAAAGAGAAAAAGTGACGGTGGCGGAAGCCATTCTAAAACAAAATAAAAATATTAAAATGAGAATTCAACATTTAGATACAAAATATATATACAAACATATATATTTAAAATAAGTAAAAAAAAAACAAACAAAAAAGTTTATCTTTATTGCGAAATACTCTATAGTCTCAACGGAAGAACAAATTAAATAAATACACAAAAAAAAAATAAATAAAACGTGTTTCTGTTCAATGGCAAAATATTCCTTAGCTTTGGCAGACAAAAACGCATTTTTTTGCTTACCAATCCTACGCTGTAAGAGATAAGGCGATGCACAGTCGTGCGATTTCTTTAACATCGTTCATGAGATGACAGTGCAGAACTCCACCGTCAACTTCAGAGGCACTATCTTCCAAAAATCTGTTCAACTTCTCGGGTACGCCGATAAATTGATGTAACGGGAAGAACACAGCGTGATGTCAATGGCGCTTTTGTGAGAATTGAGACAGAAGCGGCAAAATGGGGTTTAGCGGTAAATCAGGGAAAAACGAAGTATATGCTGTCTTCGAGAAAGGACACCCAACACTGACGGCTCGGACAGAACGTCACAATAGACGCATACAACTTCGAGGTAGTAGAGGAGTTTGTCTACCTAGGCTCCTCCGCTATAAAGACGGGCAATAACACCAGCGCTGCGCCGAAATCAGACGAAGAATAACTCTTGCTAATCGCTGTTTCTTTGGGCTAAGAAAGCAGTTGAGTGGAAAAGTCCTCTCTTAAACAACTAAGATAAAATTGAAAAGGATTTTTCAATTGGGACGCTACAAAAGTTAGCTTTAATAAAACAAAAACAGTTTTGGATATTAATGAAATTCTTTATTTCTGTGGAAGAACATTTGATGCGATTATGTATGGAATATGGATTTCTTTTGCATGGCCACCACGGGCACGCTTGCAGAAGTCCAGACGCTGAACCCAATTTTCGACGGTTTTCAAGCATAAATCGGCCGATATTGCTGCAATTTCACGTTCGATATTCGTACGAAGTTCATCAATCGTCGCTGGCTTGTTGGCATAAACCATAGATTTGACGTAGCCCCACAGGAAATAGTCTAACGGGGTTAAATCGCATGAACGAGACGGCCAATTCACAGGTCCATTTCTGGAGATAATGCGCTCATCGAACTTCGTTCTCAATAATTCGATTGTTTGGCCCGCTGTGTGACATGTGGCACCGTTCTGTTGAAACCACATATCGCGGGAGCGATACCCATTCACAGTAACGTGCCGGTCTTGATCATCACGGAAGAAGTACGGCCCAATGACACCACCAGCATGTAAACCGCACCAAACAGTGATTTTTTCGGGATGTAATGGTGCCTCGTGAAGCACATGTGGATTGCTGCCTGACCAATAACGCATATTTTGCTTATTGACGAAGCCATCCAGCCAGAAATGAGCCTCATCGCTGAAGATGATTTTTCGATGAAAATCCGGATCATTTTCAAGTTGCTCAGCCCAATTCACGAACATACGACGCTTCTGGTGATCAAGCGGCTTCAGTTCTTGTGTCAATTTGATCTTGTAAGGATGTAGGCCAAGATCTTTTCGCGAAATTCGCCACAACGACGTCACAGAGATGCCCAACGCTTGAGAACGACGACGTGGTCTTCCGCAATTGATGCGCTAGCGGCAGCAATATTCTCGACACTACGGGCACTTCTTTGTCTCACTGGCACGGGAACATTTTGTGCTGAGCCTGTGGATTCAAATTTTTCCACTAGAGGCTCAATTGTTAATCTGGCAGGACGATTATGACGACCAGAAATTATTGTACGTAGCGCACTTAAAAAATATGGCGTCGTTTGCTGTCCCTATCGGCCTACTTTTGTAGCGTCCCTATTGAAAAACCCTTTGAAACACACTCATCATCCCAGTCTGCTGTATGGTGCAGAAACATGGATCTTGACAAAATCGGATGAAAGTGGCTTAGGCTGTTTCGAGAGGAAAGTTCTTCGGGTCATGTATGGCCACGTGTGCATTGAAGGGAAATAGCGAAGAAGATATAACAGCGAACTTTACGGGTTGTACAACGACATAACGACATGAACATAGCCATAAGGATCAAGGTCCAGAGACTCAAATGGCTCGGTCATTAAGAGCGGATGGACACCAATGCCCCGGCCCGGAAAGCCTTCGACACTTTACCCTAAGACGTAGGAGGCGACTCAGGTGGCGCACTCACGTGGAAGAGGACCTCAATCAACATGGAGTGCAAAACTGGAGACAGCTATCTAAGGACCGAGATGGCTGGCCGAGACAGTTGATCTTTGTATATATATTCGGATAGTATTATCAAGATTGGTTTTCTGCTTGGTTTGACTGGATCTTCTGTCAAACCAAACAGAGAACACACAATACAATCTTATGTAAAAGAAATGGTTATCTCGGCTTGTAACCAGTTGGCGCATCAGTCGAAATCCATTTCGATTATAGCTGTTAAATTTATATACAACGCTGTTGATTAAGGCCCAAGTTCACAACGGACTGTAGCGCCACCTTAAGTAAGTGAGTAATCTTACGCTGTCGGATGGATATTAGTTGCAATCTATTTATTATTATCTATACTTTCTATACACATATATTTAAAGCTGAAGAGTTTGTTTGTTTAAACGCGCTAATCTCAGGAACTACTGGTTCGAATTGTAAAATTGTTTTTGTGTTGGATAGTCTACTAATCGAGGAAGGTTTTTCGCCACTTAACATTAAGCCAATAGGAGTGAGAATCTGTAGAAAAAGTTGAAAAAAAACGGCAAAAAAAATTAATATTTCTGCATTTTAACGCGCTAATCTCAAGAAAAAATGTTCAAAACTTTCTAGTTAAAGAGAATTCCGACTTAGGGAGAGTTGACTGCAATACAATTTTAAAATAACTTCGCAACAAAATTCACACACGCGCATGATTCCTAGTCTAGTCTCTAGACGCTACTCTGGCCGGTGCGGTGGAGTGGATGAGCGAGAGGTGGACGAAGTCGCGGGCAACTGCAACAACCGCAACATTACTTTGAAATTAGAATTAAAATGGCGCTAATGAAGACAGAAAATTACATTCGAAACACTAATTAATTAATTTTCACTTGTTGGGGTTCAATATGAATATAAAACAGCGAATGAAATTTGACCATTATTTAAAGTTCATTCTTCAAACAGCATGAATTGCAGTCATCTGATCGGAACTCTTGTCGCATTTTATGCATTTTTCACAACAGTGAATGCCTATCCCCAGACTTTTGGATGGCGAGTGATGAGACTTGGAACTTCCGATTAGGATGGAAAATTAAAGTATTTGCACGTGTCGAAAAGCTTGTGAATATAATAATGAATAATTTTTTTGTTTTGTTATTGTTATAGAAAAAGGCTTTCCTTTCTTTTCCTGACTGTCTTTAGAGCAAATAAAAATCATACAATAATGCGGTCTTCCTTATTACTTACTTACTTAAGGTGGAGCTACAGTCCGTTGGACTTTGGACTTGGGCCTCAATCAACAGTCTCCGCCAGCTAGCTCAGTCCTTAGCTAGCTGTCACCAGTTTTGCACTCCAAATTGATTGAGGTTCTCTTCCACTTGAGTGCGCCACCTGAGTCGCGGACTTCCTCTAATCCTACGTCCCTCGGAAATAGTGCTTTCCGGGCCGGAGCATTGGTGTCCATCCGCTCTAAATGACCGAGCCATCTGAGTCTCTGGACCTTGACACTTCTGGCTAGGTCCATGTCGTTGTACAACCCGTAAAGTTCGCTGTTATAACTTCTTCGCCATTCCCCTTCAATGCACACGGGGCCAAAGATGACCCGAAGAACTTTCCTCTCGAAACAGCCTAAGGCACTTTCATCCGATTTTGTCAGGGTCCATGCTTCTGCACCATACAGCAGGACTGGGATGATGAGTGTGTTGTACAATTTTACCTTAGTTGCTCGATAGAGGGCTTTTCCCCTCAATTGCTTTCTTAGCCCAAAGAAGCAGCGATTAGCAAGAGTTATTCTTCGTCTGATCTCGGCGCTGGTGTTATTGCACGTGTTCATAGTGGAGCCTAGGTAGACAAACTCTTCTACTACCTCGAAGTTGTATGCGTCTATTGTGACGTTCTGTCCGAGCCGTCCGTCGGTGGTGCTGGGTGTCCTTTCTCGAAGACAGCATATACTTCGTTTTTCCCTCATTTACCGCTAAACCCATTTTTACCGCTTCTGTCTCAATTCTCACAAAGGCGCCATTGACATCACGCTGTGTTTTTCCCACTATATCAATATCATCGGCGTACGCGAGAAGTTGAACAGATTTTTGGAAGATAGTGCCTCTGGTGTTGAGGATGGAGTTCTGCACTATCTTCTCAAGAACGATGTTAAAGAAATCGCATGACAGTGCATCGCATTGTCTGAATCCTTTTTTGACGTCAAAAGATAGAGCAGCGTGAGTTCTCCATCGTCATTTTGCACAAGCGAACGAGCTTGGCAGGGACGCCAAAACTAGACATGGCTTTATTCAGGTCGTCTCTGTAGATGCTGTCATACACGGCCTTAAAATCGATGAAGAGGTGGTGGGTATCGATTTGTAGATCATAGGTCTTTTCCAGGATCTGCCGCAACGTGAAAATTTGGTCGATGACTTTTCTGGCCTGAAGCCACATTGATAAGGACCAATCAGATTGTTGACGAAAGGCTTCGGACGTTCACATATTACGGCAGAGAGGATCTTGTAGGCGATGTTTAGTAGACTTATTCTTCTATAGTTGGGGCAGTTTAGAGGATCTCCCTTTTTGAGGATCGGACAAACAATGCTGAGGTTCCATTCATCGGGCATGAATTCCTCTGACCATATCTTATAAATGATTTGGTGCATGCTCCTATCTAGCTCGTTGCCTACCTTGACGGAGCAGCGTGAGTTCTCCATCGTCATTTTTCACAAGCGAACGAGGGATGCATAACTAGACATAGCTTTATACAGTTCGTCTCTGTAGATGCTGTCATACGCGGCCTTAAAATCAATGAAAAGGTGGTGGGTATCGATTCGGAGTTCATAGGTCTTTTCCAGGATCTCCAGCTATGTGAAAATTTGATCGATGGTTGAAGCCACATTGATAAGGACCAATCAGATTGTTGACGAAAGGCTTCAGACGTTCACATATTACGGCAGAGAGGATCTTGTAGGCGATGTTAAGTAGACTGATTCCTCTGTAGTTGGCGCAGTTTAGAGGATCTCCCTTTTTCAAGATCGATTTGGATGGTCTTCCTTATCCAAACAACAAAAAAAAAAAACAAACACACGATTCTTAAGGTTTGGTACCTGCTTCAGAGCGTATTTTCGTTGAAAATTTCACTAAAATACTAGGCGCTTATAATCAGCTTTTTAAAGTTTATTTATTCTATTTCGCTGGTCAAGTAATAATAGAAGAACCTCTCCAGTGGTTATCACTTGTGATTATCACCTTACGCAGGCAAAATTTGTGATTTGTGATTATCACCGATCACAAATCATCTTACACGATTCCACCCCTGATTTTTCTTTTGGAAGAAGTTGCACAGCAACAGGCCGAATATAAGTTGAAAATTTTAGTGGAATACCAGGCGCCCATAGTTAGATGTAGGGTCATTTTTCATTTTCCCATTGCTTCATATAACTACTGAACAGCGATATTAATTTTATGGTGTGTCTATTTTCAGGCTCTTACGAGTAGCTTTATATCAGACTTCTCGCGGGCTAGCCCAAGTTCATGATTCTAAATGCTGTTTGTGCATTTTGGCGCAGCAACATCACCTTGACATTAGAATTAAAACGGTTCTAATGGCAGAAAATTAAATTTGAAACACTAACTAATTAATTTTCACTTCGTGGGGTTAAAATTTCAATTTTACGTGCCTATAAAGCAAAATGAAATTTGACAATCATTCAGTTACAAAGTAATCATTCTTCAAACACCATGAATTGCTGTCATCTGATCGGGACTCTTGTCGCATTTTGTACATTCTTCGCAACAGCGAATGCCTATCCCCAGATTATAGGATATGAAGGAATTTCGTATGGAACTTTAGATTAGGATGAAAAATCAATGTATTTGTACGTGTCGAAAAGCTTGTGAATATAATAAGTGAATATGATTAAAAATAAAAACAAATAAAAGTCAATTGCTCTTTATTGTTGTTTTCATTATTGTTATAGAAACATGCTTTTCTTTCTTGTCCTGACAGTCATTTGAGCAAATAAAAATACAAATCATACTACAATTCGGTCTTTCTTATCCGAATAAGTAAAAGACAAACACACAAATCTTTAGGTTTGGCACTGAATCAGACCTTATTTTCATTTAAAATTACACTGAAATACCTACCAGGCGCTTAATCAGCAGTAGGATCAATTCTGAATTATTTTAGTGCAAAAATGCACAGAGTCAGGACGAATTTTAATCGATTTTTCATTGTAAATTTCGCTGAAATACCAGGCGCCCAAATAAAATGATGGGAAAATTGCACGAAATCAGGCCGAAGTTTAATTGAACATTTCACTGAAACACAAGTCGTCCATAATAATCATCGGTAGGGTCAGTTCGGAATTATTTTTGCAAAAAAATTCACAGAATCAGGACGAATTTTATTCGATTTTTCATTGAAAATTTCACTGATACCCCAGGCGCCCATATTCAGCATTAGGGTCTATTCTAATTTGTTTGCAAAAATTGCACGAAAACTAGCTGAATTTTCGTTGAAAATTTCAGTGAAATACCAGGCGCCCATAATCAGCAGTAGGTAATGTAAGGTTAGGTGATACAGGGTGTGCACAGCCTGAACTGTCGCATACACGGGGTCCATTGTGATCCCCTATAAAAAAAAAGTTAGCATCGATGCTATTCAAAGTTCCCGTTAACGAACCAGCCTGTGCTATATAAATTTCCTCATGTTTGCCATTGAGACCTGTGCCAGATCATCCAGTTCCCCAACAAACCTGTTCCCGAAATGACGGAGTCGGTTAGTTTGGAGGTTCGGACAGTCACAGAGCAGGTGTTTAATGGTTTCTATTTCATCCTCATCCTGACAGCTCCTGCAGAAATTGGGTGCAAAAGCCCCTTTCTTGTTGGCCATTGTGCCAATGGCGCAATGACCCGTTAGTACACCTATCAGGATTTTAATGTTCCTTTTACTCAACGATGGAATATACCGAGTTTCCTTTTCATTAGTGTTAGGCCATAAACTTCTAGAGATTACGCAATCGTCCCTGGATTTCCAGGAGTTATTGATTATCTCTTTTGATTTAAGGTCTATCTTCCTCTTGAGTACCCCAATCGGGACGAGTGGTCCCTATCTGAATGGTCGCTACTACTTGTATCTGCTTCTGACCCTTTCCTGGCTAGTTCATCTACTATTTCGTTCCCTTCTATATTGCTGTGTCCAGGAACCCAGCAGAGCTTAACCTGGTTAGTGTGGCAGATTCTATTTAATTCTTTCCTACAGTTTGAAACTGCCTTTGATCTTATGGTCTAACTGGCTAACGCTTTGATAGCAGTCTTGCTGTTCAGCTGCATAGATCTCGGAGAGACAATACAGTCAGCTTGGAGTTTATACGCCTCTCTGATGATGAGAGATTGGCAAAACACTCCAGCACCTGTTCCTGATTCCATTTTTGAACCGTCAGTGTAGAAAGGGATACCCTGTATACTTATAAGTGAATTAGGATCCCAACCCTGTCTTTCTGGTATGCAAATAGAAAATTTCCTATCAAAATCTAGTAGAGGGGGAATGTAAACGGTGGTCTCCATCAGTCCTGGAATCATGTAATATCTTTTTAAGATTGACGCGTGATGTCCATAAGTGCTGTCCTTCCAAAAACTCTTTTAAACGAATTGCAATTTTGGCTGCCGTGCACCTTATGAACTCATCTAGAAATCATTTCCAACCCAGCTTGTGTGTGGATCTCTGAGCCCCTGTTATTCCTATAGGCTAGTCCCTGTACCTTATTCAGGTTCTTGAGATAGCTTGATTTTTCCATCGCTTTCCACCATACCATAGAGAATGGGTATGACAATCGCTGTGTACATCCATTGGATGACTTGCGGTCACATACCCCAACGTACACCGAAGGTCCTTTTGCATGTGTAGAATGCACATAGTGCTTTTTTCATTCTTTCCTCAAGGATAAGTTCTAGAAATTTAGCTTCCTTAGAAAGTTTTAGAGGAATACCATATCAACAGTAGGTTCTATTCTGGTTTTTTTTTTTTTGCGAAAATTGTACGGAATCAGCCCTTATTTTTGTTGAAAATTACGCTTAATTGCCAGGTTCCCATAGTCAGAAGTGTTGTCATTTTTCTTCTTATTTTTTTTTGCTAAAATTGCATCGAATGAGCCCTTTTTTTGTAGAAAATTACCCTTAAATGGCGGGTCTAGTTTCAGGATCTTATCTTTACACTTCATCAAACTCTTCGCGGGTTAGTCCAAGGTCAGTAGTCAGTAGTCCTTGTGCTTTCTGATGCAACAACATCACCTTAAAATTAGAATTTAAACGGTCCTAATGAGGACAGAAAATCAAATTTGAAACACTTACTAATTAATATTTACTTGGTGGGGTAAAAATTTCAATTTTACGTGACTATAAAACAGAATGAAATTTGACAACCATTCAGTTTCAGAAGTAAACATTCTTAAAACACCATGAATTGCAGTCATCTGGTCGGAGTTCTTGTCGCATTTTGTGTGTTCTTCGCAACAGTGGATGCGAGAAGTAGACCATTTATCATACATTCGGGATGAAAAATCAAAGTATTTGCACGTTTTGAAAAGCGTGTGAAATGAAAATTATAAATAAAAGTCAATCAAAATTGTTTTGGAGTTTTAATTATTTTTATAGAAAAAGATTTTACAAGAAGAAATGTTTTAAAAAAATGCTTTCCCTTTTTTGGCATTGTTAAAGCAGGAAAAGAACAGTAATCGTTGAGTAAATCAAATAGTTTGCGACAAACAGTGTAGCAACCCCAAACAAATACAAACATACATCAACACACTTTATTTAAAAACACTTAGCTTAAAAACACTTTGAAAAAAACCTTTTCTTTTAAATTGGACCTTGAACATATTGTGGACTACCCCACATAATTGGTGACCCCGAGAAAAGTCCATTTTATCAGAAAAAGATGACTGAAGATATTCAGAAGCTCATTCAACAGAGGACTAGGATTAAGGGCCTGATTACAAAAATTGAAATTCAAGCCAAGGCAAAATAACGAAATAACGAATATTTAACGAAATTCAAGATAGAATTTTGGTCAAACAAATTGATGATGATCCAAATGTATTTGTTCGAACTGAATCAGAGAGGGATGCAATTGATGAAAAATATTTAACCATTTCTAATGTTATCAAGTCATTCGTAGATCAAAAGTAAGACGAAGAAAAAAAGGACGAAGAAAATAATCCACAAATCAAATTGCTTCAAGAGAAAATTGCTCGCTTAAAGATGTTAAATTAAGAGAAGGCGAATAATGTTCAAGATTTTTTTAAACAACAACCCAACACACATGTTAAACGCCCTCATTTTGACAAATCTCAACCTCATATTTGGCTAACTCAAGTAGCTGCAGCATTCAAATTAGCTAATATTGAGGATGATGAACAAACATTTTCTCAAATCTTGGTTAATATGGAAGGTGATGTTTTAAAAATGGTTGCAGATTAAGCCATTGATAACAGCATCTCTAGAAAATATGAAGAGTTTGAAAACAGGTGCGCTGAAAGCGTTGAAACAAAACTTAGACGTCTTTTTCGTGGCAAAGATATGTAATTGGTTAGAAGCCAAGTGAAATACTTGCTCACATCAGAAGTCTTGCTTCGAACCAATGTAACACAACGCTTTTAAGAACATTTTTCTTTGAGCAGATTCCTTATCAATGTCGGGTGTTGCTGGCTATCCCAAATAACAATTTAACTTCTATAAGGCTTAAGCGAAGCCTTATCTTGCTTGTATAAAACCTTACACAAATACGTTTGGCGCAAGTTATGCAAGCCATTGTTTCTTTAAATCAATTATGACAAGGCCTTATATCAATTTATTTAAAGAAGTAATAGCTTCTCGGATGAAACCTCTACAAGGCTTATAACAATTAATTTAAAGAAGCAATAGCTTCTCAAAGAGTATATAAATAAGGTCTTACATCAATTTATATTTAAATGCACACGGGGCCAAAGATGACCCGAAGAACTTTCCTCTCGAAACAGCCTAAGGCACTTTCATCCGATTTTGTCAGGGTCCATGCTTCTGCACCATACAGCAGGACTGGGATGATGAGTGTGTTGTACAGTTTTACCTTAGTTGCTCGAGAGAGGGCTTTTCCACTCAATTGCTTTCTTAGCCCAAAGAAACAGCGATTAGCAAGAGTTATTCTTCGTCTGATCTCGGCGCTGGTGTTATTGCCCGTGTTTATAGCGGAGCCTAGGTAGACAAACTCCTCTACTACCTCGAAGTTATATGCGTCTATTGTGACGTTCTGCCCGAGCCGTCGGTGTTGGGTGCCCTTTCTCGAAGACAGCATTTACCGCTAAACACATTTTTGCCGCTTCTGTCTCAATTCTCACAAAGGCGCCATTGACATCACGCTGTGTTCTTCCCATTATATCAATATCATCGGCGAACGCGAGAAGTTGAACAGATTTTTGAAAGATAGTGCCTCTGGTGTTGACGTTGGAGTTCTGCACTATCTTCTCAAGAACGTTGTTAAAGAAATGACATGACAGTGCATCGCCTTGTCTGAATCCTTTTTTGACGTCAAAAGATGGAGAAGCGTGAGTTCTCCATCGTCATTTTTCACAAGCGAACGAGGGATGCCAAAACTAGACGTAGCTTTATACAGTTCGTCTCTGTAGATGCTGACATACACGGCTTTAAAATCAATGAAGAGGTGGTGGGTATCGATTTGGAGTTCATAGGTCTTTTCCAGGATCTGCCGCAACGTGAAAATTTGGTCGATGACTTTCCTGGCCTGAAGGCACATTGATAAGGACCATATCAGATTGTTGACGAAAGGCTTCAGACGTTCACATATTACGGCAGAGAGGATCTTGTAGGCGATGTTTAGTAGACTTATTCCTCTATAGTTGGCGCAGTTTAGAGGATCTTCCTTTTTCAGGATCGGGCAAACAATGATGAGGTTATATTCATCGGGCATGCATTCCTCTGACCATATCTTACAGATGATTTGGTGCATGCTCCTATCTAGCTCGTCGCCTGGTCCTTTGAACAACTCAGCAGCTAGTCCATCTGCTCCAGCGGCTGTGTTGGATTTCAGCCGTGATATTGCGGTTTTCACTTCTTCTAGGTCGGGTTCACGGAATTGTTGGCTATCATCGTGTCCGATGAAAGGCTCCTGTGTGATGGCGGTGTTTTGTTCGTCGTCGCCGTTATACAATCTACAGAAGTGGTCTTTCCAAATCCCCAGCATTGACTGCGATTCTACTATGATGTTCCCTTGTTTATCTCCGCACGCATCGGTTCTTGCTCGATGACCATGAGCCAGCTGTTTAACCTTTCGGTAAAACTTCTGAACTTCATACCTGCTGTTGGCTCCCTCACCATCCTCGATCTGACGCTTCTCATGCACTCTCTTTTTTCTCCTGAGAAGCCGGCGGCGTTCCTCTCTCCTCTTTTGCCCATAGAGCTCACGAGCAGCTCTTGTCCTTCTATGCAGCTACTCTTTGTATGCCTCCTGCTTGGCTGCATGGGCCTGCCTGCATTCTTCGTCAAACCAGGGGTTGCGTTTTGGTGGCTGTGTGAAACCCAGCACATTAGAGGCGGCATCTCTAACTGCTCTCTGGCAATGTTGCCACTGGTCTTCGATACTTGATGTTGGCGGCATAGGACTCCTTAAGAGATTACTTGACACTCGATCAGAGAAGGATCTGGCGATCTATAGCGATTGTAGCCGTCCGACGTCGAATTTTCTTGCAGCATTTCCTTGTTTTGGCCGTTGTCGGGATATTCGTAGCACTACCTTGGCTACGACGAGGTAGTGGTCCGAGTCGATGTTAGCTCCTCGGAAAGTTCGAACATCTAAAACGCAATTCTAAATTCACATTTTTAATTTCTTAAAAGGGGAATATTACAGCAACCCCATACAAATACAAACATACATCAAAAACACTTTGGTGCTTCGCAACAAGATTCTTTTCTACGTGGTCTGGAAGTCACTCCGACGCCCAACCCCCAAAATGGAGTACCAGGCACTTGATGTAACTCCAAGTGCAAGAGCCGGAAAAACCGGTCCTTTTATGGCCTGGGCTTCAAATAAGCCGAAGTAGCCCGTAAAGGTGTTCACCAAGTAGTTCGGCCTAACTGGAACTGGAGACGCCACCGTTGATTCCAAAGAAGAAATTCATTCGCTGCCGTCCCTCGGCCTCAGTGGGAGTGCCTTGGTGGGAACACTCCTTTGTTCCAGTGACTCATATGGCCCGGAAAGCCTTCGACACTATTCCCGAGGGACGTAGGAGGAGAGGAAGACCGTGACTCAGGTGGCGCACTCAAGTGGAAGAGGACCTGAATCAACTTTGAGTGCAAAACTGGAGACAACTAGCTAAGGACCGAGCTAGCTTGCGGATACTGTTGATTGAGGCCCAAGTCCACAACAAACTGTAGCGCCACCTTAAGTAAGTAACTTTTCAATCTAATAATATTTTCATATTTTTTCATTATCATTTTTATTTTTTGTAAAAATCTCACTCTGAATTGTTCTTTGCAATAAAGCTTAATAGAAATAAATTCTTTTCTTTTAAATTGGTCCTTGAACATATTGTGGACAACAGTCAACCAAAAGTGCCATCTACCATTATGATGTTATAACAGTATGCCACTTCTCTCAAAACAAAGACATCAACCATTCAAATCAAAATCGTAGACACAAACCAGATACTCGAAGTTTATAACACTTTATTTTAACTTTTATACAATTCTTGTTTGCTTAGCATATACAGACAGTGTTGTTAAAATAGCAATAATAATTATTGTTTAATTGATTTACCTAACTTAAATATTAAGGCATAGCTTTTATATATATAAAATTTGATACCGTTTCTTGAGTGTATAACAGAAATACAAAAAACTCAACATTTCGAATAAATAAGAAAATATTAACAAAACATAAAATGAGAGAAATCTGCAACACAATTTCCTCTTCCATCTTTAATTCGCACCAGTTGCAGATTTCGAAATAAACAAAAAAAAATTATAAATAAATTAAATCAAAAATCAATGGCAGAAGTTTTTTTGGGATGAAGAAACGGCATTTTCCCCTTTCTCTGTAACAGTTTGACCGAATTTTAACTTAAGGCAAGCATAGACTTAATGAGAGTGAGAGAAATATCTCACGAGAGAATTCCATCGATTGCATGTATGACGCCATTTGTTGAGGGAATATTCGATGTAATCATCTGGGTATCGTTCACCTTAATTTTGCCAGCACTGGTCTTCTGGAGTATTACCGTCTTACCGGTAAGAAGAGAGTCCTTGACTTGGTAGAATCTCATGCCAGCGGAGAAGAGTGTTCCGGGGACAATGTGTTTCATTGCGAATTCTTCAGCGGCATCTTTGTCGGTTTGAAGTTTCTCGAGAACATCAGGTTCGAGCTCTTTGAAGGCTTTCTCTGTTGGAGCGAAGACTGTGAAGGTCTTGATACCTGAAAAAAAATTGAATTTTTGACTCTTTCTTTAGTTGAGATAGTGTAGATCTACCTTTTCCTTGGAGCTTCTCGGAAAGTCCTGAAGTGAAGAGAATTTTCAAGAAAGTCGAAAATCTCGCCTCTCGATCGGACTGCAGGGTTTGAAGGAGGTCCCCAACTGGCAGAGGGAACATAACTCGATCGACAGCATGAGCGATGCCTTGAGGTATTTTGATGTCCTTCCGGTCTTGCACTACCATAGCACCATTGATTGTTGTAAGCTAGAAAATGGAAGGTTTTAAAGGAGAAGTTCTAAGAACTCTTTGAATGTTTCAAACTTACCAAAACGTCATTCCATTCCTGATCGTGCATGGTGTACTGATTGACCCTGAGCTGAGTTCCAGCTAAGGAAACACCGGTCATCTCATCCTGCAAGCTAGAGATTTCAAAAGCCCCTGGGATAACATGATGAAGAAGGAGCTATACAAGAAGAAAACACATGAGAGGTGTAAAAAAACAGATTTTGAAAAAGAACTTACACCACTCAATAGTCTTGGATTGGACTTGAACTTCTCTTCAGCTCTCTCGGGACCACCCAGCTGGATAAGCAAATTCTTGAAGGCCTTGTCAGTTGGCACGAAAATCGTATAGGGTCCTGTCTCATTCAAAATGCTGTCCAATCCTGATTGTTTCAAGTATTTGGCCATTGCGAAAAGTCCATTGCCCTTGAGAATCTGAACAAGGTCTTCGCTAAAATTAGGAGCTGGGCTCTGTTTCTCGATGATCTGCTGTTCGACAGTTGTTCCAGTCAATCGTTCGGTGACAGGAGAGTAAGTAGAACCTATTGTGGAATCATAAACGGGCTGAGGAGTCGTCACGTATGAGATTAGTCCTTCCTGGTAGATTGGGTCCTGGGTACTGTGGTATGAAGAGGAGGCCTCTTGCAACAAATGCCCCTCGCTTGATCGCTGGTTTAGCGGGATCACGGTAGTTGGGTAAACAGGCTGGGAGTTGCGAGTTACGGTCACTCTTGGTCTTGTGGGAATGAAAGGAGTCGGTGTTGTTGTGGTGCTTGTAGTAGTTGTTGTCGATGGGGTTGTAGTTGGACGTCGGGTGGTTGTTGTTGTGGTGGTTCGAGGTTGCTGGACGATTTTTCCGTTATCCAAAGTGACCTCTTGATCATCGGGCAGAATTAATCGTGTCACCGAGGGTGGAAGCTTGATCTCTCCACTTCTGATTCGTTCCAAGATGCTCTCCACTTCAGCTCCTGTTGTTTTGGTTTCTTTCTCCCCATTTGCCTTGACTCCTTGGATCTTGAAACTTCCATCAGCTTGTTCTTCCAAATAAACATAAGTGGCCCTCTTCTTTGGTGCAGTTGTTGGAGCTGGTTTCGGTTTCGAACTGAGACCCTCGATTTCATAGCCCTCAGGAATGAGACCTCTCTTGGCAAGTTCCTCAATCGATGGTGGTTCGTCAGAATCCGATTGGATCACAGCCGAACTAGCGATGCTGTTTGCTCCACCTGAACTCGAAGAAACCGAACTGCCACCTCCATAGAGACTTGCAAGACTAGAAAGATCTAGACCACCTTCACTATCTCCATTGTCCGGGGCCTTCACGATCTGAACGCCTTCGGGGAGTTTAATGCCTTTCAACTTGTCAGGAAGATCACTTACAGTCCTTATGACACTCTTGGATGATTTACCACTTGAACTTGCAATGAGGGCGTTCAATTGGTCCTGACTGATGGCTTGTTGTCCTTTGATCAGGTTTGGATCCTGCGTCCGGATGACTTGAACTCTCTCACCACTCGGCAGAACTAGATCCATTGTCTCATAAGGCTTATCACCCAAGTCATTCTGTGGAGCTTCAGCTAAGGCTGCTTTGAGCTGTTTCAAAAGCTCATCACGACCGATGGTCTTTTTGGCCTTGGACGATTTGCTTCGCTCTCCATCGGGTCTAGATTGTCTGATCTCTGATGGCCTTGAGCTCGTTGTGGCTTGAGTTGTAGTGGTTGTGGTTGTTGTTGTAGTTGGATGGTCGATGTTATACTTTCTCAAAGCTTCTTGGAACTGACTGAGTTCGGAAATATAAACAGGTCGGCTTCTTTGAGGAATTCCTTGATTTTGTTGTTGCTGTGTCTGTCTCAGGGGAATGTCCTGCTTTATAACGTGCTGTTTGTGGACAAAGTCTTCATGGAGCTGTTTGACTTTGTTCTGGGACTTTTCGTACTGCTTCTGGACAAACTGTTCGTGCTTTTGGATCAGTTTTTGTTTGTATTCTTGTTCGGGAGTTACGACTGGAGCATCAAAAGTTGGAATATCGGGAAGATTGGTATAATGTGAGTGTTGTTGAGGTCTTTGGATCTGTAGCGGTTGCTGTTGGTTCTGTTGTGGCAACTGAGGATGTGGAATGAACGGAAGAATTGATGAAGCTGGAAGCTGTGATGCTTGTGGATTGTATGCTTGATTGTTGAAAATTACGTCTGGAGAAGTTGAGAATTGCTGGTTGATCTCTTGTCGTGGAAGCTTTTGTTCGGTCTGAGCGGTTGGGCGGATATTCTGCTGGCCAAACTGAGGAATAGTTGAGTATTGTTGATCGATTTGTTGCTGTTGATATTGTGGCTGTTGTGGGTTGTAGAGCGTGTTGCTGAAGGATCTCTGTGGAAGGCTCTGCTGGGGACCGATTTGTGGACCGATGTTCCGGAGAGTTAATAGATTTTCTGAGCGGACGTCTTGCACTGGCTCTTGGGGAACTCCTGGCGTTGGAATGGACAGAGTTGAAAATGGCGGTTGTTGAAGCTGGTTGTGTACCGATCGTTGGAATTGTTGCTGTTGTTGACGATTTTGTGGCTGTTGTTGATTCGAGACATAATTCGGCACATAGTTGATGAGCTGATCTTGTGGACTAACATTGGTTGTTGGTGCTCTTAAAATTTGTGGTTGTTGTTGAATATTTTGTTGAAATCTAAGCTGTTGTTGATTTTGGATTCTCTGTTGTGCATGCTGAACTTCCAAAGTTGGATTTTGTGGAACAAAGAAACTCGGCTGTTGTTGTTGCTGATTATTGAATCTCTGTTGGTGTTGTTGAACATCGGAGAGAATGTGCTGTTGAGTTGTAACAGGTCGACGATATTGCTGGCCGTTCTGTAATGAAAAAAAGAAGACAGGTTAATAAAAAGGACCATTATGTGAGGGACAACAATCACTTATTAAACAACGTGGTACATGATTGAGGTTGAGTTTTGTGTTCACAGAAATGCATCAATGTCAATGTAGAGTGGTTAAATTTCAGCAATTTTTGTGTCCGTTCAAACAAGTATTGGTAATTGGCTTGCAGTAGACCATTGGGTTAGTATAACACAATAATCTTAATTATAATTTTGAAAACACGTTCGAATGCACAAGAGTGGTCACTTCACTTGGAATTTATTAAACTGTCGGCAATAATGTTGCACAATTGTTTCTTGCAGATTGGCAATAAATCTCAATAGTAATTTTTTTAATAGGTTTGAGGCTGATGTGGCTTATTCGATATTGAAAATGGGAAAAAACGAAGAAACATTTTTCATCGAAGGACAATAAAAACCAAAAATTAAAAGAAGTAAAATAAACTGTTGGATAAACTTTCGATTTCAGCAATATTGTCCCATGCCCCTCGTTTGATCACCAAGTTCCTCTCCACCTCAACATTATTCGACTGAACAAAACCTGACTTCAAACACCATCATGTTTATAAATTTTTGCCGATGGTGGTTCCCACAAAATATCTTATTTTAACGGTCAATAGCATCATGAATTTTATGGCTCTTTTTCTGTAGGTATTTGAATGTGTTTTCTTCTTACTGTCAGGTTTCACTTTTCTTCCGCATGTGACGGCCAAACGAAGATGAAATGCGCGGGCGAGGGCTTAAGCTAAAGTTAAGATAGACAGATACTCGCGCGCCAAGTGAAAACAAGGAACCAGTTTCTTCTCTCTTATCGTTCAAAGTAATTTTTTTCTTTTGCTTCTTAAACGATAATCACCTTCGTTTATTTAAATAAAAATGTTTTAGTTCCCCACTGATAAGTTATTTCTTTTTTTTTGTGGTTTGTAACCCACTTGAAAGTATACGCGAGAAGCTGTGCGCGCATAATCATGGGAACGATTTTATGGACAGAATTGAAATTGATTTTAAGTGGCTTAGCCGCATACCTGCACTGCTGTCGCCGATGCCGCAGGTGAAAAGCGTGCAGGGAATATGAAATTTAATTGTCAGTTTCGGTTTTTGAATTTAACACTGTAGAATCTACATTCAGCGCCTCATTTGAATACGAAATTAGGGGGCAGATTATTCTTTTCAAGCTTGGTTCTTTTTTCAAATGAAAGTGAAATATTTCAGTTTATCATTTGCGGTACTGATGGAATGAGCAATGCCTTTGGCAGAGGATTATCATTGCTTCGACTCGGAAGATAAAGTAGAAGAGAATAAAATTTAATTTTAAGGACCACCCCAGCAAAATTATTCACACGAGCGTGCTCTTTGCAGTCAAATTCAGCGTTGTTCATCAATTGATCACAACTAAAAATTGTCAGAGGGCATTGAACCCGAATGATAAAATTAAGCCTTCTTTCACTATGATTGCATTTCAAAACAGATGTGTACCTACCTACACAATTATTGTAATTGAATTATCACGCAAATTTAGTTGAGGCATGCGTGTTTACTAAGCGCTTCACTGCTAGCAGCCCCTTGAGTTAATTGTCCATATAAATGAACTTCATCAATGACATTTTAACAACTTTCTTCTAACAAAAAAAAAATTAACAAATTAAAAACTGATGCTCAGTTAATAGGCTTTGTGATATTTGGTGTGATATGTTTTCTAAAGTAGACCAAACTGAATATGTTTCTTAATGTTTGGTCTACTTTAAGTTCCAGAATGTTGTGAAGCCGTAAATGAAAGTTACCAAAACGAACTGATCACCTGAACAAATAGAAACAAAAATTTATCACCAAATTATTCATAAATCAAAATCCGACACATCGAAAGTAGACACAAAATATTTCCATTCATCTCTCTGAACTCATTTAAATAACACACCTTGCTACGCACAAGCTAAAAAAATTTAACAAAACACAAAATTTCGCATAAAAATACTTCTGCTGTGATATGTTGGTATTTGCCATACTGGAACACCATCTAAGGCGGAAGCAACTTAACAGACGTTTGAAGTGCACCTTAGTCTACACAAAAAAAGTGTGTAAACCAATCTGCGAGTTGAAGTTAAAGTGAGTAGCGTGTTATATCATTTGTCTGCTAACTGTGATCATTTGCAAGGAAAACAATTTACAACTGCAAATATTTGCTAATTTTCTTCCAGGCAAATGCACCAAAGGGAACATAAATAATTTTGTAAATAGAAAAAAAAATGCAGTTTGCTTTTCATCTTGTGATAAACAAGAAAACGGTTAAAACAATTAATCTCACATCTCCCACACAATGCGTTGCGCGTCGTCGCATCGACATCATGGCATCGGTAGCATTGCACCGTGCGCCAGCCTCTTCATGTGTGTCTATCTTTTGTGTGATATTATAATTTATAGGAAGGCTTTTGTATTGTTGTCTCTGTGATGAGTTTTTTCCTGGCCTTGTTTTTCTTCGGTTAACAAAATTAACATAAATATGCACCGGAGTTTTTTTTGTGCGCCTATATAACTTTGTTCAAAGAGATGTCTAACATATTTAATTAATGATAAACTAATTGCTACCGGGTAGAGATGAGTGGGAAGAAGATTTATTAAGGAGTTTAAAATGGAGATTTGTGATGGAAGTTGATGAAGATTGAAGATGGAAGTTTTGATACTTTTGCGGAAACTATGCTAAATTGCAGCTCTCCCTGTTCTTTTCGTTTTGCTCGATGAAGCTATAAGACTTACATTCATATAAATATTTCGAAAGTAATTCGAACCTAATTTACAACTATCACGCTGACCGTACATTCGACTCAAGTAAACTTTCGCAATTGAATTTTTCAAATTTTTAATGTCTACAATTTTAGTTTTAATCTGCCATTCACTTTTGCCAACAAATAAATAAATTATTCATTAATTTTATGTCGATAAATAGCTCGTTCGTCATGTTGAAATGAAAAATTAATCACCAACCATTAAACCTCATCAGAACTTGACATCTCTTCCTAGCGCCTGCCATTCATTCAACCAGACTTTGATCATTAGAGAGTTAAAGATGATGACTTGCGACCAAAGTCAATCCCACTTCTGAAACCGGTCAAATATCGATATCACAGATGAAGAGGTAATAACTCCATCATAAAACAGAAAAAAAAATGTTTAAAACAAACAAATTGCTCCACGTCTTCGACGAAGCGGTCTACAACATGAGCTTGAGCATTTTTAGTTAGAGCTCTAAATGACTCTCGTTTGGAGAACTGAAGATTCTTATGAAATCTCTTTTTTTTTTTCAAATCAAATTGAAATGCACAAAGCACAACGGAACGGCTGCGTTTTATTTTTAATCGTAGACCCAATTCCCGAGGCTATTTGGCTTTACAGCAGATACATACTTGATGAAGAAGTCTGTTTGTCTGTCGGCAGTCTATTGATAGGAAGTCTAGTCCAGCAGCAGCAGCTCAACCTAACGAGAAGATATATGGCCTGCATTTGTAGCCTTATTGCAGAATTCAAGCGGATTTTGTTGCACAATCGTTGGAGTTTTTTTTTTTTCATTTCCTTGCCTCGAGCTTTGGTCTCTCGCATTGGAGATGAAGACTGAAAGATTTCAAATTTGAGAACGCATTTTTTCGGTTCAAGGTTCGGATCCATTGGTGATGGGAACTTTGTGTCAAAACAAATTTTTTTTGGTTACAAGACTTTTGTTTTGAATTCAAATTGAACAGATGCCAAAAAAAAGCAGACAAGCAAGCACGAAACCAATAACCGTCCGTTCGTTCGGTTTGAAAGTGAATCCTCCTGAACTGGCCAAAAAGAAGACAAGCAGAAAAAACTGGTCACACAAGGAGAGGGGCAACAAATTGAAGCTCCTTTCACTTTTCGCACGTTTTTTTATTTTTATTTTGATGATAGTGTAGGCAGGTTTTAAGGTAAAGATTCGGATTCTACCGTGGTAGAGATGGAGGAAGAGGAGACTTTTTGGTGGACCGTGGACACCGACATTTTTGTGTGGTTGCGATTTATGGAGATGCTTAATGATTCCACATCATCTTGGGTCGTTGGGAGTTGAGCAATTTTTGTTTGTTTGTTTTGCTTTTTTTTTTTGTAATTTGGAAAGCTGAATGTGATCCAAATTGCGATGGGGTCGATGCGGAAATTTGGTTTTTTGACACTCTTTGTTCTTTTCTGTCATAAAATAGAGTACAATGACAAGTATTTGCGAGGGTTGGACTCGCTTTTCGAGTCATTTTTAACGATGTCGGAGTCACGATTTATGTAGGAAAAATTAGGTACATGATGGATCGATGACAAGAGTAATTAAAGCGGACCATTGTTGTGAATTGAAAGGGCAACCGCAATAATGATTCCGGACCTAAAGAGCAATCAATAAAACAAATTGAAATAATCGATGAAAGATGAGGTTGGCGCTTTGTGGTATTAACTTTTTATTATTGTTTGTTTCTTTTTTTCTGAGTGAAAGTGAAAAAAAAGTCTTTTATGAACAGAATTTACAAGATTTCTTTTATGTTCGAAAATTTGTTTTTCATTGAATTTAATATTTTTGTAAGAAGCGTTGACTGCTAGTCATTTTTTAATGCTTTTTGATCATGCGAAAACTATTCCAAGTTTTGGATGGGTTTCGATTTAATTAGTGATCATCTGGTTCCTATAGTTACTGACTGGTTCGAGGGAACTTAATTTTTGATATGATGAACGGGAAGCGTTCGGTTTGGATTACGGAAGGAAGTAAGAAGGAAATAATCACATGACTTGCATAGCGTGTAAAAGCGATTGTTGATCTAGATGAAAGTGTAGCATTCAAACAACGGCACGATGGCCGCGACCCTTCCGCATGATGTTAACCATAGGATAACAAGCCCACATCAAACAAAAACCAACAAGGAAAATCGATGTTGGCCAAATACTTTAGTAGTCAAACGGGTACCATGATGGTTTTTTGGTTTGAAATCATCCAGTGGGGAAATTTGTCCAAATTTCAAAATGCAGGGCCGTAAACTTTTGTTGCCACCTAGGGTTAAAGGGGTACAGTGATGGTTTTGTCGTTTGAATTTATCGTCACCCTGTACAGAATCCTCTGTTATTGTAAAGGGTTTTCCAATAAGAGGTGATTTATTATTGAAAATTTTTCAGGACGCTACAAAAGTTGACCGATAGGGAAAGCAAACGACGCCATATTTTTTCCCGCTCTCTTGACATTTCAGTAAGGTTTGCCATTTCATCATGGAAAGGTATACGATCCAACAACGAGTCGAAATTATTAAAATTTACTACCGAAATTCGGTCTCTCACACGTCGTTCTCAAGCGTTGGGCATCTCTGTGACGTCGTTGTGGCGAATTTCACGAAAAGATTTTGGCCTACATCCTTACAAGATCAAATTGACGCAAGAACTGAAGCCGCTTGATCACCAGAAGCGTCATATGTTCGTGAATTGGGCTGGTTATAGCAAAATACGCGTTATTGGTCAGGCAGCAATCCACATGATCTTCACGAGGCACCATTACATCCCGAAAAAATCACTGTTTGGTGCGGTTTACATGCTGTTGGTGTCATTGGGCCGTACTTCTTCCGTGATGATCAAGACCGGCACTTTACTGTGAATGGGAATCGCTATACCGCTCAATGTTAACCGATTATTTTTGGAATGAATTGGATGATATGGACTGGGACGATATGTGGTTTTAACATGACGGTGCCACATGTCACACAGCGGGCCAAACAATCGAATTATTGAGAACGAAGTTCGATGAGCGCATTATCTCCAGAAATAGACCTGTGAATTGGCAACCTCGTTCATGCGATTTAACGCCGTTAGACTGTTTCCTGTGAGGCTACGTCAAATCTATGGCTTATGCCAACAAGCCAGCGACGATTGATGAACTTCGTACGAATATCGACCGTGAAATTGTAGCAGTATCGGCCGATTTATGCTTGAAAACCGTCGAAAATTGGGTTCATCGTCTGGACTTTTGCAAGCGTGCTCGTGGTGGCCATGCAAAAAAAATCGAATTCGATACATAATGGCATCAAATGTACTTCCACAGGAATAAAGAATTTTATTGATATCCATAACCGTTTTTGTTTTATTTAAGAAAACTTTTGTAGCGTCCCCATTGAAAAACCCTTTAGTTGTCACTTTTGAAGCAGTTTTTTTTTTTTTTGACATTTGACAAGTAGAAGCTGCGCCATTAATAAAAATGGACGATACACGCTTCAACAACGCATTGAAATTATTAAAATTCACTATAAAAATGGTGAAAATTTGGCAGAGACGGTTCGTAAAACTAAAACATTTTTGGGTCGACGTGAGGCACCTTGTCGGACCGCAATCCAGAATTTGGTGGACAAATTCGAGCTTTTGGGACAAGACAGTGATGTGAAAAATAAAACCCGTTCACGTCGCTCAAGAACAACTGAGAATATTGCTGTTGAAGCCCAAAGTATTGAAAAAAAACCCAGGTTTATCCATTCCTCGTCGTTCTTTGGAATTAGGCATTTCACAAACGTCATTACACCGTATTTTGCATAAAGAATTGGGGCTTAAGGATTATGAAGTTCAGTTAACACAAAAACTCAAGCTGGCTGATTATCAACAACGTCGTGTCTGTGCTGATTGGGTCCTTGAAATGCATGAAAATGATCCGGAATTTCATCGAAAAATCATCTTGACTGATGAGGCCCATTTCCACCTCGGAGGCTACGTCAACAAGCAAAACTGTCGCATATGGGGCTCGGAAAACCCAAGAGTTATTGTTGAAAAGCCTCAATCCTCAACGCGTGACTGTTTGGTGTGGTTTATGGTCCGGCGGGGTCATTGGACCTTACTTTTTCGAAAATGAGGCTGGAGCAACAGTTGCGGTCAATGGATTGCGCTATCGAGAGATGAGTATTGATCTGGACAACGGCGGCGCTACGTACCACACAAGCAATAAAACCATCGATCATTTAAGGGAAAAGCTTCCGGACAGTGTTATCTCTCCAAGAGGTGATCACAATTGGCCACCGAGATCTTGTGATTTAACACCTTGCGACTTCTTCCTTTGGGGCCACGTGAAAGATAAGGTCTACGCCAATAGCCCAGCGTCGATTCAAGACCTCAAAGATGGAATTCGTGAGGCTATCAAGGACATAGGGCAGCAACTTTGCGGTTTGGTTATGAAACAATTCATGAAAAGGATATGGTCCTGTAAGCGTGGCCGTGGCGGCCATTTGACTAATGTTGTGTTCCGGCATACCTTCCTCTTAATAATGAAATAAACATCCGATAATTTATATCAAAAAATGCCATTTTTCTTTGAATATCAAAATAACACCTCTTATTGGAAAACCCTTTACATCATGTCATGCACATCATCCTAGTCGTTTTCGTACAGTCTGTTCCAACCTTACATGAGATGGGAATTCGCTGTTGCTAAAAATGCGCAAAAAGTAATTCAGCTATCACACTTACCAGAGGAACAGTTGCGCACCTAAAACAATTATATTGATTTTGACGTTTTCTTGTCAATTTCGGAAGCATGCAAGCAGCTTTTAAACACCTTGAATTATAATCCGTGCCGCAAATGAAAACATTCATTCCTCGGTAATTAAATTCAATTTCGCAGAATTGCACCAACAAGTACAACTCCGAACTTAATTAGTAAACCTACCTACCGATTTTTTTTTTCTCTTAAGTTTTGACTCAACAACAAACTGTTTTCTGTCGTCTGTTTGTCTCAATAATTGTCATGGAGGTTTTTCCTTTCATTTTTATCATCAAGTCTCAAGTCAAGACTCATAGCTATTTCCCATCATAATTGGTTAACTCATGTAGCAGAACCATAATTGAAAAGTATGTGGCATTGTTTAGTGTCCCATCGACTGTGCCTTCATACAAACTTAAAAAAAAAACCTGCACTTTCAATTTCTGCTTGTGTTTTGAGCGCCATCACCATTGAAAGATTGGAACTGTATGGAACCAACCTAGTTCGGGTTCATTGAGAGCTTTTTGTTTTATTGTGTCGATGTTGTGCACGGAGATTGTCCACATCAACATTTTACGTGATCACGCAACTTAGAGTCATTTTGGAGCCAGTGTCGTGTCGTCGCGGTCGTGCCAACGACCAACCACCATATTCACTTGCATTGCATTGATTCGAAGTTTAGAGCAATGAAAAATGTGTCTGAAACATATCTGAATGTAGGAGAGCTCTATAAGCCATTTTGGGTACGGCAATAAAGTTGTAAACATTTTCAAGAAGCTGTTCGTCTTCCCTAATGTTTCTAACGTATGAGCCAACCAACACGCATCAAAATGATGAACAATAAAGATAAACGGTGAGGCTTCCATTTTTGTTTTGTTTTTCCTATTTTTTGGTTTTTATTTGTTTTTACGAGCCTCTTAAATGGGCTTTAAGTGCCTTATGGGTACAAGAGATGGTAGTCATTTGCGACCGATGAACATATGGATAGAATGCAAGAATTGTGTAATAAAGTCGTAGTCTTTTAAAATTGAATGGGATGGCGACTTTTATGGGTAAAAAAATTGTTTACAGTAGTGGGTTTTCCATGTGGTTGGATGTTACCATAAAGGTAGGTACACAGAAGCATCGTTTTATCATTTTGACTTAAAATGTGGATCGAAGGATTCCCACGATATATTAAAACAAACCGGAGGACATTGCAATGAGAGCAGTTTCTTCATCAAGGATAGATTTAAAGTGTTTACTTATGTGTAAATGAATAGGCACAGAAGATCGAAAGTCACTAACTTGGTTAAAGGCTAAAGAATTCTCTATGCCTACAGTAACAAGTATTCTCTCCAACAAACCTGAATGATACCGGCCTCTTCTAACGGTTTGATTAGGTTAGCCAATGAGCTTGTGCCAAACAATTCCTTATACAACACCACTTAAGATTATGCAAATCTATTAACCACTGATTAAGATTACATTGACACCATCATCGTTACACCAACGCAGCGCAACGCAACCAAATCCGAGAGTTCCAAGTATACTTTGTCATGCAAATTATTACTATTGTTTTAATTCCCCAAAAGATAAAGCTATGATTAATGGCTGTGTTTCAACGCCTTTATTAGTTATTTGCATTAATTATGGAATCTGGTATTCTCATCAAAACACAATGACCAGTTCTTTACTTAATTCCTCAATAGAGACACAATTGGCTTGTGGTGCAACTTTGAAGACGTAACAGAAATTTTAAGACGTCCCAAAATGGCTATTAGTTATGATTTGTTGGTTAAAATGGTTTAAATGGCTGCGAAATGGAATGCATAACGCCTTTTGTTGAACAAAGATCCTGCTTAAAGTCTCTATGAGGGCAACTGCCTATTAAAAGTGGTACCAACAGTCACACTTGCGGAACCCCTTTTGCTAAGAGAAATCTCCCACATTGGCACCGCAAGCCCAGCTATTAATCACCCACAAGACCCTGAAAGAGTATAATAAATGTCAATTCCAAATTCCGAACAAAATGACAAAACATGTTTTCGATTTAAATAAGAGATAGCATCACCAAAAATAACCACGCCGAAGGTACCTGCATTGAAATTATGTGCAAAAACAAACAAAATGAGTCTAGGAACATAAAACGTGACCTTAAGTTTTATGTCGTGGCTTTGAAGAAGGCCCCATGAGTCTTGTCTCTTCACAAATACAACAGCCTGTCCCCAAGTCGAACAGACGACAAAAAAAAAACACTTTCACTTCAAATCATCATCATCGCATCGTGTCGCCCAACCAAAGTGGTCGAAGTGTAGTTATCGTTGTTGTTGTCATCATGTTGCAGATATTCCGCAACAACAAAAATTCATCATTCTTAAAGTTGGAGGTTGTGTTAATTTCTCCAATCGGAAATGACCTTTGCAAAAACAGAAAAGGTTTCTAAAAGGGCAACCCACATCCGACGAAATGACATCAACAAAATGTGGGCCAACATAGCACCCAGCATCATGTTGTATTTTTATTTTTTATTGGTTCACTAGAAGATCAAGATAAAATTGATGAAGTATACGCTTCCGATTATACAACAAAAGACAGCAGCCTCAAGTCCACAAGACATACAACCGCGAAACGAGGAGATGAAAGAAAAGTTTCACTTTCACAAACTCTATACACAAAACGGTGTGCCATGAGCTTGTTGAAGGCATCTTCGTCGGTCCATGATACTGATCACTAACAGCAAATAGATGAAATATACTAATTTAGCAGTCATGGACATAATATTAACAAGTTTGTCTCTTAGTTAACTGGATCGTGTTGGGGCAGCATGCGTCATGTTTACGATTCTTGCGCAATGTTGCGAAAGTAAAGCATACAGTTCCTTAATGGACGTTTCTCAAATTTCATCAGAGTGCGAGATGATTTATCAACTGAGATGAGGAAAATATGTGGTTTTGGTGAAGAGGTGCTCCCGAGAGGCTTGAGGTCAGACCAGTTTTGCACGAACTTGCAATAAGCCACAACCGAAACAGACATTGAACAACTGTTGCACGATTGAGTCAGATGCCGGTCGGTCGGTGTATTATACGGAGACAGAAAAAGAAGATGATGCTAAATATTTTCACTTGTTGCATTCCAGTGTCGACTCTGGATTTAATGCAAGGCAGTGGCTGATGTTTTGAGGGAATTCGACTTGTGTCGTTGTTTCGGGGGAGCCATCGTTTTCTATTTACTTTCTTTTTTTTTTGCTAATGGGAATGCCTGGGTATTGGTTTTATTGGTGGTCAGAGTGAGAGAGGGTCAAAAGTCTCAAACCGGAGGCGATTTTGTTTGCGGTTTCTATTTTGATGCAGGCGTGTTAATAATTTTTGGTATCGGTACGAAAAGAATTCAACAAAAAATTGAAAAGAAAAAACCATTTCAAAGCTTCATTGTCTTTTTCTCAGATTTTTGGGATTTCCTTAAAGCATAAAGTCAAGGCCCTTTGTGGTTAATCCGCTTAATCTGGGCCAAATTTTGCATTTAAATTTTCTGTTTTTATCACTGGGTCAAATTTACATTTTGAATTTATTTCAAGTGTGTCACATTCATGGTTGTTCATGTAGGTGTTGATTTTCAGAAAATTAACAACAGGTCCAACACCCCTTCACTATTCAATTAACAACAGGTCCAACACCCCTTCATTATTCGAAACGCATTTTTAACTCGGTCTCCTTAATTCTCATGGTGACATTCTGACGTAATATTGTCAGCACTCCGTTTCACATTTTAAATATGAAATTCGAATTTTACGGGACCTAATAAGGACAGAAGGTTCAATTTGAAATGCTTAATAATTAGTCTTCAGATGGAGTGGTTTACAAACTTAAATTTGACGTAAATATAAAGCGGCGGACGAAATTTGATAAATGTTCAGATTACAAAAGTATTCAATTTTCAAACACCATACATATCAAACATCTGCTCGAGGGTCTTGTCGTATTTTGTGAACTCTTCGAAATAGTTAGTGCCAAACACTAACGAATCTTCTTCTTCCTCCAATCATCGTCCGATTGCACTTTCGTTCCCTCTTTCTAAGGTCATTGAAACGCTGATAAACTATCAGCTCAAGAAATATCTCGAAGACCGAAAGTTTCTTAATGACCAGCAACAGGTCCACTGGTGATTTGATGGTTTATCTCACCGAACAGTGGAACAAATCTTTACATCGTTTTGGAGAAAGTAAGATTGTTACACTTGATATTTCAAAGGCATTTGATAAAGTCTGACATCTTGTTCTTTTATCGAATATGCGTTCCTTCGGTATTGATAAATCCCTTCTTCGTTGGATTAGAAACTTTCTTTCGAACCGTTCAATACAAGTTGTACTGGAAGGATTCAAGTCTGAAACCCACAATATAAATGCTGGTGTGCCCCAGGGCTCCGTTTTGTCTCCGACCCTCTTTCTCATTTTTATTAATGATCTCTCTTGTCTGTTTACTTATCTTCTCATATTCGTTTCCAGACTCACATCCCTCCTCTTGGGATGTCTTTGTCTTAAACAGCATTGTGCAATGGGGAATACAAAATAACTTAGAGTTTAATGCTTTGGAAACTCAATGCTGTCTTGTATCGTTGAAGCGAGATATACTCCCCTTGCCACAGTCCATGAGTGGCACTTGCATCAAAAAGGACCGACCATCTCGGTATGTGCATCACTGACCGCCTCTTGTGGTCCGAACACATACCCGTTGTCGCTAAAAATGCCGCAAGATGTTTGGGTTTCTTAAGACGATGCAAGAAATTTGTCTTCCCGTCTGATCTGGGTATAAAACCTTTACCCGTCCAAAGCTAGTGTACAATTCACATCTCTGGATGGAATTCAAAAAAGATCTGTATAAGAATGATTGGTGATAGAGAGATCACTGACGCATTCACATCTTTACACCGCCGCGCGCGCCGTCGTAACGGTAATTGCTCTAGTGAAATAGCTTGTTGCATTCATCCCCTCAAGTAATTCGCCCGTAATACTCGCGCTTATAATATTGCCCATCAGTTTACCCTCGAGCCCATCTTCGGACGTACTCTCAAGTAAGGGGAATCATTTCTTAGACGTACTACACGAATGTGCAACTCTCTTCCACACTCTATCTTTCCGAGTCAAAGAACAAAAAGTAAATTTGCTAACGAAGCAAGCACAGAACACGATATTCCATTGAATTGAAAAAATTGCTAGTAAAAACTGATGTTCTTCAACACATGGACTACGTAGAATGTCCGTTCCACATTTTCAATACGAAATTAGAATTTTACGAGACCTAGTAGGGACAGAAAGTTCAATTCGAAATGCTAATTAATTCGTTTCCAGTTGAAGGGGGTAACAAATGTCATATGAATATAAAAAGCCGGATGAAATTTTATAATTTTTCAGTTAAAAAAATTATTCATTCTTCAAACACCATGAATTTGAAATATCTGGTTAGGGCCGCGGTCGTATTTTTTATACTCGTCGAAATATTTACTACCAATTTCTTAAAATCTAGGAAGAAAAAGAAGGACAAACACAAGACAACTACAGCACATCCAAAACTTAGACGTAGATTTTAAGATGAATAATTTACTTGTATATGATGTTGAAAAACTGTTGACTCTTGATGATAAAAAAATGTTAATAAGAACTTAAAATTCATTCAATAGTATGTGTATATATTTTTTGTTCAACCAATATTTTTATTTCAATTTTTACAAACTGTTGTTCAACTTAAAGTTAATAAAACCGTTTGCAGTAACAAAATAAAGGGTTTCCCAATAAGAAGTGTTATTTTGAATAGCCCGCTATTTCGGTGGCTGTCACTTTTAAAGCTGTAATTTGACAAGTAGAAACTATGCCATTAATAAAAATGGAACGATACATACTTCAACAGCGCATTGAAATTATTAAAATTCACTATAAAAATGGTGAAAATTTCCGTACAGTGTTATCTCTCGAAGATTGGACACCGAGATCATGTGATTTAACACGTTGCAACTTCTTACTTTGAGATCACGTGAAAGATAAGGTCTACGCCAACAGCCCAGCGTCGATTCAAGACCTCAAAGATAGAATTCGTGAGGCTATCGAGGCTATAGGGCAGCCACTTTGCGATTTGGTTATGGAAAATTTCATGAAAAGGATATGGTCCTTTAAGCATGGCCGCCAGGCCGCCATTTTACTGATGTTGTGTTTCATTATTAACGACATAACTACTTCTTTATAATGAAATAAACATCCGATCATTTATCTAAAAAAATGCCATTTTTCTTTGAATATCAATATAACACCTCTTATTGGAAAATCCTTTATGAGTATCAACCCTTTCTAGTGTTGATTTTATTATGTTTTTGTTTTTGTATTTTTGTTTAAGAAACATCTTAATGTTTAATTCTAACTTTTCAGAAAAGGATATTGCCCTGATATAAAAACATCTTCAATAAATTAGGTTTTCTGCAAAACAAGTGAAAAGAAACTCGTTCTCCATGATTCTCATGATTTGAGTGACCAAACAATGTTTTTGTTTTGTTAGCGAACTCATGCCTGAGCACTGGTTTTTTGTTACACAAATGTTTCATTTTATACACAATTCTTCAATCTGAGATTTGCTTTAATAAATGCAGAAAAGATAATAACTCCAAAATCGGCTTCAACGGTCTGTCAACTTATTGGCTGAATTAAAGGACGCTATAATTTTAATCTTTCAGAAAAAAAATGCAAGTCGAATATAAGCCGAAATAGGAAGAAACAATTTCAAGGTAGGTTTAATATTGGAGGTAAAATCATGGACCTGGAAATTTAGAAAGGAAACATGTTTCCGAGTACATATTCCCCAGTAAGTGAACGTGCTGACGTACACCTTCTTGTGGTGCCTCTCCTGCGGACGTAGTCAGCTTTAGTCTATGGAATTAACGGATTGAAGCAGGACGTATGATGAAGATTAATGCGATCCTTAAATGATAATATATCTAAGTATATATTAAATGAGGAAATACGATCAACGAGTATCGAATGTGAATAAACGTTAATGAAATTAGACGCCCTGTTGGGTGTGTCCCTTGATTGGCTGGTACATCCCTTCGATCAATGTGGATATACTTGACAGAGGGTGAGCGGTGTCCCTCATCCGCCAGTTGGATAAAAGCTGCAAAACAACAAAAGATCACAAAAAAAACTAAAATGTGTCACCAACCCCTCTTCCAGGGGCAATTGGGTATCGCAGGTAGTGAGGATTTGCCACCTCACTAGTGGGATGGACCTTCGCGGGGGTTGTGGTTGTCTGAGTTTGGGCTCAGCTGCTATTCGAAAATCACGGTTTACGGCTCTTCTTTCGGTGACTGAAAGTTGAGTGCAGTTTCCGTGACCGGACAACGGCCCTTCTTTCGGTGACTGAAGGTTGAGTGCAGTTCCGTGTTTTGCCTGAATAGTAGTCTAGAATCAAACCAAGATGAATAAGGAGTGGCATTAATTCAATTGGTACTGGTGTGAATCTAGATGCAGGGTACCCGCTTCTTTCTTTAGAAATTTGAGGTGTGCTTTTGCATGGGTTTAGTGTCCTCTTGAATAAAACATAGTGACATTGCTGACTTCGGTTGGAAATTGTCACGCCGACAGTGTGGATAGGTCCACCGTCAGATAAGGCTTAATTGCTAGGTGCTGACGTTAAATCTTTCTTGCTTCTGTACGTTTAATATCGTTACGTTGTGAGCCTTTTATTGCATTAAGGACTTGTGTTCCTAGAAAGATTGGAAATTTGTTCTTTGTATTCCACAGCTGTTTCTGCAAAAAGGACACACAAAACCACTTGATTTTAAAGCAATACCAGTTGTATGTTCAACTTGCCCAGTATAATTTCTCCTAAAAATTCTGTCTTTATTTAAGTCCTCTCAACTACAAGTACTAAGTATTGTATTTGACATAACCAAACGACCTCGAAATCGATAACAAATAGCATGACACTGATATTTAAAATTCCCAAACACCAAAATCAATCACCAAGCTTATTAACAAACTTATGTAATTGTCTGTCTACCAAATCCCCACCGCAAGTTCTTCACATAAACTCAATAAAAATTCATCATGAATTTACATAAACATTCGAATGTAGACTCTATCAATTCCACCTTCACATAACATAACCTTAAATGTAACTTTTGAACCTTTTATTAACCAATTTTCAAAATTGAGGCAATACCTATAACGACCTTCTTAATGACTTTCCTTGCCCAAATCCAAGCAAATATCTTAAAACTTCCAAAAACCCATCATAGACTCTGAGATGATGTGACCGGAAATTGCAGGTATTCCATCGTATTCCAATCAAAATGAGACTTAAACTTGCCGTCCGCTGCTACTTCATACCTCTTGCAGATGATGGTCATTAATTAGAAGAAGAAAAAATTCCTAATTAGGAATTTAATGTACCTAAAAATATTTTTCTTAACTATTACTTATTACGGCTTTTGAAGAAAAATTGCATTTTTTAAGTTGAGGAATTTTTAATTTTTCTGGTTTGAGAAGATGAATGGAAATATTGAAAGTTGGATTAGATACTTCCTTTTCGAACCGTTCAATACAAGTTATACTGGAGGGATTCAAGTCCTAAACCCACAATATAAATGCTGGCGTGCCCTAGGGCTCCGTTTTGTCGCCGACCCTCTTTCTCATTTTTATTAATGAACTCTTGTCTGTTACTTCTAAGCCAATAATTTGTTTCGCTGACGGTAGTACGCTTAGCTTCACATATTCGTTTCCAGACTCACATCCCTCCTCTTGGGATGTGCAACTGCAACGGCAAAGTATGATAAGATAATAAAATTTGTCTTATACAGCATTGTACAATGGGGAATACAAAATCACGTAGAGTTTAATGCTTTGGAAACTCAATGCTTTCTTGTATCGTTGAAGCGAGATATACTCCCCTTGCCACTGTCCATGAGCGGCACTTGCATCAATGAGACCGAACATCTCGAGGTTCTCGGTATGTGCATCACTGACCGCCTCTTGTGGTCCGAACACATACGCGATGTCGCCAAAAATGCCGCAAGATGTTTGGGTTTCTTAAGACGATGCAAGAAATTTGTCTCACCGTCTGATCTGGCTATTATGTATCTATAAAACCTATACCCGTCCAAGGCTTGTGTACAATTCACATCCCTGGGCTGGTGTTCCAGATACTTACTTAAGCCTCTTGGATGGAATACAAAAAAGAGCTGTATAAGATAGATTGATGATAGAGAGATCACTGACGCATTCACACCCTTAGACCACCGTCGTAACGTAGGGGGTCTCTGCTTGTTCTATCGCTACTTTTACGGTAATGTAGTGAAATAGCTTGTTGCATTCATCCCCTCAAACAATTCGCCCGTAATACTCGCGCTTATAGCAATGCCCATTAGTTTACCCTCGACCCCATCTTCGGACGTACTCTCAAGTAAAGGGAATCATTTCTTAGCCGTACTACACGCATGTGGAACTCTCTTCCACACTCTGTCTTTCCGAGTCAAAGAACAAAAAGTAAATTTGCTAGCGAAGGAAGCACAGAACATGATATTCCATTGAATTAAAAAAATTGCTAGTAAAAACTGATGTTCTTCAACACATGGACTATGTAGAATGTCCGTTCCACATTTTCAATATGAAATTAGAATTTAACGAGACCTAGTAGGGACAGAAAGTTCAATTCGAAATGCTAATTAATTCGTTTCCAGTTGAAGGGGGTAACAAATGTCATATGAATATAAAACGCCGGGTGAAATTTTATAATTTTTCAGTTAACAAAAGTATTCATTCTTCAAACACCATGAATTTGAAATATCTGGTTGGGGCTGCGGTCGTATTTTGTGTACTCTTCGAAATATGTACTGCCGCTCACTTAAGACATAAGGGGAAAAAGAAGGACAAACACAGAAAGACAACTACAGCACAGCCAACACTTAGACCACCAATTTTAAGATGAATAATTTACTTGTATATGATGTTGAAAAACTGTTGACTCTTGATGATAAAATAATGTTCATAAGAACGTAAATTCAGCCAATAGTATGTGTATATATTTTTTGTTCAACCAATATTTTTATTTCAATTTTTCAAATTGTTGTTCAACTTAAACTTAATAAAACTATTTGCAGTAACAAAATAAAGGATTTTAAAATAAGACGTGTTATGAATAGCCCGCTATTTTGGTAGCTGTTACTTTTGAAGCTGTCAGTTTTAGACATTTGACAAGAAGAAACTACGCCATTAATAAAAATGAAACGATACATACTTCAACAACGCATTGAAATTATTAAAATTCACTATAAAAATTTTGAAAATTTGGCAGAGACAGTTCGTAAACGGGAAAAGTTTCCGTACAGTGCTATCTCTCGAAGAGGTGATCACAATTGGACACCGAGATCATGTGATTTAAAGCCTTGCGACTTCTTCCTTTCTGGCCACGTGAAAGATAAGGTATTCGCCAACAGCCCAGCGTCGATTCAAGACCTCAAAGATAGAATTCGTGAGGCTATCGAGGCCATAGGTCAGCCACTTTGCGATTTGGTAACTCAAAATTTCATGAAAAGGATATAGTTGCTTAAGTGTGGTCATGGCGGCCATTTGGCTGATGTTGTGTTTCGTTATTAACGGCATATCTTCCTCTTTATAATGAAATAACGATCCGATCTATTATCTCAAATATGCCATTTTTCTTTGAATATCAAAATAACACCTTTAATTGGAAAACCCTTTATGAATATCAACCCTTTCTAGTGTTGATTTTACTATGTTTTTGTTTCGGTATTTTTGTTTAAGAAACATCTTAATGTTTAATTCTAACTTTTCAGGAAAGGATATCGCCCTGATATAAAAACATCTTCAATAAATTAGGTTTTCTGCAAAAGAAGTGAAAAGAAACTCGTTCTCCATGATTCTCATGGATTTGAGTGACCGAACAATGTTTTCGTTTCGTTAGCAATCTCATGCCTGAGCAGTGGTTTTTGTTTCATTTTATATACATTTCTTCAATCTGAGATTTGCTTTAATAAATGCAGAAAAGATAATCAATAAAATATCTCAGAAATATTGGTCGGCTTCAAGGAATTGTTAACTTATTGCCTGAATTAAGGGACGCTATAATTTTGATCTTTCAGAAAAAAAAATGCAAGTCGAATATAAGCCGAAATAGGAACAAACAATTTCAAGGTACGTTTAATATCGTTACGTTGCAAGGCTCTTATTGCATTAAGGACTTGTTTTTGGAAATTTGTTCTTTGTATTCCACAGGTGTTTCTGCAAAAGGGGCACCCACTAGATTTTCAAGCAATACCAGTTGTGTGTTCATTTTGCCTAGTATAATTTCTCCTAAAAAATCTGTCTTTTTTTAAGTCCTCTCAACTACAAGTACTAAGTATTGTATTTGACATAACCAAACGACCTCGAAATCGATAACAAATAGCATGACACTGATATTTGAAATTCCCAAACACCAAAATCAATCACCAAGCTAATTAACAAACTTATGTAATTGTCTGTCTACCGAATCCCCACCGCAAGTTCTTCACATAAACTCAATAAAAATTCATCATGAATTAACATAAACATTCAAATGTAGACCCTATCAATTCCACCTTCACATAACATAACCTTAAATGTAACTTGTGAACCTCTTATTAACTAATTTTCAAAATTGAGGCCTATAACGACCTTCTTAATGACTTTCTTTGCCCAAATCCAAGCAAATATCTTAAAACTTCCAAAAACCCATCATAGAGTCTGAGATGATGTGACCGGAAATTGCAGGTATTCCATCGTATTCCAATCAAAATGAGACTTAAACTTGCCGTCCGCTGCTACTTCATACCTCTTCCAGATAATGATCATTACGTATTACGGCTTTTGAAGAAAAATTGCATTTTTTGAGTTGAGGAATTTCTAATTTTTCTGATTTGAGAAGATGAATGGAAATATTGAAAGTGAAAGATGGTTTTTAGTGTAAGCCATAAAATCATTAACTTTCTTTAAATTAATGTAAGAAAAATGTTAAAGGCTGGCGTTGTGTATTGCAATATTTATCTTAAGCCCATTGTTGGGAGTTCTTTAGTTAGTTTCTTGGGTTTTTTTTTGTTTTTTTTTTTTTTCAGAGAGTTAAGTTTCAATTATCAAGAACTTGATAAGTGGTGTGGGAGTTAAGAGGGAAAAGATGAGCACCTAAATTGGCAATTACGTAAATAGTTATCGGCTTAGGTTTGAGAGAGTGAAAGAGAAATAGATTAGAGAAAACTCTGTTAACACTTGAGCGGTTTTCAAATTTTCGTTTGCAGTTACCGTTTTTAAATGCGCTCCGGGCATTGAGTTAGATCGTTTTCAAAATAACTTTGATATTTTGGAATTCATTGCAGTCATAAGAATCACTATATTCAATGCTTCTCATGTGTCGAGCATTGACATTTCCTAGCAAATTTAATGAAATGTCACTCGAATTGAATCAGACAACGATTTTGGGCAAACAATAATCCACATTTCAGACGTAGTTCATTTTCATTTCAGTAACAACGTTAAAAAACGATAATGGCGCAGGTATCAGTTGTGCTATAGAACGTAAAACAAGCTCGTTTCAGTCATTGCACAATGACTGAATCCTATACCCTTCCTCAAGAAATCTTCTTTTCAACACAAATGTTACTGAGATTAGAGCGCCCAATCTCGAAGAATACTTTTACATTTGGAATTCTTAAAACTGCTTTATATGTTTGTTATGTTTGTACTTGAAAAGCAAAAATGTATGGAATTGAAATAATTAACCCAGTAACAAATATTAATTGGTACTAGTCGATAGCCATACGATTTTTGTCAGTTTTCGTCTTAAATTAAACAAAAAAAGGACTCAAAAAACAATGATACGCATGATTTCTAAGAAAGCAAGTCAAGGACCATTTGTTTGTTTCCGATTTCATGCAAATTTTCATGAATAAGTTCCACTTGTACGGCACGTGTTAATCGTGGAATCTAGCATTGAACACTATTTTATGATTTTCTTCCATTTGATATGCTTAGGGCTGTGGCGAATTCATTCTCGTAAATGTCAATATAAAAACCCAACCGAAACTCTTTCAAAATCATATCAGAAAGTTAGTTCAACTAGTATCATTAGAATCATGGATCTCACATACGTTTTGGTCATTCTTGTTGCTGTGTTTGGAGTCCTTGCTGGAGCCCAGATGGATATGATGATGATGACGCCACCACCGATGCAGAGGCCGACGCCGGATGCATCACCATGCAGTCGACTTCCCAACTGTATCCGTTATGGAGACATTGGGCGTTAGGCTAACAAATATTGAAAGAATGTATAATTGAACAGTAAAAAATTTAATAAAATAAATTTATTCAACAATATTTGGTTCTATTTTTACTTCAAGGGATATTTTTATTTTGTCAGATTTTGAAAGACCATATTTCCTTACTGACAAGTCGGGCGAGGTTCTTAAAGAATCCTGCGTTCTATGACAGACTTGGTCATGGTTTATCGATTTGAATATGATTTTTGAGATTCTTTTTCTATGCTGACCTTATTGAGGGTTAAGAATTCCCGTTCAGTTTAAATGACTAGGAAACGTGTGCACCAAATTCAATACTTTTCCTGTGATTTTGTTTGTAATGGCAATCAAGTTGAGGAGAAAATAAATTCCTGAAATTCTCAACTGGATTGAATGGAGCTACTGACGCACATTGTCTTTTTTGCCAACGAACTCAGCACACCATCTGCTGAAACATAATCTAAGCAAACACATTAAAATCTAAGTGGTCAAAATGTGATCAGAAATAAATACTCTAGCACAACAATATTTTTACTATTCGTTTACTGGAAAATTTTTTGTAATGTTGTTGAACATTATTTTTGAAAAATGGCGGAAGATCTCCCGGTTACAGTGAGACGTGAGAATGTTCAGGAAAATCCGAAGCAGTCGATTTCGCATCACTCGCTCGTTCATATTCAATTACCCAAGGTCTTATTTTCTGTTTCCGATTTCATGCAAATTTTCGTGCATAGTTCCAGCTGTCTAGCAAGTGTAAATCGTCAAATTAACACTAATGACCTGTATTTTGTTAATTTTCTTCGATTTGACATGCTTCCAGCTGTGAAGAATTCATATTGCGTAATGTCAATATAAAATCCCAAGGGAACTTCTTCCAAAATCATTTCAGAAAAGTAGTTCAAGCATTCAGCATTCGAAATCAATAGGAATCATGGATCTCCGATACCTTTTAGTCATCCTTGTTGCAATGCATGGAAACCTCGTTGGAGCTTGGAAATATATGAGATGGCATGACATCACTATCACAAACACAACACACTTGGATGGTTGAAAAAGGAACATGTAAACAATGATAAAGCCAATTTTTGGCAACGATTTGGTTTTTCTCGAAATAAAATTGTTTTACAATAAAGACTTGACAATTCTTTTTTTTTGAAAGAATTCGTTGGACCGTTTTTCCACTATTCGTCCACACATTTCTTTCGACATAACGCAGCCTGTAGCCACAAAGAAAATAATCTAGAGGCATTAAATTCCAAGTCCATTTATCGACGTAACACCCTCATGAAACTTACTTTTCAATAAATCGATTGTAAGGTGTCCTGTGTGGCTTAAGACAACATCCTTTTTAAAACACATGTCGTCCAAATCCTTATCTTTCAATTCGGGTCAAAAATAATCCGTTATCACAGCGCAATAATGCAGGAACTTGACCATTGTTATCGTCGACGGTGAATATGGCTTAATAACGCCGCCATAATGAACTTGCACACTGCACCAAAGCATGAAGCAAATCTAGGAAAGTCAAAAAGTGGAATTTGAGGCTGACTAACTTGCATCATTTTCGACAAATAAAATAAACAAAATCACACATCTTGGAAGTAATGCGTTTTTGTCGAAAAAGTCCTAATGGTGTATGGAACAAACCAATTTTCAGGTGAAGAAATGCCTTTCGACAAGAGTTGCAGTGAATTGATGCACACTTCGTCTTACTCTAGAAATGAAACTAACAATATAATTAAGCTTCCATGTATTATAATAAAGCATAGCTTTTCAGCATGTTCTTATGACTGTGAAGTCATAATTTATCGTTTAAATAATTTAAAACAAAAGAATCGTAAGTGTTTACTAGGAAGATCATATGGGAAAAACTGGGCACTCGAGGCTGCGAAGAGAGCACAAAACGCGATGGCGGTTCCAAAAAGATAACTCAAGTTCATGATGGAAACTATGAAGGTTTTCAAAAACTGAGTATTTTTCAAATTTATCTCACATTTAAAAAACGAAAAATCAAACCTTGAATTCAGCCATGGTAATTAAAAACTCTAATTAAGCATTTCGAATTGATTGAAAAATTATTATTAGTCGTCCAGTTATTTTAGATTGCAAACCATATTTCAAAGGAGCAACGAGTCTAAGGAATATTCTCATACTGAGCATCAGGATAACTACAACTTCGTCTTTGATATGGTTGTCCTTGCATTGTGTAAACTTGGCGCAACAGCATTTGCACCAGAGCAAGATTCATACTTATATAACTTTGTTTTCTATTCACCCGAAGAGTGCCCTGTGACATGTACGTCCTTACTTTTGCTTTGAAAATTAATAAAAGTTCTTATTTTTTTTCAAACAACAATTTTCTGTCAAAATTTTGGATTTTCTTGAGTTTAACCACACTATTCAACTTTTCAACTTGTTATGCGATTTTGACAGTGGAGGCCAACCTCCGAACCAATTAACACACTTACACTCCATTTTCTCATATTTGCTAGTTTTTGTACCTACTGCAGTCCTTAGATTACAGCTATGCGTTGCATCGTTTTACCAACTCTGAATCCGCTAAGATCCTCCCCATGTTAAGAGTTTCACTATATTTGGCATAACGCAAACGATTGAGAACAAATTCGTTCTCCTTAATTCTCATAAATTCGAGTGACCAAACGAAATTTGTATATTTGGCAAATGAGCTCAGTGAGTAAGTACAAAAATCGAAATTAACAAGTTCCAAGCAGATAACTAAAATTCATTTTTGCTAAGAAAAATTGCTTCTAAAAACTGATGTTCTTCGACATTTTACATTGTTGAATGTCTGTTCCAAAATTTTAACCAAAAAATTATAATTTCGACGGGCCCTGACGAGGACGCAAGTTTCACTAAAAGTGAACAAAGCTAATTCTAATAAGGAATCACATTGTCAACCAGAAAATTTAGCCTACTTTCAGGTGGATGGTATGTCACCATCCGTGTTCCGATTTTTATGTTTCCTCTTTCCATATTCCATAGATTATTTTGTCTAGTGAATTCCTGTGTGCGGTCGGTCTTGAGATAGCTCCGTATAAATTAATTGTTTTACCGGTTTTTTGTTCGTAAATCGTCGCGAAAATATCAAATAATTGTAAATAAATACATAAAATTGTCTTTTCAAAAAGTGTTTCGATGATTTCTTGTGTTTAAAGTTGAAAAAATATGAGATTTAAGTTGGTCGAATTGCTTTTCTAGCAATAGCGTCCGTTTGTAGTTGTTCTGTTTGCGATCCGGAGGAGGTGTGGCTTAGCAAAAGAATTCCGTTTCCCGTTATAAAAGTGTTCGTTAGCATTCGGTTTTGTTTTTTTTTTTTTTTTGATGTGCAAGTGGAATTGAATGTGTAGCTTGTTAATTTGGGTGGAAGAAGGAAAAATATGCTTTTTGTTTTTTATTTCTTTTAATGTAGTTTGTATTGTGTATTATGTGTTTGTTTTTGTGTGAGTACCGTAAATTTCTAGCTGTTCCGTTTCCTATTTGTAATTTATGGAATTTTCTGAAGTTCTTTTTCGGTTCGATCTTATTCTTTTCTTTTATTTTAATGTCCAAATTTTGCTCTGAAATCTGTGTTCTTGTGTTAAGTTTTTTTTTTTTTCATCTGTGAAAATGAATGAAAAAGTGTGATTACCGTAAGTCATGATGCAAATAAAAGGCATTAAAATGAAGCTCAAAGTTCCCATGTGTTCCTGTTTTAAGCAAAGAGCTAAATCCTGTGTTTTGTGTTTCAGTGTTAATTTTTTCTTAGTTCTTCATTTCAAAAATGTGTTTTCAAATGGTGTGTTTTGTGTTCTTAAACCCTACTCCTGGATTACAATTATTTTACCGTCAAATTCTGTTGGGACGAAAAATCTTCATCAAGTTGATGGTGAGTAAACTGTTTCTCCTTTTATCACTGAACCTTTGAACTCTTTGTTAAGAAAAATGTTTGATGTTGGAACAGCTTATTTGTTTTTAGAAATTATTCTTCGCTAGAAGTTTATCTTCTGTAAGATTTGTTTAATACAAATAAAAGGTCTGGGTTTCTTATACTCTCAATGTTCTTGTGAAGATCCAACAAAAATTGGAAGTACTTAAGTACTTACACTTAAGTTCGAGTCCAAGTCTTAGCAAATAAAACAAATGCACAATCTCGGCAACGCTCCATTATACAACAAACACAATTTTTGTATACATTTTTATTAATTGAAGTATTTATTTACGTTGGAATTTAAATATTCCCCAAGACTTATGGTTACTTGGCCCCACATCTGCAGCTGCGTGGATGTGGAATACACAAAAAGCGACTAGCATCGAGATTATAAGATTGAAGTTCATGGTGGTCTGTCTACTGAATGAATTGGATTACTTTGTTTCAATTTATACTCTTAAACGTAAATGTCTCTTAATTAAGGAAAAATAAGAAAAACTAGCGGATCGAATACCTATCAATATTCTTCGGTCTAATTTTGTTACTATTTTTTCCAATTAAGTTGTTATTACTTAAACAGGCTTGACATGCCGTAACGATTATTATTTTTCTAAAAAAAAAATTACTTAACAAGTTGTTGTTGCAACCGACGATTTACGAACATCAACAGAAGCCAGCATTTTGCTTATTGTTTTCGTTATTTGGTGATGTTCTTAATTGCAACAAAAATTGGGAATTTTGTAAAAATATGAAAGTCTTGAAAACAGAAATTCAACATGACATCATGACCTCATGATGTTTAAGTTCTCTCTGAAACCTGGCTCAACGCTTCAATATTGGACACAGAGCTCTTTGATGAAGAGTTATCAGTTTTTCGGAAATACTGTCATGAAGATGCTATGAACTTAGTTGACGGGGGAGTCCTCATCGCTGTGAGTAACAGTCTCTCATCTTCCCTTGTTGTTTTTCCATTTACAGTTAATATGGAACTCATCTGTGTTAAGATAACCTCACGGCAAAAATCAATGTTTAAATAAAATGTTTACATTCCTCCTAAGAGACCAATGTCTGTGTTCACTGAACTTTCCTTAATCTTAGACTTTGTTTTCAGTATTGCTGATTTTGACAGCTGTATTCTTTTGCTACGTGATTCCAATCTTCCTCTTATTGATTGGGTTCTCTCTGAAGACGATTCTTATTTTGAAGCTACTACAGTTCCTTCTGAACTGGAGCTTCAATTGCTGGATAACATTTTTTCTTCCGATTAACAGCAAGTTAGCTGTATATGTAGAATCTACATCTGCTTTATCAACCAAAGATAATAACCACCCTCCCTTAGATATTTTTCTTGACTTGAGTGGTCATTTACTCACTTACTTATCCGGAACCAACCGCAGTCACTTGGTCCTTGTATCGTAGGTTCGGTCTTCCTTGTCGTCTCGAACCTGAGGGCAGGGATGAGAAGACTTTCTTGGCTGGAGCGTTTCGTCCATTCGCTCGATGTGACCGAACCAATGTAGCAGTCTTTTCTTGGCCTTCTGGACTACATCCACATCTTAGTACAGCTCATACAGTTCTTGGTTGAACCTTCTTCTCTTTTCGCCATCGTCGCATATGGGACCGAAAATCCGTCGAAGAATTTTTCTCTCGAAAGTGCCCAGTATCAATTCCCCTTTTTTACTTATCGTCCAGCACTCGGCGCCGTAGAGTAGGACTGGTAAAATCAAAGTTTTGTATAGCAGACACTTTGTCTTTCGAGTGAGGAGTTTTGAACACAGTTGTTTGGCCAAACCGAAGCAGCAGCGGTTCGCAAAGATAATTCTTCTTCGGATCTCCACTAAGGTGTCATTTGTAGGATTGATGTTTGTTCCAAGGTAGGTGAACGTCTTAACCACCACGAAATTGCTTCTACCAACAGTGACATTTTTTCCTAGGCGGTGGACAGATGCTGCTTTGTTTGTTGGTAGCATGTACTTTGTTTCGTCCTCATTCACTTCAAGACCAACGAGTTTCGCCTGCACTTCAATCGCTTTGAAGGCCTCCAGCTAAGCTCTCTTGGATCGACCGATGATGTCAATGTCGTCCACATAGCCTAGAAGCTGGGTGGACTTGTTGAAGATAGTGTTTTCCGTGCTCACACGTGCCTTGCTCACTATCTGCTCCAGGACTATGTTGAAGGTGTCTAAACCCTGCACATGTTTGGAATAACTCGGATGAGCTGTTACCCATTTGCACACTGCACTACGTATTGTTAAGCATCATGCGGCACAGCTGGATCAGTTTGTTCGGGATCCCGAATTCAGACACCGCTATCATAAGCTCTTGGCGGTGGATGCTATTATATCCAGCTTTAAAGTCGATGAAAAGATGGTTGGTTTCGACTTGAAATTCATTGGTCTTTTCCAGGGTCTGCCTTAGTGTGAATATTTGGTCGATCGGCGTTGTTTTGCCTGCCTAAAGCCACACTGGTACGTGCCGATTATTGTGTTGCAGAAAGGTTTAAGACGCTCACACAGTACGTTGGATAGGATTTTGTATGCAACATTAAGCAGGGATATGCCGCGGTAGTTTTTGCATGACATCGGATCGCCTTTTTTGTAGATGGGGCACATGGAGCTTATCGACCAGTCAGTGGGCATGCATTCTTCGTCCCACACTTTGATGATGACCTGGTGCATGCGGTTCATCAAAACACTAAGGCAGTTCTTAACGATCTTTAAGAGAAATAAACAATCACCCTATAACTTTCCTTGCCCACATCAAAAATCTTCAAACTTCCAAAAATCTAACATGGACTCGGAGATGATGTGACCGGAAATTGAAAGTATTCCATCGTTTTTCCATAATCAAAATGAGACCTTAGCTTGCCACCCGCTGTCTAATTGATCTTGCGGATCATGGTCGTTAGTTAAGTAGAAATTATGACTAACTATTACAGCTTTTGAAGAAAAATTCAATTTTTTTAGGAATGGAATGGAATGGAAAGTGAGAGACGGTTTGTAGCGTAAGCCATAAAATCGTTAACTTTCATTAAATTACTGTTAGAAAAATGTTAAATAGCTGGCGCTGTGTATTGCAATATTTTTTCATCAGCCCATTGTTGTTGGTGTTCTTTGGTTATTTTTTACTTTTTCATTTTGAATTAATGAAAAAGCAAGCATTTTGTAATCATGTCTAAAATTTCATAGCAGAAAGCTTAAATATCATCAAGAATTTGATAAATGGTGGGGGTGTTAAAAGGCGAAAGGGGACCATAGGAAATTTGCAATTACATAAACAAGTTTTCGACTTAGGTTTGAGAGAGAGAAAAAGAAATAGATTAGAGAAACCTCAGTTAACACTTGAGTGGTTTTCATTTTCATTTACGATTTTAAAATGCACTCAAGTGCATTCTTGCAAATAAAACATGCAGGAGTTAAAATACCTACGAGTACATAGCATTTCTACAGTGCGATTCATTGAATTACTTTTTTGTGCATCAAGTGTTTTTTGCAGCGCTCATCACAGAAGCTAAAAAAAAAGGAATCATTTTAATCAATATTGCCACACTTTTCATTCATGCTCTTCGTACTGCTCCTATATCCTTCTGCAAGAAATCTTCTTCCCAACACAAAACCATTCAGTTTTGAAAAACTTTTCATAACATAGGTAACTATAGAAATAATGACTTGAAGTTGTCAATATTTTCCCTCAATAAAGATTAAAGACACAAGTCTCTGAATCAGACTGTAGCTGCAACACAATTTTTTGAAAACTCACAATCGTGACGCACGTAAAATGCTTCATGAATGCTTTATGTAAACATAATTCATTTTCATTTATTTCCATTTTATATTTTCATGGATTTAACTATCCTCTAACGCAATTAAAACTCTCAACCCACCAGCTTAGTTAGTTGGGTGTTACTGAGAAGCTCTTTAGTTTTTACTCGCTGATGTTATTGTGCCCATGCACGCATTTTTTTCGTTTTCATTAACTTTTTTTCCTGTTTTGTTTTTCACTTATCTAAAATGTGTAGCAATTTAACAATAATAACTTTGCACTTACATGCAAAACTTAAAAAAAAAACACTTTCACATTTGAAATTCTTTACATAAAGTAGGTATAACTTTGTGTTTGTTAATTTTGTAATGGAAAAGCAAAAATGTAAGGAATTGAATTAATTAGCCCATTGAGAAATGTTAATCGGTGTTTGTCGATAGTCACCATAATCATCAACACTTTTTTGTCAGTTTTCGTCTTAAATTAAACAAAAAAGGACTCTAAAAACAATGATACGCATGATTTCTAAGAAAGCAAGTACACTCAAGGACCATTTGTTTGTTTCCGATTTCATGCACATCTTCATAGATAAGTTCCACTTGTACGGCACGTGTTAATCGTGGAATCTAGCATTGAACACTATTTTATGATTTTCTTCCATTTGATATGCTTAGGGCTGTGGCGAATTCATTCTCGTAAATGTCAATATAAAAACCCAACCGAAACTCTTTCAAAATCATATCAGAAAGTTAGTTCAACTAGTATCATTAGAATCATGGATCTCACATACGTTTTGGTCATTCTTGTTGCTGTGTTTGGAGTCCTTGCTGGAGCTCAGATGGATATGATGATGATGACACCGCCGCCGATGCAGAGGCCGACGCCGGATGCATCACCATGCAGTCGACTTCCCAACTGTATCCGTTATGGAGACATTGGGCGTTAGGCTAACAAATATTGAAAGAATGTATAATTGAACAGTAAAAAATTTAATAAAATAAATTTATTCAACAATATTTGGTTCTATTTTTACTTCAAGGGATATTTTTATTTTGTCAGATTTTGAAAGACCATATTTCCTTACTGACAAGTCGGGCGAGGTTCTTAAAGAATCCTGCATTCTATGACAGACTTGGTCATGGTTTATCGATTTGAATATGATTTTTGAGATTATTTTTCCAGGCTGACCTTATTGAGGGTTAAGAATTCCCGTTCAGTTTAGATGACTAGGAAACGTGTGCACCAAATTCAATACTTTTCCTGTGATTTTGTTTGTAATGGCAATCCAGTTGAGGAGAAAATAAATTCCTGAAATTCTCAACTGGATTGAATGGAGCTGCCGACGCACATTGTCTTTTTTGCCAACGAATTAAAATCTAAGTGGTCAAAATCTGATCAGAAATAAATACTCTAGCACAACAATATATTTACTATTCGTCTACTGGAAAATTGTTTGTAATGTTGTTGAACATTATTTTTGAAAAATGGCGGAAGATCTCCCGGTTACAGTGAAACGTGAGAATGTTCAGGAAAATCCAAAGCAGTCGATTTCGCATCAATCGCTCGTTCATATTCAATTACCCAAGGTCTTATTTTCTGTTTCCGATTTCATGCAAATTTTCGTGCAGCTGTCAAGCAAGTGCAAATCGTCAAATTAACACTAATGACCAATATTTTGTTGATTTTCTTCGATTTGATATGCTTCCAGCTGTGAAGTATTCATCTTGCTTAATGTCAATATAAAATCCCAAAGGAACTTCTTCCAAAATCATTTCAGAAAAGTAGTTCAAGCATTCAGCATTCGAAATCAATAGGAATCATGGATCTCCGATACCTTTTAGTCATCCTTGTTGTAATGCATGGAAACTTCGTTGGAGCTTGGCAATATTTGAGATGGCATGATATCACTATCACAAACACAACACACTTGGATGGTTGAAAAAGGAACATGAAACAATGATGATGTCAACATGTTTTGGCAACAACTTGGTTTTTTTCGAAATAAAATTGTTTTACAATAAAGACTTGACAACTCTTTTTTTTTTAAACAATTCGATGGGCCGTACACGTCCACACATTTCGTCCGACTTAACGTAGCCACACAGAAATTAATCTAGAGGCATTAAATTGCAAGTCCATTTATCGATGTAACATCCTCATGATTGTAAAGTGTGCTGTGTAGCTTGAGACACCATCCTATTTCAAACCAATATCGTCCAAGTCTATATCTTCGATTCATGGCGCAATAATGCAAGAACTTGACCATTGTTATCGTCGACGGTGAATATGGCTTAATAACGCCGCCAGAAAGCACTTCCACACTGCAATAAAGCATGAAGCAAATCTAGGAAAGTCAAAAAGTGGAATTTGAGGCTGACTAACGCATCTTGTCGACGGTTTGGCAAAACACTAACTAAACTAACCTTTAGAAGTAATGCGTTTTTGTCGAAAAAGTCCTAATGGTGTATGGAACAAACCAATTTTCAGGTGAAGAAATGCCTTTCGACAAGAGTTGCAGTGAATTGATGCACACTTCGTCTTACTCTAGAAATGAAACTAACAATATAATTAAGCTTCCATGTATTATAATAAAGCATAGTTTTTCAGCATGTTCTTATGACTGTGAAGTCATAATTTATCGTTTAAATAATTTAAAACAAAAGAATCGTAAGTGTTTACTAGGAAGATCATATGGGAAAAACTGGGCACTCGAGGCTGCGAAGAGAGCACAAAACGCGATGGCGGTTCCAAAAAGATAACTCAAGTTCATGATGGAAACTATGAAGGTTTTCAAAAACTGAGTGTTTTTCAAATTTATCTCACATTTAAAAACAAGAAAATCAGACCTTGAATTCCACCATGGTTATTAAAAACTCTAAGCATTTCGAATTGATTGAAAAATTATTATTAGTCGTCCAGTTATTTTAGATTGCAAACCATATTTCAAAGAAGCAACAAATTTAAAGAAAATTCTCATCAGGAATTTCAACTTGATCTTTGGAACAGTTGTCCTGGCATTGTGTACACTTTTCGCAACAGCATTTTCACCAAAGCAAGATTCATACTCGCATTACAATTCACCTGAACCGAAGAGTGTCATGTGACATGTACGTCCTTACTTTTGCTTTGAAAAATAATAAAAGTTCTTATTTTTTTCAAGCAACTATTTTCTGTCAAAATTTTTGATTTTCTTGAGTTTAACCACACTATTCAACTTTTCGAACTTGTTATACCAACCTCCAAACCAATTAACACACTTACACTCCATTTTTTCATATTTGCTAGTTTGTGTACCTACTATACAGTCCTTGTATAACAGTTATGCCGTGCGTCGTTTTACCAACCCTGAATCCGCTAAGATCTTCCCATGTTAAGAGTTTCACTATATTTGGCATAACGCAAACGATTGAGAACAAATTTGTCCTCCTTAATTCTCATAAATTCGAGTGACCAAACGAAATTTGTATATTTGGCAAATGAGCTCAGTGAGTAAGTACAAAAATCGAAATTAACAAGTTCCAAGCAGATAACTAACATTCATTTTTGCTAAGAAAAATTGCTTCTAAAAACTGATGTTCTTCGACATTTTACATTGTTGAATGTCCGTTCCAAATTTCAACCAAAAAATTATAATTTTGACGGGCCCTGACGAGGACGCAAGTTTCACTTAAAGTGAACAAAGCTAATTCTAACAAGGAATCACATTATCAACCAGAAAATTTAGCCTACTTTCAGGTGGATGGTATGTCACCATCCGTGTTCCGATTTTTATGTTTCCTCTTTCCATATTCCATAGATTATTTTGTGTAGTGAATTCCTGTGCACGGTCGGTCTTGAGATAGCTCCGTATAAATTAATTATTTTACCGGTTTTTGTTCGTAAATCGTCGCGAAAATATCAAATAATTGTAAATAAATACATAAAATTGTTTTTTCAAAAAGTTTTTCGATGATTTCTTGTGTTTAGAATTGAAAAATATGAAATTAAAGTTGGTCGAATTGCAATTCTAGCAATAGCGTCGGTTTGTAGTTGTTCTGTTTGCGATCCGGAGGTGTGGCTAAGCAAAAGAATTCCGTTTCCCGTTATAAAAGTGTTCGTTAGCAGTCGTTTTTTTTCTGATGTGCAAGTGGAATTGAAAGTGTAGCTTGTTTATTTGAGAGGAAGAAGGAAAAATATGCTTTCTGTTTTGTATTAATTTTTTTGTAAAGTAGTTTGTATTGTGTATTATGTGTGTGTTTTCGTGTGAGTACCGTAGATTTCTAGCTGTTCCGTTTCCTATTTGTAATGTATGGAATTTTCTGAAGTTCTTTCTCGGTTCGATCTTATTCTTTTCTTTTATTTTGATGTCCAAATTTTGCTCTGAAATCTGTGTTCTTGTGTTAAGTTTTTTTTTTCATCTGTGAAAATGAATGAAAAAGTGTGATTACCGTCAGTCATGATGCAAATAAAAGGCATTAAAATGAAGCTCAAACTTCCCATGTGTTCCTGTCCTAAGCAAAGAGCTAAATCCTGTGTTTTGTGTTTAGTTTTTCTTAGTTCTTCATTTCAAAAAAGTGTTTGCAAATTGCGCGTTTGTGTTCTGAAACCTTACACCTGGCTTACAATTTCATCCTCAAGTACTATAAGGGCGAAAAATCTTCATTCTTCAAGTTGATGGTGAGTAAACTGTTTTTCCTTTTATAACTGAAACTTTGTACTTTGTTCAAACAAACAAATTTGGAACAGCTTTATTTTTTATGAATTATCTTCGTTACCTAGAAGTTTGTCGTCTGTAAGATTTTTTCAATAAAAAAGAACGTCTGGGTTGCTTATGCTCTCAACGTTCTTGTGAAGATCCAACAAAAATAAGAGGTAGATACTTAAGTACCTATACTTATGTTCGAATCCGAGTCCAAGCAAAATATTTAAATGCATATTCTCGACAACGCAACATTATAGAATATATAATTTGCATACATTTAAATTAATTGAAATATTCCCCAAGAAAACAGAGGCTGGCGTTTAATTGGCTTCGCACCTACAGTTGCTTGGAATGCACAAAATGTGCCCATCTGGTCGTTTTAAATTGACTAAAAACTTAAATTTGTAGCCTCCGCAAACTGTCAAATAATTATCTACCCATTATAATTGAAAACGAATGTTACGAATCTGAGTCGTGTCTATAGAGTTCTTACTTCATTTTTCAATACATCTAGAAAAAATTGTTGAAAAAATCAGTTCTTCACAAGCATTCAAAGAGTTGTTGATGACTGTTAGCGACTTTGGCCTTATCTCTCTTAGAGCTGTCGCACCACCCTATTTATTTCTTTTTTCCTATCTTGGAGAAAGGAAAAGTATAACTATGTATTTAGAACAGAATGCATGACATTATTTTATTTATTATTTATTTATTTGTTTCATAACTTACACAGTAAGATACAATATCTTTTCAAATCGTGCAAGCTTCGACTATGGTTCAAATATAATTTTAATTTTAAGTGGAATGTGTTACAATTTATTCATTTTTATAAGTGGAAAAAAAAACATTATTTAAACGGAATAATATATAGAAAAAGAGTAATAAAAGGAAAAGGAAGATAAAAAAGAAAGAGAGAAGGGAAGAAGGAAGAAAAAAGAATTAATATGTAGTCATCATCCGGATGTCATCAGGTAATTCTTGAGCTCATTCTTGAACAGAGTTGCACCACTTATAAGTCTAATGGTTCGAGGGAGGGAATTCTATAGACGTAAAGCGTGGATTAAAAATTGTCGTTCAGAAATCAAAAAATTGTAATGGATAGGAATGAGATTTAAAGTTCTACTAGATTGAGTGAAACGGATCCTGTTGTACAGATTAGCTGGTTCTTTGGATTGTATAATATTATATAGCAAGGTTAATGTTCTCATTTTAAAAATATCAACCAGGTCAATACCAAGGATTGATTTTGAAAATGCTGAGATGTGACGATATGTTTTGAGCCCATAAACATACCGTGCAATACTGTTATAAGCCACGTTTAGTTTGCGCTTTTGTTCTGAATCGCAGTTGTTGAAAATTTCACAGCCGTAAAGCATAATTGGTATAATAAGGGTTTTAGCCAGAACAATTCTAGTTTTAAAAGGTGTAAAAGTGCTTGTAGACCATGAAAAAGCTTTAACGCTATTCTTCAGGACAAGATGTCTTCAGGACAGACAAAAACGGGTTTGTAGGTGTTGCTAGAATTGTAAGTACAAAAAATATACTTCTACTGAATATTTCTTATTTCCTTTGCAGTAAAAAATATTCTTGTTCTTACGCGATCTCAAATAATTAGGCCAGTTATAATTTTTCCAACCGATTCGAAATGCTCAATTAGAGCTACTAATTTCCATGGTTAAATTGAAGGTCTGACTTCTTGTTATAAAATGTGAGCTACCGTTAAAAAATACTCAGTTATTTGAATAGTTTAATAGTCTTCATTATGAACTTCAGTTTTCTTTTTGGAACCGTTGTGGTACTGTTTGCTCTCTTGTCAGCATCGAGTGCAAAAGTAAGGAATCATAGGGGAGGACTCTTTGACATATTTGGCCATTCTGAAGAAATTCAACATAGCCTGATACCGAAAAATACCATAACTACATTCCGCGATAATGCAAATGGTACACATTTACAATTTTTTGAACAACTTTTTGGAAAAATACAAGCTCAAGAAAAAAAACCAGAACAAGAACCAAAACAAGAACCAAAACAAGAACCAGAACAAGAGCCAGAACAAGAACCAGAACAAGAACCAGAACAAGAACCAGGACAAGAACCAGAAATAGGACAAGAACATGGAGAAGAAAAAGGATTAGAAAAAGGAATAGAACAAGGATTAGAACAAGGATTAGAACAAGGTTTAGAACAAGCACAAGAACAAGGTTTAGAACAAGCACAAGAACAATTACAAAACTAAGTTTAAGAATATGAAAGCTTTTTTCAATTTTTTTCGCTACGAAAAAATTGTTCCAAATTATAAAAAATTGTTAGTAAATAAAAATAGTAAAAAATATTAACATTTAATTGTTGTGGGTACAGTTGGAAGTTATTGGCAAACAACTTTGACAAAATCCGCATTTTTCTTTTATTAAAAAGTTCATTAAGTAGACAGAAAAATTTAGGGGCACTATGAACTTAAAGGTCTATCATGTTGGACTTTAATTAGATCTGGTGAGCTGGAAACCATGCTCATATCAGCGACGAAAAAATGTACGTGAAAGCCCTTTGCGGTATACAATGCAATGCGCAGCAAGCCAAATTCGTACTAGAACGATGTCGTAAAAGACGACGCTCGAAAGGTCTGATGTTCGAAAATTGATGGCGTTAGCCAATGACTATAAACGTTCCCTTAATAGACGATAATATTATGACAATGATGTTAATTCCATTGGAATGATTAGAATTTTAGCTTCAATTTCGTTTCTGGAGTATAATGCTCGACTCGTGGAAATTTTGTAAATTAATAAGACGAACTATATATGACGATTAAACACTTTCTTATTTGTCAATATTTTCATTTTTCGATTTGCAAAAAAAAAAAAAATCTCAAACAAGTGCCCTCATCTGTAAAACTCACCACATCGTTGAGCACTCGATTGTTGTTATATCCTTGCGACTGTGCGACTGCAAACAGGCACCAAGTGCCCAGGAGCACCAATTCCAATTTCATACCGATCGGTTTTTTATTTAAATTTCAGTTTTCACTCTCAAAAAATAAAAATAAACATCCACAAAATTTCTTTTCGTATTCAAATTAATGAAAGTAAAAATTCTTCACTACCGTTTTTCCAATCAAATTTGTTTGTTTCTTTTTCTTTTTTAATTTATGCAAATTTTTATTAAAAATCGAAAATTAATAAAAAAAAAAAAATAACAAAACACCAAGACTAAAGCACACTCTGCAAAACAAAAACGACTGAATGGAAAGTTTAGGATGCCTTCACTTCAGTCACAAAACGAAAGAAATCACGAATGGTACAAGACTTCTATAGCAAGAAGAAGACGAAAAAAAAAAACAGAAGACAACGCGAAACGTCTTTTGTGGGTGCCACTGGCTCCAAGAGGGATTAAGCTTCGAAGGTTTTTGTTAATAAAATTTTAAGTCCACAACTTCACAGGTAAAAGTACGACGCTCGACTGAAATTCGTTTTCGATTCGATTACAATTTTGTACAATAAAATGCAAGCCAAGTTGGATGGGATGGTCTTCTCTGTGGTCCGTTGAGTGGGTCTTCAGTGGGTCTTAAGACTTCAACACAATTGTTGCTGTTTCTGCTGCTGCTGCTGCTGATGATGATGATCAACGAAAATGAATCTGGTTTTGTTGAATGTGTTATGTGTCGAGACTTGGAAGGAGACGAAAAAAAAATGCAAACAACAAGTGGAATGAAGATGAGCCATGAAGTATTAAAAAAAAAAAACAGGTGTATTACGTGAAATTGTTATGTTGCCAGAAACATGTTGCAGACGAATTTAATCAGCAAAAAATGTTGCATGACTCATTTAATATTTAGACATGGACAACGAATCGAAAGTAATACCAATAGCTTAGTTCCACTTACTTATTTTAGGAGTCTTTGATTTGGACCACTTTTTGTTGTTGTTACTGTTATCGAATTTAGATCTAATTTGGGATTCGATAGGCTTGTATTTGACCAGACTGGTTACAGTTGTTGGTTAGAAGGTTTTGGAATTTTTATTGTTTGTCTTAAGCTGATGGGATTTTGTAGTTGGGTGGAGATTGTTATAATTGGTATCTGAATGTGGGTATACCATTGTAATTGTAACGTAATAGAGGTAAGTGTGTGGAGAAGGGACAGTTAATTGTCTTGAGAATGAACATTTTCCAAAGAGGGTAATTAATATAGGTAAGCCGTTTGGGTTCAAATGTTTGTTTGGCTAATGTGAGTGTACATTTATTTTGTATGTAATTTCAGCTATAGATTGATGTTTTCCTTCTTATAGTTAGCATTAGTGTCTGAGGGCATTTATTAGGCATGTAACTTACCTATCTATGTTGTGTGTTAATAAGGAAGCAATTGCCAAGCTAAAAAAGGGGAGTAGTACGCATACTACTGTTTGTTTTTTTGAGGGAAAGCGTTCGGCTTGCAGACACATTTTAGTCAATATTTTGGAAACCAAAGGCCCTTCTTTTAATGAATCAAAATGTATGCACAGAAAAACTCGAAGTTCAATACTCATGGCACTTATCTATCGGCTAATAATGCGATCATCAAAAACAGGACGCAAAACATCGAGTGTAGCTTCGGCTGTGTGGCACGTTGTGCCGTCTTGTTGAAACCAATTGTCGCCAATATCGCTCCTTTCATTTTTGTCAACAAAAATGCGTTAAACATGGCCGATAACAATCGTCATTGACTGAAACGGTAACTCCTTGCTCATTTTCGAAGAAAAATGGTCCAATTATGCCTCTGGACCAAAATCCTTAACAAACAGTGACTCGTTTTGGGTGTATGCGAGCGCGTTTTCTGTGTCCCAAATGCGACAATTTTGTATGTTTACATACCCGCCATGATCAAAATGAGCTTCGTCTGAAAAGGATCTCAGCCTAAGACACTGCAGCCCTCCATCGTGAACGGTCCCTCGCATGCACTCTCCAGTCGCCGAAACCAAGCGCTCTGGCATCCGCAGTCACTTAGTCCTTGTACTGTAGGTTCGGTCTTCCTTGTCGTCTCGAACCTGGGGGCTGGGATGAGAAGACTTTCTTGGGTAGAGCGTTGTCGTCCAATCGCTCGATGTGGCCGACCCAATGTAGTCGTCTTTTCTTGCCCTTCTGGACTACATCGCTACCTTGGTATAACTCATACAGTTCTCGGTTGAACTTTCTTGTTCATTCGCCATCGTCGCATATGGGACCGAAAATCCGTCGAAGAATTTTTTTCTCGAAAGTGCACAGTATCAGTTCCCCTTGTTTACTTATCGTCCAGCACTCGGCGCCGTAGAGTAGGGCTGGTAAAATCAAAGTTTTGTATAGTAGACACTTTGTCTTTCGAGTGAGGAGTTTTGAACACAGTTGTTTGGCCAACCCGAAGCAGCAGCGGTTTGCTAGGGTTAATTGTTCTTCGGATCCGATGTAGGTGAACTCCTTAACTACCTCGATATTGCTGCTACTAACAGTGACGTTTTGTCCTAGGCAGGCCCATTTAGCGAAGCGAAAACGCATTGGATGGTCAGTTGGCTTCAACTCCTGAACCAATTGGACTTTGTATGGCGTCACCTCAAGGTCTTTATGCAAAATTCGTCTCAATGATGTCTTCGAAATCTTCAATTGTTGAGAACGAAGGTGAATTGATGTTGTTGGTACTTCACGCACTCTTTCTGCCACAGCAGCAATATTCTTGGGTGTACGCACTGTTTTCGGCTTCTCACGCTTGGGTTTATCGATGAGGATGCCAGTTTCTTTCACTTTTTTCACAAGGAAACGAATATACCGAACCGACGGTGCTTCTCTTCTTCCGATATCCGTACTCAATTTTCGTAAGTAATGTCGCGTTCGTTCGCGCGGAAGGATGAAACTAATTATCTGTCAAATCAGACCATGAGCTAAGTGTTCTCATTTACGAAATAAGCTCTAGTTGAAAAAAAAATCTTAGATGGCGGACGCCTTACGTAATAATGAGTATATATAAAGGGTTTTTCAATAGAGACGCTACAAAAGTTTTCTTAAATTAAACAAAAACGGTTTTGGATATCAATGAAATTCTTTACTCCTGTGGAAGTAAATTTGATGCCATTATGTATGCAGTTCCATTTCTTTTGCACGGCCACCACGGGCACGCTTGCAGAAGTCCAGACGCTGAACCCAATTTTCGACGGTTTTCAAGCATAAATCGGCCGATACTGCTGCAATTTCACGTTCGATATTCGTACGAAGTTCATCAATTGTCGCTGGCTTGTTGGCATAAACCATAGATTTGACGTAGCGCCACAGGAAATAGTCTAACTGCGTTAGATCGCATGAACGAGGCGGCCGATTCACAGGTCCATTTCTGGATATAATGCGCTCATCGAACTTCGTTCTCAATAATTCGATTGTTTGGCCCGCTGTGTGACATGTGGCACCGTCATGTTGAAACCACATATCGTCCAAGTCCATATCATCCAATTCATTCCAAAAATAATCGGTTAGCATTGAGCGGTAGCGATTCCCATTCACAGTAACGTGCCGGTCTTGATCATCACGGAAGAAGTACGGCCCAATGACACCACCAGCATGTAAACCGCACCAAACAGTGATTTTTTCGGGATGTAATGGTGCCTCGTGAAGCACATGTGGATTGCTGCCTGACCAATAACGCATATTTTGCTTATTGACGAAGCCATCCAGCCAGAAATGAGCCTCATCGCTGAAGATGATTTTTCGATGAAAATCCGGATCATTTTCAAGTTGTTGCTCAGCCCAATTCACGAACATACGACGCTTCTGGTGATCAAGCGGCTTCAGTTCTTGCGTCAATTTGATCTTGTAAGGATGTAGGCCAAGATCTTTTCTCGAAATTCGCCACAACGACGTCACAGAGATGCCCAACGCTTGAGAACGACGCGACGTGGTCTTCCGCAGTTGATGCGCTAGCGGCAGCAATATTCTCGACACTACGGACACTTCTTTGTCTCACTGGCAAGGGAATATTTTGTACTGAGCCTTTGGATTCAAATTTTTCCACTAGACGCTCAATTGTTGATTTGGCAGGACGATTATGACGACCATAAATTGTACGTAGCGCTCTTAGAGTGTTGACCACTGACTCTGAATTTCGGTAGTAAATTTTAATAATTTTGACTCGTTGTTGGATCGTCCATGATGAAATGACAAACCTTACTGAAGAGAAATTTCAAAAGAGCGGGAAAAAATATGCCGCTATTGAAAAACCGTTTACATTTTGGGCAAGCCACAAGCCCAAAAACAAAAACGAACCGTTGAGCTCTTGTGGTACTTCGGATTGGGTTTAATCCAAGGAAAACAAGGATTTCTTCTATAATTGCATCAATATAGCCCGCAATTGATTTTATCACTCTACAACATGTCACGATAATAGAGCAGATTTTCATTGAGTTTTTCCACAGCTCAATCACTGAAAATCACTTACGAAAAGTCGCCTGGCGTCATTTCTTGCAGATGTTGAATTTTACATGCTTTTTGGTAGAGTTTCTCATGTAGAATACGCCAAGTTGTCGAATACGATGGCCAAGCTGCTGAAATGGACCACGTATCGATTTCGGCACGGTCGTTTTTAGCGTACACTCTCAACTTCAGCTACTAATGCCTCACCCTCTGCGTCTTGGATGTGGTCTTGACCAATTGCAAGTGTCGTTCATAAAAATGTAAATTGGGTCTCAAATTCTGACAGTGGCATTGGTATATTGAAAGTTTTTTCAGCAGATTGATTATGAGCATAGTATCAGTGGATACAGGCTGCCGTGGACAGTTTTGAGTAACATCATAATTTGAAACTGAACGAAAATTTGAAAACGTGATGTTGTTACATGAAAACAAACCATAAATCAACTGCAATCAGCTTCACCCAAAAAGCTGCTCCCCTTTAAAATATAATAAGAAAAAAATATTGTTGCAAAAATCAATTCTCATGTCGGCATGCTCATTTGCAAAATATATTTCAATCAATCAATTTCATTTCATTTAAACATGACAGCGATGTTTTATGCTCTTCTCTTTTGGGTGTGATCTTTTTTTGTCTACAAAAATCAACGATATTTCAAAGTTATTAAATTAAATGTGACACAACAGCCAAACAAACTTATTCACATTTTTTTCAGTCCGCTTGTTTCTGTGCTTCGTTTTTTCATTAATTTGTTGATCGATGTTAATTAGTTGGATTGAGCGATTGACATTGTGACTTGCCTCCCAAAAAAACGAAGAAACAAACGGAAAATCATTAAATCACTTTTTTCATCGCCGACCTTCATCAAAATCATAAAAATTCATAGGACTTTAGGTCAAGTTTCGCATGAAAAAAAGTAAAAAAAAAAAGTTAATTAAACCAACTTTTAGGGCTTCGCATCAAATTAACCGAAAATTCGAAAAAGGTGATTTTTGAAAAGATTTCGCAAGCTCAAAATTCATCATTTGGAATTCATGTAAATTTGACAAAAACCCAAATAAAAATCAGTTTGAAATGTTGTTTGAATGTAAATTCCGTGTTTGGTGACCCTTCATTCGTTTCAAGACCAAAAACATGGAGCATTGTCTCTTAACTGTGATAAATTAAAAGTCAAAAACAAAAATGGTAAAATAAAGTAATTTAAAGCTCTTGCGATGACACGCATGCTTAGAGTGAAAAAACTTTGGCAGCAAATTGGTTTTTCTTCAATTTGATGCACCAGATAGCACACGAAGTTGGTACGTTGCGTTCCTCGCTAAATGTAAGCAGGAATGGGACCAGCGCTGCCGAAACTACTACCAAGGGAGTATTTGTACTGTGCGTTCAGTGTACTCCCGTACTCCGCTATACTCGAAAATACTCCCTTTGGAAACTTAAAGGAACATTATAAAATTCAAATATATTAACTACCGGGCTTATATATTTATTTTTATCATTATTTGAGCGAACACAACTAGTCTAGTGGTTTAAAATCGCACGAACGAAGTGGGCAATAGGCTCGCCCATTTCTTGAGGTAACTCGCTCAATAAACCTACCCTTCAATAATTTGATTGCGAAGTGTGCTTTGTGGCTTGTATCACCGTCCTGAGCTGTAATTATGGTGCGATAACGCTGGCCATTCAGAACACCATAGAATTGAAATTGACTGATTTAGATCATTTGCAACGGACGCCAGAATTGCAGCGATTTTTTCGACACTTCGACCTAACAACTGTCCAGGCGCGTAGCCAGGGGGGGGGCATTGAGGGGCAATGCCCTACCTTAAATCTCAAATGCCCTACCTTAAAAAAATCAACCATCAAAAATGCCCCACCTTTAAAAATGCCCTTCTTATAAAAATGCTGATCTTAAAAAATGTTCCAGCTTTAAATGTTTCTTGTCTTAAAAATGGCATACCTACGTATGAAAACGTCCGACTTCTAAGAATTCCCTACCTTCAAAAATGCCTTGCGTATGATAACGTCTGACTCTTAAAAATTCCCTACCCTCAAAAATGTCCTACGTATAATAAGGTCCGACTTTTAAAAATTTCCCACTTTAAAAAATGCTCCAGCTTTGAAAACTCTCTGCATTAAAAATGCCCTACCTTCAAAATATCCTACCAATGAAAATGTCCGACTTTCAAAAATTCCTAGTTTTAAAAATGCCCTACCTTCAAAAATTGTAATTTTCATATTCATATTCATATTCATATTCGTTGAAATGAGTTATGAATATGTGAAAATATATATTTTTTTCAGTGGGTGGACACTGGAAACTAAAACTAAAAAAGAAAAAATATGAGTGCGAACCATGGAGTCCATACTTCCTAGAGTAGAAAAATAGATAAAAACATAAGTTGTTTTACAAACTATTCAGCCGATGCATCCCGTTGTAATTGTACACGCACGTGCGTTGGTTCAAAGTCAAATTCCATAAAACTGATGATTTTATGAAAAAAATTAAGTTAATTGAATAACAGCGGCGCCATCTGCCAAAAGTTGATCTTACCATTTCGTGGACTCATTAACAACTACTTTGTACAGTAAAATACAGCCTACATTTTTCTATTATTAAAGCAATTTTTCTAATCGGATTAGTATTTCCTAAAATTAATATTGATACGGGAAAGCAGCGTTTGGTGGGTCAGCTAGTAATCAAATATAGTACATGATACTCCTGAATATTGTTTTTTTACCCACTAACTATAAGATTTTTTGCACTATTATTGAAATTGGGAAAATTTATTTTTGTTTTGCAAAATTGTTTTGGAAATTTGAGAATTCAAAGAATTTATTTAATTATCCAAGATAGAAGAAGGGAGAATGATAAGTTGGATTTTTCGTAATTTTCAAAGTTTTTTCGAAAACGGCTCTAATAATTTTGATAAAATTTAGTGCAAGTAATACTGTCAGTAATTCTAACAAAACATGCGTTTTTAGTTTCTCAAAAAAAACCAATAGTAAAAATATGTTTTTTTTCCCAAAAAAACGTCACTGAATGCTCAAGCTGGAGTTGATACTACATATTGGAATTACGTAGAATAAACCCTATGTAAAGCTAAACAACAACTATGATTAGATATGTAAGATTGTTGCCATCTATTACACAAACTTAGCCACCATTATGACTACATTTGCTACATGTCGTTCTTTGCTGAAAACACTTGCTTTATTAATATATAGTATAAATGATGTTACTTTTCAATTAAGTATTAATATTTTGTTTTGATATAGAGTTATTCATTCGTTTTCAATCATTCAAGAATTGTTGATTTAGGTAAATGAATATTATTCCTTTATTTTAATTGTTAAATTATTTTATTAAATTGTAATTAAATATTTAGTTCCTTACTACATCAACTTGTGTAGTTATTTGGATTGGACTAATCCTATCAACATCATATACATAAGTTTTATGCTATGAAACTGAAACTTACAGATATATCCCATTTTGCTTAAAAATAATACTAAAATATAAATGTATATTAGACTGATTAAAAAAAAATATTATTTTTCGTGCATAGTTAAGTTATATCGAAAATATTGTTGGAAATTACCACAAAAAAAAATACTGTAAAAGTTATACATGGGAAAGAGTGTGTTTTTGAGTTTGGAATCTTATAACTTTTTCATGGTTCATCAAAAAGGCTAGATTTAATAACTTTCTTGAATAAAATTGAACGCTTTACGAAAAAATCTCTATTTATTTTTTTTATAAACCGCCCCTTTGAAGCTATTCAACTTTGAAATGTAAAATGTGATTTTTTCTTCATTTTTTTACAATTTTTTAACGAAATTATTTGGGTTTACAAAAAATTTGGCAAACTTTTCGAATTTTTTATTACATATATGCTATTTTTTTTTTGTGTTTCACAGATCCTTGTATTTAACTGTGAAACTCCTAAAACTATCGTATCGTATCGGCATGTCATTACGATGATGGAAAAGTGGACATCGCAAATCTGTCTGTCTGTTTCTATCTCAACCTTTAGCCCAAAACACTAAAGAAATTCACTTCAAACTTGGCAGTTAAGGGGTTTGGACTATTCCCTAGAGGGGGAAATTGAATAAGGATCAAAACTAACGGTCCTTGTCATATGACAAAATGAGAGAAGATTTTTTTCTCAAAAATGGCTCCAATTTGAATGAACCCAAATTAAAAAGATCCTCCACCTTAGTGATTGTTTATGCAAGAGCATAACGTCAGTTCAAAGGAAAAACTCACAACTCAAGCGTAGGAGTTTTTCCTTTGAAGCGACGATAAGTAAACGGACAAAAAAGCACTTATACGCCACAGTGCATGTGGGCAAACTGCAAATAGTGTCAATTACAACTTTTTTATAAATAATCTTTGGCATTTAAATAAAAACTTGCATTCAGGGATAGAACAAAATGTTCATCTTATTTCTAACTAATTTTAATAAACCAACAAAAAATCAGACTCTTTTTAAATTAAAGCCAATTGTACAATACTTAGATAAACCTCAATTAAAGCTTGTTGCTAAGAATATAATTGTTTTTATATTGAAATTATTCGTTTGATAGTCTAACTTATGATTGAAAAATCAAACCTAAAAATCAAAAATTTAAACATATTTCTTCAGGCTCTTTAATTCTGCTTGTTTTTTTAAATATTTTTGAAACAAATACATATGTAAATACAAGCCTAACACAGACCATAACCAATACAAATATCATATTTTATTTTATTTTTGGTTACTTAGTAACGTAAAATGTGATCAAAGTCATAATGGAATGACCGAAATACAAAATTTACCAATGCCCTACCTAATATGACCGTTGCCCTACCTTAAATTCAACTCTGGCTACGGGCCTGCAACTGTCTCACTAACACGGCAACGTCACTCAAAGTTTTGCACTCGACTTGTTATTGATAGTAGCTAGTTGACATTCAATTTTCTTTTCGTTTTTTCCTTAATTTGTCTGTCTCCTAGGGCGAGAACTATGACCGAAAATTATTTTAGTTTTTAACGCTCTAAAATTTGTGGTCATCGACTCCGAATTTCGGCATAAAGCAGACATTGTTCATTGGTGAACTTTACCATAGTGAAAATGTTTATTGATTCATTAGTGAAAAGGTAAGCAGGTTGGTTAGAATGGCGCTTCATAAACTGTTTAAATCCAATTGGTTTTGTTAAAATTGAGAATCAAGTTCCTAATCTTAATATTTTCGAGTTCGCTAAGCTCGCGTAGGAAGGCAGCACCCAAAGCCATTATTCTGGCATTAAGAAGGGCCGGGCACTCACACGAAAAGGGCTGGAGTGTTTCCCTCTGAGCCGTATCTCTACAGCTGCAACAAAATTCACTGTGGGGAATACCAAGCTTCAAGGCAAGGTCCGACCGGCTTGTGGTCTGTTTCAATGGCAACTATTCTGCCAATTTCAGACCTAGGTATTTTCATAAGTTCCTTGGTACGTCTGTAATCTTAAGTGGGCCATATCTGTCTCGAAAAATTGCATTTGTTAAGATTTTTTCATCTTACGTTAGATTTTTTAAGAAAATGGTTTTGAATATCCGTTTCGTTGACTCCTAAGGGAATCCTAACTTCCTCAGCAAGGGATATTTGAGGGCTTGATCCCATCTTGGCCAGTTCGTCAGTGATTTCATTACCTTGAATGTCGCTGTGCCCTGGTACCCAGGCTAGATTGATTGTTTATACTGTCGTTAAAACTAGCGAGCTCTTGCTTGCAATCCCTAAAGATTCTGGACTTAGTCAGGTTGCTGTTTAAAGCCTTGGTAGCTGATTGGCTATCAAAATAAAATTGCGATCTTTTTTATAATTTCGTCAGATTTGACTGCTTGTTTTAGAATCCTACATGCTTGTCTAATCGCTAGAACTGTAGCTTGAAATACGCTACAGCTATCGGGCAGTCTAAAGGATTTTTTAATACCCTGTTCTTCGGAGAAGACACCAGCCCCAGTGATGTCCAAATCCTTTGTAGGCCTATTAATTTTCCAATTTTGCCTAGTTGGAATTTCAACCTTCCAAAGTTTAGGGTTGGTAACGTGTAGTCAGAGGGTTCTAGTTTTATTTCTTAAGGTAATAGATTTAGAATTTTACTATGACCAAAAGATTTTGCACTCCACATACCCGATGCTCTCAGTCTTAAAGCACTACAGGAGACTGTCTGTGAAGGTCGATCTGTAAAAGATTCAGAATGACTGTGAATGGATTAGCAGGGCAAGATCTAATTGATCCCGTAGTACCAATGCACGCAGTTCTTTGAACTCTTTTAAGCTTATCGATGTTATATTTTGTATCTAGGGTAGACCACCAAACAATTGATCCGCATGTCAGAATGGGGTGAACTAGTGAAGGTACATTCATAAGTTAAATTCAAAGCGGTCCAAACTCGATTTTTGTTTTTGTCTTACCCAATTAAAAAGTGTTCCTTTAAAAAACAACGTTTTGTTTATGTACTCCCTTCAATAGCAAAATAATTCTCTCTAGAACTTGAAACTACTCCTCTGTGAAAATTTGAAACGGCAGCCCTGAATGGGACTTATTCACATATTTGCACTGGCAATGTTGTTCGTCGTGTTGTTTGGCTTGTGTTGGCATGTTTTTCGTGTTGTGCCGGCCAGGAAGTGGATCAGACACGGAAATTGCCAAAGAATCAGTTATGAGGTGTCAATGTTTCCAATAAAAATATGCTCCTTGAAACAGGTTCCTCATTTATTTATTTTTCTTTTTTTTTGACAACAAGATTAATTTCAATCACAATAAAAAGAAATTGCAATGCGACTGGTTTTGGTTTGGATTTTATTACATAAATCCTCAAATTCCACTTCGTTTCCTAGCTGCTCTTAAAATGATTTACATACGTTTGTGCGTCCATTCAATTATAGGAATGCACCTAGCGCCAAGGTTGGTCCAAAGCCGGATGTTTGTTTATTCATTCCTGTTCCCAGGATAAATGACCAGAAAAAACGATTAAGACATTTATTAAAATTGAAACTAGCCTCGACTGGGTTTGGGTTATGGTAGTTATCGAGTATGTTCGGTTGTAAATAATTCATGTAAGCCTAAGGTATGATGTAACAGAAGCACACACAAAGATCCACCTCATCAATATGGATTGGCTTTTGTGTGTTGTTAATCGCTTGGTTGGGGGTTTGAAACAAGAAATATATTTTCCCAGAGAAGCTACTTTTTTTTTTTAATTAGTAGCTAGGGCCAGTGAGTATGCTTAATGAAAATGATGTAACAAAGGTGGGCTGGCGGGTTGTTGAATGGACAGAAAGACAAAGCTACCGAAGAAATAGCAGAACTAATTATTGTTTTGTAAGCAAAAGCAACATGGAAATCATTTTTATTCTGAGTTTGAGTAAAAGGAGAGGATACTTACTTACTTAAGGTGGCGCTACAGTCCGTTGTGGACTTGGGCCTCAATCAACAGGCTCCGCCAGCTAGCTCGATCCTTGGCTAGTCGTCTCCAGTTTTGCACTCCGAGTTGATTGAGGTCCTCTTCCACTTCAGTGCGCCACCTGAGTCGCGGTCTTCCTCTCCTCCTACGTCCCTCGGGAATAGTGTCGAAGGCTTTCCGGGCCGGAGCATTGGTGTCCATTCGCTCTAAATGACCGAGCCATCTGAGTCTCTGGACCTTGACCCTTCTGGCTAAGTCCATGTCGTTGTACAACCCGTAAAGTTCGCTGTTGTATCTTCTTCGCCATTCCCCTTCAATGCACACGGGGCCAAAGATAACCCGAAGAACTTTCCTCTCGAAACAGCCTAAGGCACTTTCATCCGATTTTGTCAGGGTCCATGCTTCTGCACCATACAGCAGGACTGGGATGATGAGTGTGTTGTACAGTTTTACCTTAGTTGCTCGAGAGAGGGCTTTTCCACTCAATTGCTTTCTAAGCCCAAAGAAACAGCGATTAGCAAGAGTTATTCTTCGTCTGATCTCGGCGCTGGTGTTATTGCCCGTGTTTATAGCGGAGCCTAGGTAGACAAACTCCTCTACTACCTCGAAGTTATACGCGTCTATTGTGACGTTTTGCCCGAGCCGTCGGTGTTGGGTGTCCTTCCTCGAAGACAGCATATACTTCGTTTTTCCCTCATTTACCGCTAAACCCATTTTTGCCGCTTCTGTCTCAATTCTCACAAAGGCGCCATTGACATCACGCTGTGTTCTTCCCATTATCATCGGCGTACGCGAGAAGTTGAACAGATTTTTGGAAGATAGTGCCTCTGGTGTTGACGGTGGAGTTCTGCACTATCTTCTCAAGAACGATGTTAAAGAAATCGCATGACAGTGCATCGCCTTGTCTGAATCCTTTTTTGACGTCGAAAGATTCCGTGAGCTCGTTGCCAACCTTGATGGAGCAGCGTGAGTTCTCCATCGTCATTTTGCACAAGCGAACGAGCTTGGCAGGGACGCCAAAACTAGACATAGCTTTGTACAGTTCGTCTCTGTAGATGCTGTCATACGCGGCCTTAAAATCGATGAAAAGGTGGTGGGTATCGATTTGGAGTTCATAGGTCTTTTCCAGGATCTGCCGCAACGTGAAGATTTGGTCGATGGTTGACTTTCCTGGCCTGAAGCCACATTGATAAGGACCAATCAGATTGTTGACGAAAGGCTTCAGACGTTCACATATTACGGCAGAGAGGATCTTGTAGGCGATGTTTAGTAGACTTATTCCTCTATAGTTGGCGCAGTTTAGAGGATCTCCCTTTTTCAGGATCGGGCAAACAATGCTGAGGTTCCATTCATCGGGCATGCATTCCTCTGACCATATCTTACAGATGATTTGGTGCATGCTGCTATCTAGCTCGTCGCCTGCTGCTTTGAACAACTCAGCAGCTAGTCCATCTGCTCCAGCGGCTTTGTTGGATTTCAGCCGTGATATTGCGGTTTTCACTTCTTCTAGGTCGGGTTCACGGAATTGTTGGCTATCATCGTGTCCGATGAAAGGCTCCTGTCTGACGGCGGTATTTTGTTCGTCGTCGCCGTTATACAATCTACAGAAGTGGTCTTTCCAAATCCCCAGCATTGACTGCGATTCTACTATGATGTTCCCTTGTTTATCTCTGCAGGCATCAGTTCTTGCTCGATGACCTTGAGCCAGCTGTTTAACCTTTCGGTAAAACCTCCGAACTTCATTCCTGCTGTTGGCTCTCTCAACATCCTCGATCTGACGCTTCTCATGCTCTCTCTTTTTCCTCCTGAGAAGCCGGCGTTCCTCTCTCCTCTTTTGCTCGTAGAGCTCACGAGCAGCTCTTGTCCTTCTATGCAGCGCCGCTTTGTATGCCTCCTGCTTGGCTGCATGGGCCTGCCTGCATTCTTCATCAAACCAGGGGTTTCGTTTTGGTGGCTGTGTGAAACCCAGCACATTAGAGGCGGCATCTCTAATTGCTCTTTGGCAATGTTGCCACTGGTCTTCGATACTTGATGTTGGCGGCATAGGACTCCTTAAGAGGTTACTTGACACTCGATCAGAGAATGATCTGGCGATCTCTTGCGATTGTAGCCGTCCGACGTCGAATTTTCTTGCAGCATTTCCTTGTTTTGGCCGTTGTCGGGATATTCGTAGCACTACCTTGGCTACGACGAGGTAGTGGTCCGAGTCGATGTTAGCTCCTCGGAAAGTTCGAACATCTAAAATGCTGGACAAGTGCCTTCCATCGATCGCAATGTGATCAATCTGGTTGACGGTTGATTGATCAGGAGATCTCCATGTACCTTTATGGATGTTGAGATGAGGGAACCAGGTGCTTGCTACCACAACATTTCGCCCCGCAGCAAAATCGATCAGCCTGAATCCGTTATCGGATGTGGTGTCGTGCAGGCTGTGCTTTCCGACCGTTCCACCAAAGATGTCCTCTTTTCCCAGCTTAGCGTTAAAATCGCCGAGGACAATTTTAATGTCATAACTAGGACATTGCTCGTATGTTTTGTCGAGGAGCTCGTAGAACTCGTCTTTGGTGTCGTCCTTTTTCTCTTCTGTGGGGGCATGCGCACATATTAGGCTGATGTTGCCGAATTTAGCCTTGATTCGGATTGTCGTGATGCGTTCGCTCACACATTTGAAGCTCAAGACTTTTTGCCTGAGTCTGCTTCCCACGACGAATCCGCATCCAAATAGTCGCTGTTGTTGCTCTCGGTAACAATTACCAAAGTAGATGTCGCAGTTTTTCATCCTCCTTTTGCCCGGTCCATCCCATCGCATTTCCTGGATAGCGGTAATATCTGCTTTGTAGCAGTTGAGGGTCTCCGCTAACTGTTCGGCAGCACGCGGTCTATTAAGGGACCTAACATTCCACGTGCATATCCGAAAATCGTTGTCCTTTGTACATTTGCTTGGGTCGTCATCAGTGTATCCGTCCGTTTCCGAGGCCTGTTGTTGCTTCGCAACTAAACTTTTTTCTACGTGGTCGGGAAGTCACCCCAACGCACAACCCCCAACCTGGAGTACCAGGCACTTGATGTGACTCCAAGTGCAAGAGCCGGAAAAACCGCTCCTTTTACGGCCTGGGCTTCAAATAAGTCGAAGTAGCCCGTAAAGGTGTTCACCAAGTAGTTCGGCCTAACTGGAACTGGAGACGCCACCGTTGATTCCAAAGAAGAAATTCATTCGCTGCCGTCCCTCGGTGGGAGTGCCTTGGTGGGAACACTCCTTCGTTGTGGGGGTAATTGGTAGTAACAGCCTACTCCGCTTCGACCTGTCGACCATGGGAGGCCCTTCTGCGAAATCAAGTTTCGCGATCGCATAGCTCTAAGCTTCATAGTAGTAGTTACCGTAAGCCGCTCCGCCACGTCAAGGCTTACCCCGTGGAGGGACAATACTTCACAGGATCATTTCTGTAGCAAGTTTTCTTTTACCTTTTGAAGAAAGTTGAAGTACAAAAGGAGAGGATATCGAGTTAATTTTTCATTAATCAGGGTTCTAGTCTGGCTTTCCTTCAAACCCAAAGTGGCCATCTCGAAGGAAGGGTATGATTCTTGGAATGTATTAAGCTTTGAAAATTAATGTAGGTTCTGGTGAATTTGAGCAGTTGTCCTTAGTTTTTGTACAGCTTGGGTTCCTTTTAGAGAAGAACTTATAGAATCCATTGTTGACGGGTCAGGATAGTAATCCACTCTGCTTCCACGCCCAGCACTTTGGTTTAAAGACTTAATCTCCTCCTCTTGGTCGAGTTTGTTAAGCCGATTCCGAGCACATGACTGTGTATAAGTGATGCTGGTGTTTTCGTTGCGCATGATGGCAGCCGTGTTGATTACATGTTGATGGTTTTTTCGTTTGAATTCACCCTGTGCAAAATCCTGTGGGATAATTTGTCCTATAATTTACTCTAATTTACTCTAGGATATGAACGTACGCAATTGCTATTCAAATTTAAGAGGGTCAAAGGGTACTATGATGGTTTTTTCGTTTGAATTCCCCTTGGCAAAATTCTGTGGAGGAATTTGGTCAATAATTTACCCCAAGTGGCATATAAACGTACCAACCTACTGTTCAAATTTCAGAGGACAGGGTCGTATACCTTAAATGCTACAGAGGGTCAAGGGTTACACGGCCACCACAACGAAACCCCTTGTTTGACGATGAATGCCGGCGAGCACATGCAGCTAAACCAGAGGCATACAAAGCGGCGCTGCTCTACGAGCAGAAAAGGAGAGAGGAGCATAAACTCCTCAGAAAGAAAAAAGGGAGCATGAGAAGCAGGCGATCGAAGAGATAGAGGGATGTCACAACAGGAACGAGGTTCGAAAGTTCTGCAAAAAGGTGAAACAAACCTCCAGGTAATATACACCCCAAACTGAAGCCTGTAGAGACCATCATGGGAACATTGTAGTAGAACCGCAGTCAGTGCTGAGGATATGGAAAGACCACTTTTCCAAGCTGTATAATGGCGATGACGATCAAAACTCCGTCAGCAATACAGAACCATTCAATTTGGGTGCGGAAGGCCAACAATTCCACCCAACCGACAAAGACTAAGTGAAGATAGCGATATCTAAACTAGGGTCGAACAAAGCCGCTGGAGCAGACGGGCTAGCCGCCAAACTGTACAAAGCAGCTGGAGATGATTTGGTTAGGAGCATGTACCAGCTCATCTGCAAAATTTGGTCGGAGGAAAGCATGCCCATTGAATGGAACCTCAGCATCGTATGCCTGACCCTCAAAAAAGGAGATCCCCAGAACTGCACCAACTACAGAGGTATAAGTCTCCTTAACATCGCCTATAAGATCTTGTCTGCGCGTGTCGAACAACCTGGTAGGTCCTTATCAGTGTGGCTTCCGACCCGGAAAGTCCACCATTGATCAAATATTCACCCTAAGGCAGATCTTGGAGAAAACCCCAGGAACTCAAATCGATACCTACCACCTTTTCATCGATTTCAAGGCCGCGTATGACAGCGTCTATAGAGACCAATTATTATATAGAGCAATGTCTAGTTTTGGCATCCCAGAAAAACTCATCCGTCTGTGTAAGATGACAATGGAAAATTCACGCTGTTCCCTCATGGTCGGAAAAAACCTAACGGACGCTTTTGATGTCAAAAAAGGTTTTAGACAAGGCGATGCGTTGTCATGCGATTTCTTCAACATCATTCTTGAAAAGATTGTGCAAAGCTCCAATGTCAACACCAGAGGCACAATCTTTCAAAAGTCCATCCAGCTACTAGGATACGCTGACGACATAATTGGAAGAACACAGCGTGATGTCAGTCGAGCGTTTGTGAGCCATGAGACGAAGGCCAGGAAGATGGGTCTAGAGGTTAACGAGGGCAAGACCAAGTTAATGCTGTCGTCAAGAAAGGACTACCAACATCGACGTCTTGGAGCAAACGTCAACATAGACAGATTTAACTTCGAGGTAGTTAAGGACTTTGTCCACCTGGGATCCGCTATCAACTCAGACAACAACACCAGCGCTGAAATCAAACGAAGAATCACTCTTGCCAATCGCTGCTTCTTTGGACTTAGAAGGCAATTGAGTAGAAAAGTCCTCTCCCGAGCAACTAAAGTGACACTCTACAAAACCCTCATGATCCCGATCCTTATGTAGTACATCAGAGACATGGACTATGACAACATTTGATGAAGCGATTTGGACTGCTTTGAGAGAAAAATTCTTCAAGTGATTTTTGGTCCTGTCTGGGCGAATTATTACGTACGAGCTGTACAGCGACACTGACCTAGCCAGAAAAGTTAAGGTCCAATGACTTAGATGGTTGGGTCATGTTGAGCGAATGGAAAATAATGCTCCGGCTCGTAAAGTCTTCGAATGCAACCCGGAAGGACGTCGCAGAAGAGGAAGACCGCGACTCCGGTGAAGCACACAGGTGGTAGAGGACCTGGACCAACTTGGCGTGCGAAACTGGAGACAGCTACTAGCTAGGGACCGAACTGGCTGGAGAAGTTTGTTGTGTGAGGCCCTGGTCCGACCTGGACTGCAGAGCCACCATAAGTAAGAAAGTAAGAAAGATGGGCAAGGGGGTACCATGATGGTTTTATCGATTGAGTTCACCCATTGCAAAATTCTGTGGGTCCAATAATTAACCCCAATACGGGATAGGGAACTTACGCACCTGCTGTCAGAGGGCTGGGCCGTACAATTTAGCAGCTACCGATGGTCAAAAGGTACCATGATATTTTTTATTGCTTGAATTCACCCTGTGCAAAATCCTGTGGAGGAATCAGTGCAATAATTTACCCTAGTGTAAAAATACGCGCCTGCTGTCCACAACTTTCAGCGATTTGTCAGTGACTTTGCTTCTCAAATATCGTTAACTAACCTGCTTTGGAAATGTTCAGTTTTTAAATATAACTTTCCTAAAGATTTGTTTTATTTCACTCTTCTTACTTAGTAATTTTTTTCTAAGATCGTCTATCAACTTTTCGATGATTGCAAATTAATGAATAATTCGCATGCAAAACGCGTGTCTGTGGACATGGGGTGTTGGATTTTTGTGCGAAGTTGAAGTGATGTTCAGTGAAGGCGATCAAGTAGACATGCATTTGCTGCAATTCCACTTGTCTTATTTTAATATGCGAGACATGGATATGGGGTTAGTGTACCTGATGAATTGAAAATTAGTTGAAGAAAACAATGTTTTTTGTCTATAGTCAAACAAGTGTGGGTGTCATATCAAGCTCTTAAACCAATAATTAAAACGTTCCCTTAACACTTTTAACACCTTTAATTAAAATCCAAACTTCACTCTTTTTTGACACGCAGTTATGTTATGTTAAATGATTGTCTTGCCCTCTCGCTTTCTCATATCGTATCGTTTTCGTGATTTTTATCTCTTTTGATTATTTTATTAAACAATTAATCCATTGCTTCGCTTACACTTTCTCTCCGAGACGACCAACACGAGACACGACGACTTCAATTCCAAGCTATTCAATTCGACGTGTATAGTAGGTTAGTCATCTCAATGAAAAACTCTAAAGTGAGTCGCTATTGATGCTGAGGTCGGTAGGTTGGTCGATTTGGTCCCTCGGGTGCTCATACCACACCTACCTTCATTCCTCGTTTTTTTTTTCAATTAAATTGTCTCTGGTATTTACATATAGTTTTCCTGAAGCGTTGAAAGGCATTAAGGTATACATTTTTTTGTTAATTGAATCATTGAACATTTTTATTAAGAATTTTTATAGAAAAAGTGATTATTACTTGCATTTGTCGACGTCTTTTGTATTTTTGTTCAAAAGATATGAAAAACAAGATTTACTTGAAGCAAACAAAAAGCAAACTTAAAGCACACACCATCCCACATGTCTGAGTTGGCGTCTGAAGAAAGATTAAATTAATTTTTCTAGAGGGAAATGGGCTTTGCGGTTAGTAAGCTAATGGAACATACACAATTTCTTGATGGCTTCAAACAAAAAAAAGGTTTGTAAGGCCCTATAAGTACAGAATAACAATAACTGATTTAACAGAAGAAATTGTAATCTCTTTACATAATAATAGCAAACGGAGGTCGTAAAAGCGTTTTTATGTTTGGAATTATGCAGAACACTTACACTTAACGAAAGATTTGGTATGAAGTCTCTAGACCTTTCTTTTGATGTATCCCTCGATACTCATATCGTTGCCATTTGGTTAAGAGTGTCACTTAGTAAATAAAAAAGTGGTTTTGTCATACTAACGCCATCTAGTGGGCAAGCTTTGTAACTAGGATTTCAAAAATTTCGCGACAGCAGCGCCATCTCTCGGGAAATAGCTGAACTAGAACTAACATTATCACTTACGGACACCAGTTGCATCCTCTTCCCGCAACTGATCCAGCTGTGCCGCATGACGCTTAACAATACACAGTGCAGTGTGCAAATGGGTAGACAAGGAGATGCGTTGTGACATGTGACTTCTTCAACATAATCATGGAGCTGATAGTGCGCAAGACAGATGTGAGCACGGAAAACACTATCTTCAACAAGTCCATCCCAGCTCCTAGGCTATGCGGACGAGATTGACATCATCGGTCATTCCAAGAGAGCTGTGTTTGAGGCCTTCACAGCGATTGAAAACAGGCGAAACTCGTTGATCTTGAAGTGAATGAGGACAAAAGAAAGTACATGCTATCAACAAACAAAGCAACATCTGTCTACCGCCTAGGGCAATGTCACTGTTGGTAGCAGCAATTTCGAGGTAGTTAAGGAGTTCACCTACCTTGGAACAAACATCAATCCCATAAATGACACCTTAGTGGAGATCCGAAGAAGAGTGGAGATCTGAAGAAGTGGAGATCTGAAGAAGAGTGGAGATCTGAAGAAGAGTGGAGATCCGAAGAAGAATTTACCCTAGCAAACCGCTGGCCAAACAACTGAGTTCAAAACTCCTCACTCGAAAGACAAAGTGTCTCCTATACAAAACTTTGGTTAAACCAGTCCTACTCTACGGCACCAAGCGCGGGACGATTAGTAAAAAAGGGGAATTGATACTGGACACTTTCGAAAGAAAAATTCTTCGACGGATTTTCGGTCTCATATGCGACCATGGCGAATGGAGAAGAAGATTCATCCGAGAACTGTATGAGCTGTACCAAGATGTGGATGTAGTCCAGAAGGCCAAGAAAAGACGACTACATTGGCTCGGCCACATCGAGCGAATGGACGACAACGCTCCAGCCAAGAAAGTCTTCTCATCCCAGCCCCCAAGTTCGAGACGACAAGGAAGACCGAACCTACGGTACAAGGACCAAGTGACTGCGGATGCCAGAGCGCTTGGTTTCGGCGACTGGAGAGTGCATGCGAGGGACCGTTCACGATGAAAGGCTGCAGTGTCTCAGGCTGAGATCCTTCATGGATTGTAAGCCGGATAAGTAAGTAAGTAAGTTACTAAGTTTGACCACGAGATGGCACAAGTATAACCAAACAACTTTTTACCAAATTACATTTTTCAACAAACTAATTTATCCCCAAATGACATTTTACACAAATTGACATTTTATACCAAAGAACATTTTCCCTAAAAATCATGTTTACGATGACTAATTTTCCTGATAGAGGTGGCATTGGAAGCATTTTAAAATTGTCTGTATTTAAGGCAAGGCCTGTCTCTTCAATTAACCGTGTGAGTATGAGTAGCCAACAAAATGAGCCCTTAAGTCGACACAAGCTGAAATTATCTCATAAAATTTAATATAAACAAGAAAAGGTTTGTACATAACTAATAATTATTTGTTTGAAGAAGAACCGCGTGCACGTTTAGAGAAGAGAATAGTTTTCGACAGGATGGCGGAATCTGTTAACTGATGAATCAAAAAGTTTAAAAATTCTAATCGCAAATAATCTTTAGGGTAACCATGTTTACCTCACTTCAAGCTGATCTTAAAGTGTTTTTTGACATCAAACTGCCACCTAAGATCGGTTTCGAACGTTTTCTATATCATTTAAGTCATTTTAGACCCCGGAAGTAATTATCATTCCTAAATTCAGCCAAAAATGCAGATGACGGTCTGTGGACAGGGGCTTTTGATTGATTATTTCTTTTCATAAAATAAAATTAAAATTCTTCCCAAATTTTGTTCAGTGTACCTACTGATAATTTTTGTAGATCTCAATCTGCATCGCCATTTCACCAGCGAGCCACCTATAATACCTAACTTCTTATTTGGGAAGGTACAACTTAGGTGCAAGTGATAGTCATTTTGGGTCATTAGTGGCCCCGATTGAGACATCAACGTGAAAGGTGTTAATTTATGCTGCAACTCTCAAATTGTCACAATCTTTTAAAATAAAAAACAAGCATTGGAAAGTATCGACATAACACCTATTTGCTGTTTTGTTTTCAAGCAAAAATCAATTTTATTCCTCGGTGTGGTGGTGTTTGACTGTTTGCCTTAGATTTTCTAGAAGTCCAAAATTCCTAAAGCCAAAAATTAGGCTTTAAGAGTGTTCCGGACTGAAACTGAAAATTCTTACTGCTTACAGCGCCACCCAACTGCAGACGACAAATTTTGAACTAAATGCATCTTACTAAGAGAGAGAGAATCGCCTTCCTATGAGAATCGTGACTTCCGCCAGCCGTTACTGATTTGAATTTACAAATTTAGGCAGATTTTGCTATCCCTTAATTTTGAAATAAAATGTGTTTGATCAATGTTTTTTTCAAAATGTTTTGATTGCTGTGTTCAGAACAAGTACGTGCTAAATAAATGAAGAGATTAAAAAAAAATAAATATCGCATCGTAAGAAAAATTGCTTTTCAAAAATACAAATTTTATTCATAGTTTTTTAATACTTTTTTGATTGAAAAGTTAATTTTTTCTCCAATAGTTATACAGTTTAAATGTCGAATTTTATGCTCATTAAAAAATGTCAGCGAAAAATGTTTTTATTTTAATGGAATTCTCTTTGAAAAAGTACGATTTTTGGCCATTTTGGAGTTTTTGAGCCTTTACTACCGAGTAATGAAGTACTAAATTGAAATTGTGCTCCAACAGTTTTTTAGAAACAGTTTTTGTCTACACAACGACACCTTAATCATTTCAATACGACATTTAATTGCTTCACAATACCATTTGAAAAAACGCAGTTTTGGTCCGGAACACTCTTAAGCCTTGACAGTAAAACAAATCGAAAATTTTAAATGAAAATCTTTTTTTTATTGTATTTCTGTTTTGTTTTTATGAATATTATTACGACTACAACTAATTTTCTTATACATTAATTGTTTATTGTTTAATTGTATGTTTAAACATTTTTAAATATTTTGTTCCAATTTTTTTGTCTCTATATTTAAGTTTTGTTCAACACATTGATTGTAAAACTAAATATAGTTCATTAAACTTGCTGTTAAACTAATTATTGATTTTCTTATATCAGTTAATTAATTGTTTTTAGTTTAAAACTAATATTCAACTAGCACTAAATATTGTTTTTAGTTTCAATTAATAATATTTAATTAATTATTAAAATCATCACCGTTCAAGATTTAATATTTTTGTTTACATTTTTAAAATCATCATTGAACTTTTAAATTTTTGTCGACTATAGTGTCCTATTTTTTGTTTTGCGTTTCGTCCTGGTTAGGCTATTGATTTCTTTCTTTTTTTTTTCAAAAAAACGAGAAATATTAAGAGTAATATTGTTTTACATGTTTTTTTTACTAAAATTTGTATATTTTTTATTTTAAAACTTTGAAACTTTTGTTTACATTTATTGAATTTTCTGTTAATAACATTTTCTGTTTTTTCTTCTGTATTTTTTTTTTGCAGTGAAAGAAAATGGTAGTAGTGTTGGTTAATGGAAGAAAATATGATCTCATGTAAAAAATAATGTTTGTTTAGTATTTAAATAAAATTAAAAATATTAACTCTAGTTGATTAAATTCGACTAATAGAGTTCTCTATTCTAGTAATGAAGTTTTTTTTTGAGTTTCCTTTTTTCTTTCATGGTATAAAATGTGTATGTTCATGTGTGCAGGGAGGGAGAAGAAAAACTTAAAAATATAAAAAATAAAAATGACGTTCCACATAGATTCCACACTCGCTCACTCAATGGCCCCCTTGCTTGGTGCCACTTTCAACATGCGACTTTAACTTTTAGCTCCACAAATCCACCATGTTGACTAGTTTGCATTTCTTGAGTTCCAACTTTGTTGGCCGTGGTACGCGTCATGCTCGCCCAAAAATCGTCGACACATCACCGGTGCTTTGTGAATGCGACATATTGGCATTGGCCGTTGATCCACTGCCGCCGCCACCGGCCGCTGTTGCCGCTGCAATTGAATTGTTATTTGTCGAAATACTGTATTTAGACGAGTGGGCAATTGTGCCCGATGTGGTCAGCAACTTTCGATGACTGGCCGATGTGCTCATTGTCATTGAGGGTTCAGCATGATGGCTAGCGCCATCTCTACCGCCATTACCATGTTGATGATGGTACATTCGATGCAAGGAATACTGTTGCACAGATTCGAGATCGGACACCGATGACGTCAGACCAGTATTGGTGATCTTCGATCGAACGGCAATCTTTTGCATGCTGCCGTATTTGTTGCTTGAAGAGATCTTAATGTCGGGCAGGATTGTTGGTTGTGGATTTGACGTGGATGTGGTCATTGTTGTTCTTTGGCTTTTTGACGAATTATTGTTGTTGATTGAGTTGTTGGTGATGTTATTGTTGTTGTTATTGTTGGCGATTGCATTTTGCGGCGATGATATGTTATAGTATTTAGTCTGATGTACACTTCCTAGTTTTGACACTTTATATGACGATGACGATGATGATGACGATGATGTTGAGCTGAGTTGTAGCCATTCGTGATGGGCTGCCTCATCGGGTGTCATACGCTTCGCGGGATCCCATTCTAGACAGCCACGAACAAAATTGACAAATAGACGATCCGAGCAGGGTAGAACTTGCGAGAGAGAGCGAGTACCGGGGCGACGTTTGCGTCCCTTAGAATTGGTGATGCAGCGCGGTTTGCCACGGAAATCGAAGAATAGACGACGACGCGTTGCATTGGCAATGAGGTCCTCTGGGGGGAGGCCGAGAATTTCCATGATGCAGGCGAGTTGTTCGACTTCGTTTTCACCGGGGAAGAGTGGGAAGCCGGTATAGAGCTCGGCAAGAATGCAACCTGCAAAGAAAGACGCAAAAGGTACATTAAAATGATGCTGGTCAAAATAACATGGACCCTTAAAATGAAACATGTCCATCCAAAGTGGAGATCTCTCCTTTGCAATTAAATGCTTGCAAAGAGGAGATCTCCATGTTGGTTTGGAACAAATTCCTTGCAGATACAGATTTTTTAGTAAGTATCCCAAATGGCGCCCAACAGGACCCAACACTAAACATCTCCCATACCTCCAATTTTTCTGTCACTGATAAAACTACTTCTGAAAAGAACGTTCCACACTCCAATCTTTTGTAAAACTTCCAACTAAATAAACTAAACTGACGCCCAATGCAAAATCCAATCAAAAGTCTTATCCTCAATTGGAATCATTTCCAACACACTTTAAGGCTCAATCTAGATTCTCCTAAATCCTACTTAAGCTATAAAAATATCATGACCCACTTGAACCCAGCAATTGTAATCTCTTCCCCAAATGAATTTCAAGCACATTCCGTATCAACATCTCGAACACGTGCTATCATTGAAATCAGGTAGAGCCCATTTTCTGTTTCGGCCTTGATCCCAAAACGAAAAAAGAAAAAAAAAACTGAAATTGTTTGTTCTCAACGACATTGCAGAGAAACACAAATAACATCATCAACTTTTGGTCGTGTGGTCGTCATCACTGCCCACAACAGCCCTCCCCGCCACAAAAAAAAAAAAAGAAAATTGAAAGAATCTCCATGAGCGCTGTATCCCTCAAGGTCCTTGTAAAAAGTATCACAGTCAGACTGGCTACTCAATGGCGACTGGCCAACAGCCAAGGAAGTGACGAATAATTTGAAAATAATTGAAGAACTGGAAATGTCCCTCTCTCTCTTTACCCATTGAAGGAACCAAAACACAGATTAGGCGGAAATTTGAAGACATAAATCTGATTTTACTCTCATCTGCTAATGGACGAGTGTCCTTCTTTCTTTTCGAAATCATCGCATCATTCTGGTTGTGGCTTGAGTGTGGACAAAAAGTCGCAGAACAAGAATATGTCTTAAGGCACTTTTGGAGAACAATGCAGGAATCAGAAGGCTTTTGATTGTTGTAAGATGTTTGTTTTCCTTCAAAACAAGAAAAAAAACAGCACAAATCAGCTGCAGGACTTTTGTCGTCAGAACTGAGAAGGGAACAATTTATTTTAAAAGCGTTAAAAGCAACGAAATATATAAAAAAGAAATGCTCTTTTATTTCCCAGGGCCACGATTGTATGGCCCAGTTCAGTCTTTAAGGAAAATAAGGACACAATTAAAATTATGAAAAATAACTAAAATGTCCCCAAATGGTATCCAAGAAGGAGTCGAGTCTATATAATATGAGCAAATTTCCGTTTCGCTTTGTTAATGAGTTCCAACTGGCTTTCTTAATCCATATCCTTCTGAATACATACACCCACAGGCATTTGAATGCTTTAAAATGTTCAGCCATATTGTTTGAAGCGGAAACGACAAACAGGATGGTGGATTTATTTATTCAGTGCTTCTGGTTGGCTTTTATGTAGAATGTAGATTTTGTTGGTTCTGTATAAATGCGTAACTGGTAACTGAGAGAGTGTGTGTGGTGGGTGTAATGTTATATTCAAATGAGATGAAAACGACAATTGTTTTGTAAAACTGGAACGTGGTATGTTGTAATTGTTATTGGATTGAGGATAATTTCAGTCTGAATAAGCCTTTGGAGGCGTAATGGGCGTTGTTGTTTGGAATTACGCTGTTTTTGAATGCTCTTTGTTATTGGAAAAGAAGAGGAAGAGTATTAGTTGGCTTTTTGAGATGAAATCGATAATCCGTTCTGGTTAGGGATGTGAACAAAATTCCCAGGACCTAATATTGGAAGACCGCCGCCATGTAGATTACGGGTCATGATATTTTGAGTATGAAGAAGCTGAATATGGATGCTACGTTTGCATTGACCAATTTAGAGCAGTTTTGACGCTGTTTGCGAGCAATTAGTGAGAGTTGGATCCACTAGTTCACACCACAGACCACAGACCAAGGAACAACAGTAGACTTCAGCCGGCTACCGCACCTCAGCGGTGAAGCTCTTTCCCTGTCTTCCAGCGCTAGATATTTGGGAGTAATAAAGAGTTTTCCAATAAGAGGTGTTATTTTGATATTCAAAGAAAAATGGCATTTTTTGAGATAAATCAACGGATGTTTATTTCATTATAAAAGCAGGTTATGTCGTTAATAATGGAACACAACATCAGCCAAATGGCTGCCACGACCACGCTTACAGGACCATATCCTTTTCTTGAAATTTTCCATAACCAAATAGGAAAGTGGCTGCCCTATGTCCTCGATAGCCTCACGTATTCCATCTTTGAGGTCTTGAATCGACGCTGGGCTGTTGGCGTGGACCTTATCTTTCACGTGGCTCAAAGGAAGAAGTCGCAAGGTGTTAAATCACAAGATCTCGGTGGTCAATTGTGATCACCTCTCCGAGAGATAACACGGTACGGAAACTTTTCCCGTAAAAGATCGATGGTTTCATTGCTTGTGTGGCACGTAGCGCCGTCTTGATGAAAGTAAACGTTGTTCAGATCAATACCATCCAATTCAAATCATTTCTCGATAGCGCAATCCATTAATCGTAACTGTTGCTCCAGCCTCATTTTCGAAAAAGTATATGGTCCAATGACCCCGCCGTACCATAAATCGCACCAAACAGTCACGGGTTGAGGATGGAGAGGCTTTTCCACAATAAATCTTGGGTTTTCCGAGCCCCAGATGCGACAGTTTTGCTTGTTGACGTAGCCTCCGAAGTGAAAATGGGCCTCATCAGTCAAGATGATTTTTAGATGAAATTCCGGATCATTTTCATGCATTTCACTCGTCCATTGGCTTGTCCACTTCATCCTCCAAATTAGTTCAACAATGCCGAAGTGAGTTAGCGGGCATAAACATTGGACTAAAGGTCACTCTTATCTGGATTCTGGGTCATAGTGCCTTTGAGGGCAATGAACGAGCTGACGAGCTGGCTAGGCAAGGATCAGCTCTTCAGAGTTCACTCGCGGAAAAAGTCAACATTCCTCTTGGTGCTATGAAGGGCAAGATCTTCTCAATTTCCTCGCTGAATCAAACCTCAGGTGGAATAGCCTGACCAACTGTATCATATCTACAAGGATATGGCCAACTTACAATAAATCCCGTACTAATAATCTTAGTTGCAAACCCAGGAGACACATAGCCAGGGTCGTTGCTACGTGCACCGGACACTGGCCTGTTGGGGAACACGCATCTAAGCTAGACTGTCGTAGTTGTGGGGACAGGCGAGAAAAGGAAACTGTTCTTCACTTCTTGTGCAAGTGTCCTGCCCTAGCCAAAACGAGAGCCAAAACATTGGGAAAGTCCTTCTTCAATGACCTTAATGAGCTTTCCGAACTGAAGATCAAAGATTCGATCCCTTTCTAAACGCAACAAAGTGGATTTGATGCGTATTGTTAACTAATTGTTTCAGTTCCTCTTTCGAACTCAAACTCAGTTTATATAGTATCCCTCTTTTAATTTTATAGCTCAAGCGAGTTTTTTTTATGGTATCAAAACGGCGCAACTCAGCGCTAATTGGGTGACCGAGCTAGACTGCTCGTGGCCACCATTTCAACTACTACACTCATCGGCCAAAAAGGATAAAGATAAGCGCGAAACGGGTTGATTTCCTAAAAGACTCCTGCTTGTGGGTCTGTGCCAAATAAGCCTAACTTAGTAGAGAGCCTCTTTGAGCTAGTTCGATATAATGATGCCAGTCTCAAAGAAGATTTTGGTTTAGAAAAGTGCTAATTAAAAAATTCATTTGCTTTCTCCTTTATGCAAAATTATGTATGAGTTCATTTAAAGTTAATTCAAAATTTCAGTTTGTGTTCGTAAACTTAACCCCTTTAAAAATTAACAACCTCACGCAAATGGCGCAGTTCAATAATTTACTAGGCTCCCAAACAAAGTGAAAATGTGCTGGGGTATAGAGAAACTACCAACCATTAACGACAACCTTAAACTAATGGGATTAAATCGCAACCTCCAAAGAGGTGTGGATCCCCATAAGCAAGCAATTGCTTTCAGTTCATTTGCTTGAACAAAATTACGATTTACCCTAAAATCTGTAAGTATCCTCTTTCCTTTCACTTTCACACGAGCAAGAACAACCCATAAAAAAACAGTGAAGGCAAGAAAGTTTCGTATTCAATCAAAAATGTAGGGAAACTGTGTGTTTCTCCTTGAAGATGAAATCGATATTTTCAATAAGCTCGCATACCCTTTTTCCTCTCATTTCTTTGAATATATTTACATTTTACATTAAAAAACACTTTCTCGTCTCTCAACAAAAAGGGATATATGATCTAACTCAGGAGGTAATATTAGCGTCATCAACAGAAATATTCCGGAGCCGAAGCCAAGAATGAAAAAGAAGGACATGAGAGAATATTTTTGGAACGAATCCAAATTTGAGATCTATACCTACTCGACTCGTACCTCGTACACAATGAAGTTGCCCCCCTTAAAAAAAAGTAGATTAAAGTTTTTTAAGCATCTTTGTTCTATTTTTGTTGATTAAGGATGTGCTTTTATGGACTTCTCCGTATTAAATTTCCTGGTAAAAAGAGTTATATTTTGCGAGTTGGCGAGGATGAATATCATTAACGAGAAGAAAAATCCCCTTCCATGAGTTCAAAGGATGTACTGGCCCTCAAAGGATGTACCTCATCATTATCATCGAGGTGGGAAGGTAGTTTTAAACTCACGCAGCACATACAAATGTGAGGAAGGTCTTGAAAATGAAGCTTTTCTATAAATTAAAACTGCACAAGAACTATCTATACATCATGAGCATCTCGTATTTCAACAAAAAAAAAAGAAAGAAAAACCAACGCTTTGAATGGAGCTCTCGAAAAATTATGGAACGAGGAGCTTTTTCAAGCATTCGCGGTGCTATCGTTAGTTAAAAAAATGTTTGCTTGTGTTGTTTTCCTTTTCTCTTGTTTTTTTGAAATTCGTGCCTCCTGGTCCTGGAGGAAGAAAAACAAATAAGTTTTAGAAATTCAGAAAACTACACTTTTGAATCAAAAACTTTTTTGCTGTGTTGTTTGCCCTGAGTTTTTCTAAATCATTTTAATTTGCTCAGTGAGCTCAAGTGTTGTTATGTTTGGAGGATCTTTTGAAATGCAGAAACAAAAAAGCAGGTTTCAGCTCCTGGGTTTGCTGATATGCCAGCTATGTGACCTTTTGAAATTGTATAGAAGTGAAGAGTTCTTATCATTTGTTCAACATTTGGTCTCCGTTATTTGGTTGAAAGTATTCAAGACAGGAAAATGCTTTTGAGTTGATTAAAACTGTCATCGTTAGAGGTTATGAAAATTATTTGGAAAATTTATAAAAAAATGTCACTGGTATACTTCGATTTGATGGAGAAGCACATTTTGTATGTTAAAATACTCAAGGAGCTGAAAGAAGCAATTTTGTAAAGGATGTCCTTTTTTCATGAAACTAAAGGGTTTTTCAATAGGGACGCTACAAAAGTAGACCGATAGGGACAGCAAACGACGCCATATTTTTTCCCGTTCTCTTGACATTTCTCAGTAAGGTTTGCCATTTCATCATGGAAAGGTATACGATCCAACAACGAGTCGAAATTATTAAAATTTACTACCGAAATTCGGAGTCAGTGGTCAACACTTTAAGAGCGCTACGTACAATTTATGGTCGTCATAATCGTCCTGCCAGATCAACAATTGAGCGTCTAGTGGAAAAATTTGAATCCACAGGCTCAGTACAAAATGTTCCCGTGCCAGTGAGACAAAGAAGTGCCCGTAGTGTCGAGAATATTGCTGCCGCTAGCGCATCAATTGCGGAAGACCCAATCAGTCTCTCACCGTCGTTCTCAAGCGTTGGGCATCTCTGTGACGTCGTTGTGGCGAATTTCGCAAAAGATCTTGGCTAATCCTTACAAGATCAAATTGACGCAAGAACTGAAGCCGCTTGATCACCAGAAGCGTCGTATGTTCGTGAATTGGGCTGAGCAACAACTTGAAATGATCCGGATTTTCATCGAAAAATCATCTTCAGCGATGAGGCTCATTTCTGGCTGGATGGCTTCGTCAATAAGCAAAATATGCGTTATTGGTCAGGCAGCAATCCAATGTGCTTCACGAGGCACCATTACATCCCGAAAAAATCACTGTTTGGTGCGGTTTACATGCTGGTGGTGTCATTGGGCCGTACTTCTTCCGTGATGATCAAGACCGGCACGTTACTGTGAATGGGAATCGCTACCGCTCAATGCTAACCGATTATTTTTGGAATGAATTGGATGATATGGACTTGGACGATATGTGGTTTCAACAGGACGGTGCCACATGTCACACAGCGGGCCAAACAATCGAATTATTGAGAACGAAGTTCGATGAGCGCATTATCTCCAGAAATGGACCTGTGAATTGGCCGCCTCGTTCATGCGATTTAACGCCGTTAGACTATTTCCTGTGGGGCTACGTCAAATCTATGGTTTATGCCAACAAGCCAGCGACGATTGATGAACTTCGTACGAATATCGAACTGAAATTGCAGCAGTATCGGCCGATTTATGCTTGAAAACCGTCGAAAATTGGGTTCAGTGTCTGGACATCTGCAAGCGTGCCCGTGGTGGCCATGCAAAAGAAATCGAATTCCATACATAATGGCATCAAATGTTACTTCCACAGAATAAAGAATTTCATTGATATCCAAAACCGTTTTTGTTTTATTTAAGCGTCCCTATTGAAAACCCTTTACAAGTGGACTAACTTTGGTCTGAAGTTTGTAACTCAAAATCGACCATATGATAGACAGACCGTGTTCGCTGAATAAATGGATTAGAGTTCTACTTTCAATAAATCACATTTGAATTCCGGAATGCATAGAATTTAGCATTTTTGGAACAAGTTCTATAATCTTTTGAAAATTGAAGTACTGGTATTGCTCTATAATACAAAATGTAAAGAAAAAACATAACGGGAACCGTACACAAACTATTTCAGCAAATTCGAACAAATTCAGTTTCTTAGGTCCAGGACTCCGTATGCCTAGAATAATATTCTGTCAAAAATTCCGAATTATCTAATATCAACACCGATTACGCATCCCTACCCTTAACACCTCAAAGAAAATTTGACTCTTGCTCCCCCCAAAGAAATCGACTGGTAAGAAGGGGATGTGACGAAGACTTCGACACATTATCTTCACGGATGGTTCGAGAATGGAATGCGATGTTGGTGCAGGTGTCTTCTGTGAATCTCTTAAGATTTCAAAATCCTATAGACTTCCCGATTTTCCCACAGTGTCTTCTAGGCAGAATTGTTAGCGATAAGGGAAGCTTGTATAGCCCTTAAAGATATCCGACAGACCCAAAATGTTCTTATACTAACAGACAGTCAGGCAGCTATCAAAGCCATTTATTCAGCTTTATCATCCTCTAAACTGGTCCAGCAATGCAAAGAGGCCCTCAAGGAACTTGATATGAGCGTCTCTCTAATCTTGATACCGTGCCATAGGGGCTATGAGGGAAATGAGAAGGCAGATAAGCTAGCTAAAAATTTCTTCAACGTATTGAGGAGCTGTCAGAATTCAAGATTAAAGATTTGATCACATAACTCAATAACACAAAGTGGCTTTAGCTCCCCCTCCCCCCTTATCACTCCCTCACTAAATGGCACTATGAGTTAATAGGCCGTAGGGTAGAGAATAATACAAAACTATATATAGGATTGTAGGTGCGGAAAATACATCGTCCATAACCCATTTTTAAATCTATTTAGAATCTCACGAGGTATGGTATCAAAACAGCGAACTCAGCGCTTATTGCGCCCTACGCGTAAGCAGGACAGCCATTTCTACCTACCTACTTATCTAATATCAATAGTGCAGACTCAACATTGTATTGAAAGTTTATAAATTATACAAAAAGTAGGCTATAAAATATTTTATCCCAAAAGTATGCTTTAAAATATTTCATCATTTGAAAAGTATGCTTTTAAAATAAATTTATCGTTTCAAATTCAACATTTTACAGACTACACTTAACAACATTTAAAATTAATGCACTGAAACTAATTTATGGTTATGCTTTTTCATACAAATTCATCTTCTTTTTCCAGAAAACCTCCACCACAAATGTACCCTTGGAATAACTAAAATTTTAATGGTCCTGTCCAAGACCATCTGTTTCCTTTCCCAAACACCAAACAGCACAAAAAAAACCCCTAGTAAAAAATTTTGAACCGGTAAACTTAGCCCTCCAACTGTCCATGTGCACAATTTTCACTCAAACCAAAAAAAAAAAACACTCTAAAATTCATTCATTGTGTTGAGTGAGCATGTTCTAAGTATAAAACATTAGCCCAGCCTCGCTGCTAAAAGATTAACTCTTTCAAAAATTCAAAACAAAAATCCCATAAGTGTGCTTTTAAGTGCTGGATTAAATATTTATTTCAACAATGATAAAACATTAAACAACCTATTATTATAAATCTCCTGACCATACTCAGGCACATTATGGTCCAGAATCGTATCTTACATCCTCGTGTGGACAAAGGAGTGGTTAGGATCTCTTTGTCGTCTTCAAAAACACAAACTAACTTTTACACAAGTACCTGCTCACACATTAACCTTTCTTAACAAAAGAGGGATATATATATATTTTGTTTCATCCTACAAAAATCACAATGTAGCAGTGTAGTGTTATAGCAAATAAGAAAGTAGACCACCGAATATTCCACCCTCTGGCATACCATAAGGAAATCACAGTTCTGTTTGTTTCACATGCTTTCAAATGCTTTCATATTTCTTTCCTAAATTGATATTCCATGGATATGTACTCTTAATCCTTTATAACCTTTTTTAGTCAGTGCGCGTTTCAATTTTGCATTCAAAATCCATGGGAGAGAAAATCAAAAACAAACCAGGATTAAAAAAGAAGCAACTTACCCAGACTCCACATATCAATGGCAGTTCCATAAGCCAGACCCAATATAACCTCTGGCGATCGATAGAATCTCGATTGAATATAAGTGTAGACCTTGCGATTTACAAAACATGAACTGCCAAAGTCGATGACTTTGATTGAGCTACTGCCACGTTGTTTTAGTAAGATGTTTTCCTGCAAAAAAAAAAGGAAACAAAAAAAAAACATTAATACAAAATTGATATAAATTGCCTCACATAAATATTGAATTTTTGCTGTGTGTAGGCGTTTTCAGGACACTGAAAACAGCATAGGAAATAGAATCTTAGCAATTTTTTTTCGTCACACTCAATTTGTTTTTTCCTTGCTGTAAGCAATAACAAAACAAAAAAAAAAACATCTTCAGGAGATGAGAACTTTTCTCGTGAAAAAAGGATAAATCTCTAGAAAAATGATATTTTCTTTCTTATATTTTTTTGTTAATCCCACTTCTGAATTTGTAAGAATGACGTGAATGCGTCAGTTTAAGTGAGTTTATAGGTTTCGCATGACTTGTTTTCTAAATGTTTTACAGGAATTACTTAGAAGTGATTGCTTTTGCGTAAACCTACTTGAGAATTTGATAAGTTGGGGACCAGTGTGGGCAGAGGTTCACCTTTTTAATTGAGAAAATCAATTTCAGATAATGGGATTTTATTATTTTCTTCGAATTTAGAAATGTATTTTGTAGTTATGTATTTATTAAATTTTTGATAGATTGTTGAGAATTTGCTGGCTTCTTTAGTTCTTGGAAAACGTTAATGGGCTTAAGGAAAGCAGTCAAGGGCAGGTAAGAAGCAGGATGATAGTCATGAATTGACAAAAAAAAAGAACGCAAGATAAATTTTTAGCAGACATTTTATTCATTAGGTCTTTATCTGAAAAATATTTGCAAGTATTAAAAGGTGAAACAAACCTCCAGGGCTTAAACACCCTGAACTGCAGCCTGTAGAGACCACCATGGGAACATCGTAGTGGAACCGCAGTCAGTGCTGAGGATATGGAAAGACCACTTTTCCAAGCTGTATAATGGCACGATGCGACCATCGTCGCAAGCAGAACACGAACTGAGTCGTGCCAAAGATTCACCGCCCCGAAGCTGACAATCAGAGATATCTCAAATAGTCAAACATTGCCGGATCGGGAAAGAGGCCGCAATTCCACCGCACCCGAACATGGTGAGAGAAGCACTGAAGTGTATTTATTAGGCATGCGACCAAAATGTCATCTCAGAAATGCATGCCCGATGATGGAACCTCAGCATCGTATGCCCGATCCTCAAAAAAGGAGATCCTCTGAACTGCACCAACTACAGAGGTATAAGTCTCCTTAACATCGCCTATAAGATCTTGTCTGCCGTGCTGTGTGAACGTTTGAAGCCCTTCGTCAACAACATAGGTCCTTATGAGTGTGGCTTCAGACCGGAAAGTCCACCATCGATCAAGTATTCACCCTACGGCAGATCTTGGAGAAGACCCAGGAACTTCAAATCGATACCTACCACCTTTTCATCGATTTCAAGGCCGTGTATGACAGCGTCTATAGAGACCAACTATATAGAGCAATGTCTAGTTTTGGCATCCCAGAAAAAACTCATCCGTCTGTGTAAGATGACAATGGAAAATTCACGCTGTTCCATCATGGTCGGAAAAACCTAACGGACGCTTTGATTCAAAAAGGTTTTAGACAAGGCGATGCGTTGTCATGCGATTTCTTCAACATCATTCTTGAAAAGATTGTGCAAAGCTCCAACGTCAACACCAGAGGCACAATCTTTCAAAAGTCCGTCCAGCTAAGGATACGCAGACGACATTGACATAATTGGAAGAACACAGCGTGATGTCAGTGGAGCGTTTGTGAGTCTTGAGACGGAGGCCAGGAAGATGGGTCTAGCGGTTAACGAGGGCAAGACCAAGTTAATGCTGTCGACAAGAAAGGACTACCAACATCGACGTCTTGGAGCAAACGTCAACATAGACAGATTTAACTTCGAGGTAGTTAAGGACTTTGTCTACCTGGGATCCGCTATCAACTCAGACAACAACACCAGCGCTGAAATCAAACGAAGAATCACTCTTGCCAATCGCTGCTTCTTTGGACTTAGAAGGCAATTGAGTAGTAAAGTTCTCTCCCGAGCAACTTAAGTGACACTCTACAAAACCCTCATCATCCCGGTCCTCATGTATGGTGCAGAGACATGGACTATGACAACATCTGATGAAAACGCTTTGGGCTGCTTTGAGAGAAAAATTCTTCGAGTGATTTTTGGTCCTGTCTGCATTAATGGAGAATGGAGACGAAGATTCAACCAAGAACTGTACGAGCTGTACAGCGACACTGACCTAGCCAGAAAAGTTAAGGTCCAACGACTTAGATGGTTGGGTCATGTTGAGCGAATGGAAAATAATGCTCCGGCTCGTAGAGTCTTCGAATCCAACCCGGAAGGACGTCGCAGAAGAGGAAGACCGCGACTCAGGTGGAGCACACAGGTGGTAGAGGACCTGAACCAACTTGGCTTGCGAAACTGGAGGCAGCTGCTAGCTAAAGACCGAACTGGCTGAAGAAGTTTGTCGGGTGAGGCCTTGGTCCGACCTGGACTGTAGCGCCACCATAAGTAAGTTTGCCGAGATATTTACACCACAAGAAATTCTGAATACGATTTTTCAAGGAGCTGAGGACATAAACCAAGAGGTTTTGGATCCCTCGGTAACCAGCTAACGCAAATATTTAACAATTGACTAATAGCTTTCGTCTGATGTACATTTAAGATGACGATATCCGAGTATGGTGTCGGAGATTTTTGCTGTGGAAAAACGTGTTCAGTGGGGCCCAAATAAAGAAACTTGGTTTCAAGGATATAACCCATCAGCATGACGTATCATATCAAAGGTTTTAAGTTTCTGAAGAAGATTTTTATATTTTTCTCATTATTTGACTCGAAAAAATTCGAGTGACGACAATAAGAACACTTATTTCTTAACTTTGCTAAAAAAAGGTTAAAAATAAATGTTTATACTTACTGGCTTGAGATCACAGTGTATGATATTTTCCTCGTATAAAAGTCTTAAGCACTTAACAATCGAATTACAAAATCTCCTTATCAAACTCAAACTGAAACCCTGGTAATTGTTCTTCTTAATCAGTTCATAGAGATTTAAGCTGCAACGAAAAAAATGTAAACACGAATTAGTTGTTGTTATCCTTAAACGACTTACAAAACCAAAATAACTCACAAAAAAAGCAATAAAAAGTAACTAACTTAGGACTAAACGTTTTGAAGGAGAATCGCCCCCATCTTCCTCCTCACAGCGAAAAATAAATAAAAATAAAAACAAACTCTTCTAGAACAAAATAGAATATTGTGTTCTCAAAGAGCGAAAACAACATAACGACTTGTTTAACAATAATATTACTTCAACTCAGCTTAGCATGTCAATTTAGTTGCGGCCGGGGGAGGGGAGGGCTTACCTAACTCCATCATCCTTCGAGTCAAACTCAATTTGCCCGCCATTAAAACCGCGCAACGTGCGCAACGATACAACTTTGACGACAAAAATCATAAATTTAATTTTATTATTTCTCTCCACGTTGCGGTATATAGAGAACGCCGAACAACCCCCATCCCCCAAATCACTTCATGTTCGCAATAAAGACGGTGCATTATACTACTTTCAAAGTTGGGCCTTGTAAACCCCCCGAAAAGTCAAACAAAAACACAAAAAAGGCGGTTGAAAGTTTGCCTTCTTACTGTTCAGTTTTCTGAACGAAACGAAATCACGGAACTCCAATAAGACGGAATTTCCCGCATTCGAGAATGGGACTTTTTTTTCTTATTAAGAGAAGAAGAAAAGAAAAATAAATTCGCGATTAATTAACTGATATACTGTTTTTGTTATTTTTTATCAATTTATAGTTTATTGTGGTTTTTACGTCAAAAAAAGGATTTGTTTCCCTTCGTCCTTGATGTTTATAATTGGAAGGTAATTTTTGGCATCGATAAATTGTTTGTTATTTTTTTGTTCATAAATTTATTTATTTAGTTCCATTTCTTAACACACAATTTTTGGTTATTGATGATGGCGAGATTGTTTCAAGGACTGTCTTTATTCAACTGACAATAATTTGGTAGAGAGTTGGTGCCATGACCTTTTTTGAAGGTAATTTTTGGTTTATGGGAATTTATAGGTATGCAAGTTTTCATAAGGAACAACACAATGGAAAAGTTCAACTAACTTTTCAAGAGACTGAGTGGAAGAAGATGAAGACGAAGCGATGATGCTGGTGAAGGGTTGTGTTTTATGGGGTGCTTAGGAACGATTTTTATGGGAAATATTTAGTAAGTAAACAGGAAGTGAGTTATAATTTTTATGAGTTTGCGTTTTGCGAAATTGTAATTGCTGAAATACACGAGAAGATTATGGAATAAATTGTATTTGAATGGCTGAAGGTTAGTTCGAGTTGAAAGGCCTTGGTGGAAATTTTAGAATACTCACTCTGTGAGTTGATTAATCTAATGCTAAAAAGCAGGATCATCAACTCTAAGATGGGGGATTTTTTGTACGAAAAAGTCTGTCAGTAGAGGCTGTCCGCAAGGTGGTGTTCTGTCCCCTCTCCTGTGGAACATAGTAGTTACGACTGCTAATATCCCTAGAGATTGAAGGCTACAGAGTGATTGCGTATGCCGATGATGTTGCTATCGCCGTCACAGGACAACATCCTTATACTCTGAGAGACCTCCTCCAAAACGCACTTAATATGCTCACTAGATGGGCTGATCACTGTGGACTTAGTATTAATCCCCAAAAAACAGACCTCGTGCTTTTCACACGGAAATACAAGATCCCAATAATTGTACCTTCTTCAATAAAGGGTGTACCACTAATTTTTACCAATGAAGCCAAATATCTCGGTCTAATATTGGACAAACAATTAAGTTGGAAACCCAAAATTCAGGAAAGAGTTAAGAAAGCTATAGTAGGTCTTTTCTCTTGCAAGAAAGCCATAGGAAGCAAATGGGGTTTTCAACCTCGCTATAACCTATTGGCTATACACATCGGTCATCCGACCAATACTCATGTACGGGGTTGCAGTATGGTGGACTGCACTGGAGAAAGTCACTTACTGCGACAAACTCAGCAGACTCCGCACTGCATGTCTCTGCATAAGCGGGGCATTGAGAACCACACCCTCAGCAGCGTTAGACACTCTCCTCCATCTGACACTCCTACGAAATTTTTAGCAAACAAGTGGCAGCGAGTACAGCTATAAGGCTCAACGCCTCATCTCAATGGATCAACAATAATGTGGGAATTCCATCATTTTGAACTTCTTCTGTTCTATACCAAAGTACATAGACTACATCATTCCATAACCCCAATTTGGTAAAACTTCCACATATCCATTCCATCCAGAGATGAATGGGAAGACAATAACCTTCTGGATGACAAAAGCATTCAATTTTATACAGATGGATCCAAGACAAGTGATGAGTTGGTAGTGGTGTGTACTCAGAATTCAGAAAAGCTTAATCTTAGCATCTCATTCCGACTCCCTAATCATTGTAACTTCTTCCAAGTCCAAGCGGAAATTTTAGCGATCAAAGAGGTCCTCTCCTGGCTAAGAGAAAACGTGATATCAACTTCGGATATCCGCATCTTCTCTGACAGTCAGGCTGCTATTAAATCTCTTGACGGTGTCTCAACCAAATCTCAAACGGCCGTCGATTGTCGATCGTCTCTTATGGAGATGGCGCAGCAATTTAACATTCACCTTTGTTTGGTGGCGGACCACAGAGACATCACAGGAAATTGTAAAGCCGATGAGCTCGCTAAAAATGGAATCGTCATACCTATTTCACCTGAAAGTGAGAAGACAGGTATACCGATAGCTGCATGTAAACTTCTGCTAAAAGAAACAGCCTTAAGGATAACAAACTCTAGGTGGCACAATTTACCAACGTGCGCAGCCACAAAACTCGTTTGGCCTTCACTCAAAGCAGACTTCATATTAACTCCCTAATAGGTGTCCTTACGGGACACTGTCTTATAGGCAGACATGCAACACGACTTGGTGTAGCCTCAAATGACTTCTGCAGGAGCTGTATGGACGAGGAAGAACAATCTCTCACCATCTCTGCACTTTGCCCTGCTCTTTCACTAACACGCAAACTGATAATCCCAGTGAACTAGCTAATAAGGATATCAAATATCTTCTTCTCTTTATAAAAAGCTCAAAATGGTTCGACTAGTAAGAAGTAATTCTCTAGATTCATGTGGTATCACAATGGGCCTTTTCTTTTGGCCTAAGTGTGTGGATTCTGTAACCGAAGCCACTTTAACCTAACCTAACCTTACCTAACCTAGTGACAGTTTCCTTTAGTGATTGACCTAATCTATTGAAACTAATTGAGAGGGGGAATGAGTAAGTCCCATTTTGGGCTTTCAATGTCTCCGATGAAATGCTTTCCTCCCTAGTCTTTTAAAGCCACCATTAATGTCTTCGTGTACCTTAAAAAACACTTCCTTGAAATCCATACAAAATATCTAGTATTGAAGCACAATTTGAATGCATTCCACAACCCTCCTTTCACTTTTCAGCAAATATCCCACTTAAAAATCTTATAACCACTTCACTTCCCACAAAACACCCTTCCATCATGATGTCTCAATGTTAAATAGAATTTCAATCTTCATTCCACAATACTGTAGTTGTTGAATGTGAATGGTTTCCTTGAAAATCTGCTCAAACACTTCATCACCAATGCATGCCGGAAGGGAATTCGATAAAATTCCAATTGTTCTCTAACCGAGATTGTTCCGACTTCTCTGACTGACTATGCTTTCATCAAAAAAAAAAAAAACACGTTTCCATAAGTCAGAGGACATAAATTTCCTTTTCACATGTGGGTGCAGTGCAGCAAATCAAAAAAGAAAAAAAATTGAATTTGTAACGAACCATCGAACATCAATTTTGTATCCTTCTTGAAAATAAACATCCTTGCTGATGGATCGGGGGAACAAGTAAATGACAAAAAAAAAAGAAAATACTAGTTTGTGTGGTTTTCGCTGGTAAATGTGTGATAAAATATCCTTTCAAAGTGCATTTATCGACTTTTGGATTACAAGGAATCAGCTAAAGTGTCTAACAAATCACACACAGAATATAGAGTGCATTTTCATTTCAGTTTGTGTGGTTATCCATATCTATCATACAAAACATGTTTTGTACCCCGCTTTCCCTCACTTGCTTTGTCATTGTATCCTGCTGCATTTATGTCGTTCTGTGGTGTGGAACGTATTATGATGTGATGTGGGCGATGGATGATTCTTATTGAGTGTTTCATGATGAAGCAAATTTAATGAGGTTGGAGACAACGCGGTTGTATTAAAAATGTCACTTTATTGTGGGGTCGCTCTTTACGATCCAATATACTTTTTCTCATTATTTCAAATTATGTATGCAGATTGGAACCCGACGAGATCATTGACTTTGATTTTATAAGGATTCATTTGATTGTAAAAATTTAAGAAATAAATATCCTTCGCAGACGTTCATATATTTCAATGAAATTGTGAGAGGCAGAGAATATGTTTCCTGTTTTCAATGCCAACATCGTTTCTAAATCGAAGGACATGGAGAGAGGAAGAAGCTCGTCAATTTCCGTTTGCATGTCGAATAAAAATTTATCGTCAGTCAAATCAAATTAGGCGGCATATCATTTTTTTTCTTTTTCTCTTGTTTTTTTTTCTTTTCAAATGGAGGAGGGGGATGTATTTGAATAGCATTCACATGTGTTTTTTTTATGTCATCAGGATTCCTAACCCTCAAGGGAATACAGATAGCAAAGCAAAAATCAATTTGACTCCATTTCCGGTGATTATTGCACTTTGATGACTTTTCTATTGCTTCGTTTGGGAGTTTTTTATTTTTTTATTTGCGTGTCTGAGGTCAAATGCATTTATAGGCTAACAAAAATCGTTGCTATTTGCTCTCCAAATTGATTGCTAATAGGCTCCGGAAACCGGAAAGTATGCAACGTTCGACGCACGTTTTAAATGTCAGCAAAGCTCTGTGCATACTTTTTGACAGAGTGAGGCTGTTATATTTGTTGAGGAAGTTGTCGATCTTTAAAAATATGTTGCAGTAAGAGAAGGCGCCGGTAAAACATTGCATATTTTTAATAGGAACGCGCTTAAAAAGGAATTATCTCAGTTCAAAGTATTTAAAGACATTAGAGCCGATTTTTATTCAACTTTCTTATTCAATAAAAAGACAAACTGTGTATCAAAATTGCTTTTCTCTGGAAGGGGAACTCTTAAACATGATATCCTTACTTCAAGGCCTCTTCAATATTAATTTTCCACTCAATATCCTTCGCCGAAACACAAGCGACTTTTTAACAACTCGCTAAGTTTGTTGTCATCATTATGACCATCAAATTAAATTTGCAAAAATTCTTTCCCTTTCCTCAACTATCGCCATAATGAATGACAGGCTCCTACATTCTATAAAATATAAAACAACCCCTAAACATTGTACATAAAATTTAATGACACAAAAATACATTATAGAAAGGCTCCTCGTCCGCACCAAGGGAATTGTTGATGTTCCTCAAAATAAACAATGACGAGGGCATAAAAACAGATATACAGCATCTTCTAATTGACACTTTTTGCTTGATGGGACACCAAGCGAGCGTGAGGTGGAACGCCATATCGATCGCTAACTTGGGAGGATACCAGTACCGGTGGTGCCTTCTTCGAGTGGAGTGTCGGTCGTGCCTAAAATTATATCATTTCATAATCCAGCAGAGGAATTCAGCTTTTCTCCTCCTCCTTCCACCGCTTTTAAACGAAAGTGTATAGAAAGTTTTCAAGGTGAAAGCATATAATTTATCATAGGTCAAAAGGTACACTTTTGTTGAATAAAGAACGAAACTAACTTTACGGTATTAAAAAAAGAGGAAAATAGAAAAATTGAGGATGATATGAATTCTCTCGTCGGTCTTTCTCCTTGATTTTAAACGAACAAAGTTTCGCCAGAAGCGAGGAGGAAGAAGAAGGATATCTACTGAATAGAAAACTGAAAAGAGCAAGGAAAAGGATGTATTTTAGGATTTATTTGGTATTCAAGTGGATGAATAACCAAAAATAATAATAAAAAAATGAAGAGAACTAGTTGAAGAGCCGGAGGTCATATAAATAAAAAATAATGTTCGAAAAGTTATTCGAAAAATGTTTTTTGGGAATTCGGAAATGCAATAAACACCTCTAGATTGGCGTCCATAAGTTTTATTTTCCCTTTTTTTTTGTGATGATAGAAATTGAAGGAAGTTTTGAACAGCGTTCTGAAATCTTAAATATAATGCAAACGGAGCTGGTGGACATTTAAGAGAACAATTCGTTGTTTATTTTTGGGCCAAACGTTGTTGGTTCATGCTCCAGTTTTGCCTGAATAAAGATGACGCTACGATCGGTGGCGAAAAATCTGAATGTTGAAAAGTTCACATAAATGCATTTTACGAACGGAATGGCCTTTGAAAGAAAATGAAAATGGTGTCCTATGAAAGCCTTTAAAATTTCCTAAACATCCTGGTCATTAGTTTTGCAAACGCTTAATAGATGGCGCTCAAATTTGACAATTTTTATAAAATTTTCACCATTTTTTATATTTCGGCATTTATTGTTGGGCCATCAGTTCATCGATAGTTGAACTAATGACCAAAATATTGAAGGATTATCATTAGAAAAATGCATTTCTATGAAAATTTCAACGTTTCGCTTCTTCGCCATCGATCACAGCGCCATCTATTGGGCGAAAGTGGAACTAATGACCAAAATGTGTCTGTTGCAATATTAAGTTAGTTCAGCTATTTCGCAATGGATGGCGCTACGATCTGTATCAAAAAATTAAATGTTGGAATTTTTCACAAAAATACATATGCATTTTGCCAGACCAGCACTGCTTAGTATAGGTATATACTCGTAGATCCCGCGAATCATGTGCTCAAAAAGCATAGACAAGATGGGCCTAGCGTTGTTTTGTGTCTTCTAACAGGAGTTCAATCGAAGATGAATTGAAAAAGAGGCTTAAAGACTACTGGGAAAACCAATTCTCGCAACAAAAATTGCAGTATTTTAGGCGGAAATCCTAAAATTATGTATGTTCTGAAAGAAAATAGCACTCAATGAACTTCTTTGTAGAACTCCGATTTTACAGTATAAATTGGTTAACATCTTGGGAGTGCGTGTTGACTTGAAATACTACTTTTTAAACAGGATCCCATTACATTCGATTGCTTGGCATTATTTCTCAAAATTTGTCAAATCATGCCTCCGAAATACCCTCACGTATTATTTGCCAAGCGATCTGAGTTATTTGTTTTGTACAGAAACATGTCATGTAAAATCACAATATGCCATGAGACCAGAACATATTTCATCACTTAAAAAACACCCCAAACCGCAAGAATGTGCATAAATAAATCCACTTAACATTAGCAACGTCACTAACATCATAAATTCCACATAATATTAAAAGCCAATGATATTAATTTGAAGGATAATTCAAATTACTCAACAATCCCCCATCCCTTAGGCCCAAACCCATAGCCTTCATGACATAAAAACAATTCAAAATGTCAAAACTCATGTCATTAATTTGCGTAGGTATACATGTTTGGTTTGTACGAAAACAGATAGATAAATATCACTCCAACTCCCGCCCTCCACCGCCGCCGTAAGAAAAAACCAAATGACATATAAACAACCAATTCGCATGTGAATTTGTCCCAGAATTCGAAAAATCTCACGTGACAAATGGCAGTCTGTAATTCAGTGCACAACTTAGTTCAAACAAAGGAAATTTTAATTTCAACAAACGGTAAAAAAAAGGAATTTTCAAAAGCAAGTTTAAATGAAACTCTTAAATTTGACATTTTGACGAAATTTAATCCAATTGTGACTCTAATTTACGTTAAATTGTGTTCGAAACTTCGAGCGCACAAAATGTCAAGCGATATGTGATTATATTTGTCCTCCAATTTCTCGACATGCACAGCCACACTGCCGCCGGCCGCCGCACCGTCGACGACGATATTATGATGATAATGGTGATGATGCGATGACAAAGGACGAAACTAAAAACCGACTAATTATATAGAAATCATCGGTCGTGTGTATTTTTAACAATTTTTTTGCATGTTCATTAGAGCACGTAGGCAAAAAACATTAAATGTCATCCACGAAATGGCACAGAGCGTCGGCGAACGGATCCGGAAACATGCACTTGATTTCATATTTCAACTTTTTAATTAAACCTCTTCCCCCCGTGTTCTGTGTGAGTATAGCGGCCGCAATAGCGATCGAACAAGGATACAACAACAACAAAAAAGGACAAGCAGCAAAAATGAACATTAAAAAAAAGGGTTAACATGCAAAAGGAATATCTAGAGACAAGCTATGATGGGAGTATTAATATCTTCTATGCATTTTTATTGGGGGTGTGTTGTCATCGTCGTTGTTGTTCGTACCATCGCCATCGCTCCGGTGCGGTGGCGGTTTTGTGGATCCTCAAGTTCGAGAGGATGAGTGTGTTTTTTTAGAACCAAAAAACCGATACACAAAATCAACTATGCAGCAAGCGGCAAATAGCAGAATGGCAAGCAACTAGTGAAAGTGAATTGTGTTTATGTTGTTAAGGACTTTTTTTCTGTGTTTGATTTTTTTTCTGTTGCGTTAACACGCAAGGATACGTCTAGGTACGCCCTCTGCCGCTTTCACCATTCACCGCCGTATAATTTATTGAAAAAGAAGCACTCATTCCTTGTCGTCCTTATATTTTTAGGATCTATCATTGACATGACGGTTTGTTCGATTTTGTGGTAAACACATTTCGGAAGAGTATTCAATTTATCAGTTAGAATTGTCGTTTTGTGTTTGTATTTATAAGCTGGATTGAAATAAGGATAATGATGATGATGTTAATGACGGAACCAATGACATCCTTGATGTGATTTTCTTCGTGTTTTTTTCTGAGGATTTAATTTTTATTCATGAATCGTATTTCATCCATTTTAATATCCTGTTAACTTTGAGGATTGCTTTTGGGCAATTGACAAAGGACATGGCAATTAAATTACGAAGGTATTAGCCTAATTAGTAGGTTTGTAGGCAATGCTTATGTTTGGGTATGTAAAATGGAATTTTGATTTTAAGCGTATCAAAGGAGAAAAGGATCTAAGAGATGATTATCTTGGTTCCAGTTCAGGAGGCATTGTTCCTTTTTGGGATTAGGATTAGGTATTAAATTGAAAGGACTTAAACTTGTTGCCAGATGAATTTTGTGGAATTCTCGAACCGGAATGACTTTTCTGAGTGAGTAGATTCGAAATAGTTTTTGTTTAATGTAACAATAATCCTGCAGGGTTATCTACCTCTTGTCTTAAGCCCCAAATAACAAGCATTAGCATTTTTTTATTTGTCTGAGTTTTGAAGGTTTTGTAATTGGTGGAATTAGTTTCACTCATTTTTGAGAACAGTTTTGGAAGGCTAACATAGTGAAAAGTCCACTTGTTTCGAGTGTAAAGGACGATCACTGCAATATATGTCAGTATTGGACATTGCCTCACTATTTATGGTCAGAACTGATTGAGCCTACCAAGAAAACGTGCCTTTCCATGCCTTTCAATTTGATAAGTTGATGATGATGATTTGGGAGTTTATGCCGAGTCCAATTCATAGCACAATCCTTGAGTTCTTTTCAATTTCCTGTTTAACATCGAAAAACATATCGACAATATTTGGCTGTCAAAAAAATCAATTCAAGCAAAACTAGACACAATTCAACTTTTATGTAACTTCAACAAATTCAATTCATAGACGAACTTCCGTCAAGGTCCTTTTTCCAATCAATTAACCTATGAATAAGCAATTTATATGCCAAAAACACAAAACGTCACATGTAAACACGAAAAAATAAATCTATAAATAGGTTGTCTCCAACAATGCACACAACAAACATGGTTAGAAAAAATAAGACAACATCCGGTAGTACAACTTGTTGCATGAAAAGTTCAATAAGCTTCGAGAATAGAGTACAAAATGTCGATAATCACGCGATAGGTTCGATTTTTGGTTATGCCTTCGTCTTGATGGTTCTTAAATTCAATTATTTGTATACGAGTGAGCTTAGAGAATGAAGATTCGAAAATATCAAGGAATTTACAAAGAAAAAACCAAATTGTGTCAATTTGTACGGATTAAGGCTGGGTTCTTGTCCGACGATTAAAAGAACATTCTCTTGTAAAAAAAAGGTTGAAATGCCGATATGGAAATGTAGCCTACTTGAGGGAGACATTTCGTGTCCAATGTTCATGATAGCTCAGATGGGTAGAGATATACATATATTCGAAAAGCTTCCAAGACGTGAACTACTCTCAGGGAATCGATTTTTTTTTGTTGCTGGTGATATGGATTTAAGGTGTTCTCTTGGGAAATTTCAATGTTACAAATGCAAAATTGAATTTTATGATTTTGTGTAAAGCGGTAAACCTCTTTTCGTATTCATGACATTTATTAAGAGACCTGCTCTTGTTACCCCAAGACTTACTGTCCCCTTGAAACATTCACCGAAAATGTGTGTTCTTAAATTTTGCTACAAAACAAAGCATTGAGAAGACACACACTCGTTCATGATGAAAATATAAGGGTTCCCTTCTTTCCATTTTATCCGTGCAGCGAAATAAACTTAGTTAAGTCATTACACGATACGTGCCTCTTGATGAGAATTGCCGGTTTCACAATTTTAGCTATCCTACTAGCTACCAGATGGCGTCACCATGTGACTCAAAGATAAATAGAAAAAGAGGCTTTAAGACGGCTGGGGAGGCAAATTCTTGCTACAAACATTGCAGTGTTTCAGGCGAAAATTTTAAAACAACATAATGTTCTGAAAAGAAAAGAGTACTTAATGAACTTCCTTGTGGAACTCCATTTTTCTCTAATAAATTGAATAACATCTTTAGAGTGTGTGTTGACTTGTTTATTTGCTGTTAAACAACACAAGACACAACCTCGCCTTTCCCGTCATATGATGCAATCGTTTTCAAAGTTCAATTGACTCAGACGCTTTAAAGTTTAGGCTTTAATGGAGCTTGAATTTGACAACAATTTTTGATCAAAAAATCACCTTTCTTTGAATGGAAAATTTTAATCTCGGAAAAAACTAGCTTGTCTTTGTTGAAGGGTAGCCTGTCGAATATAAGCCCAGGAACAATAATTCGTTGAAGGATATGCCCTTCAGAGCCATTTTACTCGTCTTTTATCAAAAATGAAGACATGTTTTGGACGACCTATGGTTCAATCACACCAAATTCCCAAATCCTGTTATAGCGACCTATATGTCTATTAGTCGGTCTGTGCAGTGATTTTCCATCTTCAACATTTTCATCAGTCTATTTGATTCTGATCATTTGCTTGGTGGCGTTCTGTCTCCTGCCTGCAACAGCCTCCGTGCATGAGACTGTGTGTACAGGATGCTATAAAGCAGTAATAAAGTTCTACTTCTGTCAATTTATTCCAAAAATAGAGCTCTATATCTATATCAGCTCGATTATTAAAGATTATTTTATTTTGATAAGTATACGCCATAGTGAACAACATTTTTAAAAACCTCCTGAGACGTATATAACTCCCAAAATTTCAATTAAAAATGAAAAAATACCACTGTTCCCTACAACTATGACAGTTTGGTTTTAAGACTCACCTCATCAATTCAAACGTAATACACAAATGCGATCGAAAATAAGTATAATCCAACATGTGTATGACATTATGCGTTCCATCAGCATCCTTCTCTCTCAGTTCGTCCAATATATTAAGTTCCACAACAGCCTGATTCAAAAATCTCTTCTTGTTTCTGATAATTTTTATGGCTACATGTGTATTTGTCTTATGGTCCAATGCTCGAATGACTTGCCCGAAACTACCCTTGCCAATGACTTCCAGAATCTCGTAACGAAAGGCAATATGATCGTGTTCGACCTTTAATCAAAAATTAATTTTAAGGAAAAATGGAACGCAATGACCAAAAAAAAACTTACGATCTTATAATTTCCATTTTCATCGTCATAACCAGAATTGGGATTCGTTGATAATTTTGTGTAGGCAACTTTGTTCGCTGACTGACCGAAATAATAGATTTCCTTGTAAATTTTCAACTCGTCAAATTCCATTTCTGTTAAGTAGCTGTTGTACTTTTTAATCAGTTCTGCAATAAAAATGAACAAAATAAATAAGTATATATGGCCTTGACACGTTCCAAGGATTATAATCATCATCATCGTCTTCCACACGTGTCACATGAGGACAAGGCAAAATAACGAAAAAAAACAAAATGAATGTGAGATTATTTTGTGTGTCAACAAAAATTCAAAAGTGTGATGTAGATGTTGATGAAGTGTGATGACGGTAGCTCTTAAGTCAAGCCAAATACCCAAAGGATATCATCATCTCGATGAGCCTTCCTTCTCTGAAGCCAAAGCTGCCGAGTGGAGCACAGTATGTCAAACAAACAAAAAAATCTATACAAACAGATGATGAGGTTATTTTACAAGAAAAAAAAAGCAACATCAACGTCGACTGTCAATTAACAGCATTACCAATCATGGATCTGATGGAAGGTCAAGGTTACCACTCAGGAGTTTAAAATTTCATTCAATCGCCTTCTGCAAGGATTCACTCTGGCGAGAAATTATAATTTTTGTCCTAATTAGTGGAATAAATCACCGCCGGAAAGGCGCGACATTATGCTCCGACTATGGTTGACTTGTGATGATGTATTAATCCCTTAAGCGTCGTCGTCTACTGGTTGCATTGACTCTTTGACATTTAACTAGTCTCGTTGGGTTAGAAACCCTCTTTCTCTTAACCAGAGCCATCAAGAGGGGTTGGTTTAATCATTAGAAACGCATCACAAGGCTAATTTATAAATTCTGCGCTATAAAAATTCTAATCCAAACAATGGCAATGGCAATATAATGGCTTTTTGCCTCAAAGTGGAACGTGTTTTGTTTGAATTGACGGCAAGATGGAAACAGAGAGAGACAGAGACTGACCTGAATAAATATGGCGACAGAAATAGTGGAGCCTGGAAATGAAAAGTCAGTCAGTTCTTATCCTTTTGGTATTCTAGAAAAATCGTCAAAGTGATGACATGCACAGAGACACACTCAGAGTCGAAGATAATCTGTGTCATTCTCTCGTTTTATTAACATTCCACAAAGCTTGCTACTTTGATGTCTGTTCGGTTCAGAAAATGTGGGTTGTTCTTCTTGGCCGAACGGAAGGATGGAAAGGTAGGCAGAGCCGAGAGATTAAGTCATGATGCTTATGCTTCCATATACTCCTGCTGCCGATGACGACAACGATGATTAAGTCAACAATTTATGGTCTTGTATGTGTTCCTTATTCTGCTTCATGTTCTCTTTGTGTCTGGTCGGTCGTAAAGAAGAAGAAAAGGTTCTATTTTGATACTAACCAGAAGGGATTTTGAACAAAACACAAAAAAACAACACGAAATTCCAGACACAGAGGGCGAAAATAATGAAGACTTATTTTTAATGTCATATTGTCTTTGGAAGTTTATATTAGATTTTGCCTTTGACAGCGACATCTGGGTCAGAATGGAGATAGATTAGATTATTATCAAACTGGACCAGGGACGTTTATTCAATTAGAAAACTATCTGTTTGGGGGATTTGGAATGGGTTGTGACATGGTTTGGGGAAGTGTGATTGTAATGTCACCCAAAGTGGATCAAAAAAGTTAAACTTGTTGTGGTTGTTTTGTTGGGAGAAAGATTTGGGTCGTTTCATGGATCCACTGGAACACACAAAACACCAAAAAAACAGTCGAAAATTGGTTGAATTAGGATACGAACTACTGCCCCATCCACCGTATTCTCCAGATTGAGGACTTCATCACTGCCACGGAGGCCTACTTTGGAGACATAGAGAAAAAGTATTTTTCAGAAGGGTGAAAGGAGCTGCTAAACTGATGTTTCTAGACACCTGACATTATAGAATATTCGTTCCACTTTTTAACCATGAAATTACAACTAAACGGGACCCAAATGAGACATGAGAGATCAAATTGGAACGCTAGTTAATTAGTTTTCAGTTGGAGGGGGTTTAAAATTTCAATTTTACCTGAACATACAAATATTATTCAGTTTACAAAACTATTCATTCTTCAAACACCATGAATTGCAGTCATCTGATCGGTGCTCTGGTAGCATTTTGTGCATTCTTCGCCTTAGCGAATGCCTTAAGCTAATTCAGCCCCCGCTAATTAGGTTCGAAGAATGAATAAAATGATTTTTTTAAATTTGAGTTTTTATTCTCAATTGGTAGCGAAAGAAAAGGAACTTAGCCAAACCCAAAGCTTTCCCATCCACTTGTGTCAAGCTTCATATCAAAACCCAGGTTTGTGAATGTGTTTGTTTAAGCGTTCTTGAGGATTCATTATCCTCTAGTGCTAGTGACTGGAAACTAACCGATTCGGTGGCCACACTTTAACATGAAGTGCTCCTTCAACTTAGGTACAGAAAAATTCTGACGACTTTAAAAAAATTGAATAAAAAAGAAAACAAAACTCACCTGATGGCGTCATTGGCCGGCTAGCGCCCTTTCCATCCACACTACTCGACGACGACGATGATCCATTCGATTTGGCTGACATGGCGGTCATCATACCGGAACCAATCGATGTTGTATGTGATGAGGCAGTTGTTGTTGTCGATGATATGGGCGATCCTAAATTATTGTTATTACTATTGCTATTGTTATTATTATTATTTGGCTGTTGCGGGCTTAATTGAGTCATAACTGATTTGTTATTGTGTGAATCAATGCAACGGGCAGCGGCAGCTGTGCGCGTCGAATTGCTTGCATTGCATAAACTTGGTAAGTCTAAGCGGGAATTCGGTAAACGTGTTGATTCGCGTTCTCGACGACATTTGTCGTTGTCAATTTGAACCTGCAATGAAATATCATTTTTTTGTTGATTAGATTTTTGAAGCATACTTTCAGGGTGATGGAAAAGTCAGGGCATTTGATGAGTGTGCTTTGCAGAGTGAATTTGCAGCGCTCGCTGTGCTGCTGTGCTGTGTTATTTGCAACTTATTTTGACCTTTTATTGGCCTTCATTAGACATCGACAACGTTTTGCAAAAAGAAACAAAATGTCAATATTTGCGAAAAAAGAAGATGAGCTACCCAAACTATGTGGAATTCGATAGGAGTGCTATTGGCTGTTGCTGTTTGACTTAAAGACCTTCCACACTCGTTTGAAAAATAAATGAAAAGGTTAAGCTATTGTGAAATTGGGTAATGAAATGCATTGGGAATAGGTCTTTTGCATGCCGCCGCGCCGGCCGGTTCGGCGCATTGTTCTCACAGTAATTTCACACGAGTTATTGTTTGTGGCAGATTACGACACAGTTTTGCTTTGTTTTTTTTTTTCTTTCTTTAAGAAATGAATGAGTACAGGGAGGTTCATGCTTTTGAATGGTTGACAAAAAAAAACACATACAAAACTGGACCACATTTATACCAAAAAACATAACATCCTTGATATCAAAGATTTGTGGAACGTAGTTGCTTATTTATAACAGACAAGAGAAAACTATTGTGGAACGTAATTGTTGAGGAATTAGCGAGTCATGTCCTTCTTAAATGTATACGAGGAATTTTTAAAGCGTTCGACTTTGAGTGTGGAACGTATTCTACGTAAATTTTGTAAACATTTGATATATTTCATTTGTTTAAAAGCAATGTGCGTCTTACATCATCCCTGACACTCTGACGGCCACTTGAACTTAGCCTAAAGTTACTACTTTTTTGAAAGAAAGAAAAAAACGAATACGTTCCACAAATGCTAAAACGTTCAACTGACACATAAATTGGGTTTTTATTTCGCTTAAAATATGTAGTTCATGTTTGTCTTTAAGTGTTTAGTTCCACCAACTCCTCTGCCCTCCCCTTCCTCATCACTCCCTTCTCCCTTAAAGATGTTCAACAGAACTTTTCAATTTTTAGTACTTCAAAAAGATATATGAAGTGTTTTTTTTTTTTAACACCCTAATAAGTGGATAGAATACTTGTGTCATTACCTAAATTATGTGTCGGCAAAAGCCTAAAAATTGAAAATAGAAAATAAGGTCGTTGACACCGTCCTCCCTCATTCGTATTTAAATACCCACAACTTGCCTATCAAACGGAAGTAACCCTCCACTTAACTGTAACAAAGAGGCCGAGTCCAAGAGAGAGAGAGTGGCTAATTATTTGAATTGAATCCACAAACTGGCGTTTCTGACCAACTAAACGACACAACACCAAAGACCAAACCAAACCAAACTGAACCGTACCGTTTGACCAAACCTTTAACAGGGTTTTTGTTGTTGTTGTAGTTGTCTTTGCATGCTCTTTTGCGCTAATCGGCATTTCTGATGTATGTCGGTCAGGGTTGATGGGCTGTGAATTTCCGTCAGTGGTCAGTGCGGCTGGTTATAATAAATAACTCGACACGCTATATCTCGCTTCGGTGTGTCTTTTAAGTTGGTTGGGGTCAATAGTTTTTTTTTCTGTCTCCTCTACTTGTGGACAATTAATTGCCATTCGATTTGAGTAGACCTGAGGAACAGAAAAATGGCGGGAAAATAAAGGAAAACGTTTTGTTTTGATTGCTCGACTTGTTTCGACTCACACTACATGACTGTATGAAGTTTCAAGATCGCCAAGAGATAGGCAAACACAAACTCCGGTCTCCGGATGACTACCGGAAAAAGCGTGTTGATATGTTTTGCTATATGAACGGAGAGGAGAGTCTCTAATTTATTTTTGTTCCAATGTGTGCGTCTGTTTCGAGTTTCGACTCGCAATCACAATATATTTGGGTCTCGGACGAGTTGAGGTAATTTTGACAAATTACTTTTCAGTGGAAAAATATTTCATTTTCGCGCCAATTGCTTTTGACATTGCAAGAAATGGTCTATGTTCGTTTATTTTTTTGTTTTCGAAGAAATTTATGGGTAGACGACAAGTTGTTATTGAGTTGTGAGGAAATTCGAGGAGAAAGCTGGGAATTTTTTAGCGTCAAGGTCGTTGGAACATGAAATCCTTGCAGATGGAAACGTTGTTAAGTCAATTTTTAAAGTCTTTATTTTTCGTTTTTATTGTGGGACGTATGTTTGTTTGATGTCTATTATTTCAACAACAGCGACTTCCTACATTTCTCTGGAATCAGATTCTTATACTGTTTGTATTGGATGTAGATGTCTCAATTTTGTTCAAATTTATTTGTCTACGTCAGTGGGTGTCATTGAAACGTGATGCTTGTGTCATTAAGAGGATTGAGATTTCAGGGTATTCTGATGAATTTTTTTCTGGTTGTTTTCTTTTCATGGGCTCTAAATTGCTCAGCACGTTTTTGCTGTTGACAGTAACAATACCCAAACAAAAACATCCCTTGGATGGAATTGAAAGAAATCAAAATTTGTTTTCAGTTGGGGACTGTTTTTTTTTTAGGGAAAAGAAGGCCCACACAATCATCGATGAAATATGAATCATGTTCGCCGTTGACCCAATCCAGGACTTCCCTGTCTCACACAAAAAGGCGACAAGGTTTTAATGAAATTTCAAGCAAAAACTGGACTAGGAGGATTATGCAACTAAATTCCATTCGATGTGGAATTTATTGATTTTGTGTGCTGCAACATTATTTGTTGCCTATTGAACTAGCAGAACAAATAAGCCCCCAATCACAAGGCGCACGTCCAGTCCATTGTGTCCAGCTCGTGTTAAACATTATCCAAATGCCTAAGCCCACGCGAAGCAGAATACTATGCAGCGACAATTTTATGCTCGTGTGATGTTTGACAATCCAACCACCCGTTCCTCACCCTCCACCCCTTAAACAGCTTCGAGTCTTTTTTTGGGTTAAAAGCCGATTAAATTATAAAACCAGGACATTTTTTTTCTGTCCGTTCCGTTGTGTTACACCATAAAATTTGTCGGTTCCTCCATCCTCTTAGATGCAAGAGTCACTATACCTTTTCCGTTATGTTTTGTTTTGCATTGTTAGTTGTTGCAACATTTTTGCTTTCACTCGAGGCCTATATTGTGTGCTCCGAATGGACTGTGTCAAGTTGTCGTCCTGAAGTTCTGAAGAGTTGAACACAAACACAAAAAATCAAAACATTATTTTACACGAGTTTTGAGGTCATAACTTTTTTGTTGTTGTTGTTTTTATTTAATGCCTGTGCATTTTGAAGGTATTGAGCTTGTGGTTGATTCTGGGACAATTGTCTTACAGAATACATAGCCCATGTCGAAGGATTTTATGTTGCTTTTGACGTTTTTTTTTTTTTTTTGTTTTGTTCTTCTGTGACGATGGAAACGGAATCAGGGAGAGATTGCTTTCGCATTGAATTGGAAAGGCCTTCTTGGTTAAGTGTTTTTTCGACTTGAATCTTGAAGCTTCGTAAATTGAGAGTAAAAATATTGGAAACAACTTTTGAAACAAAATAACTGAACAAAAAGTCATCGTAAAATGGTCGAAAGTAAGGACATTTTATGAGAGTTTGTCTTTTCCTTGGATTTTGATACATTTTTATGGGACTTTTTTTCGTTTTCTTTTTGGCAAGATAAATTACAAAGTGAAAGTTTTAGGTTTTATGAAGGCCGTAAAAATGTTTATGGATGTCATTTTTTGTAAATCCCTTCGATTAGGTAAGAGTGCAAGAAAACTCATGAATCACCTGTGAATCAAGAAATTGGGAGATCAATTATTGAAATATTGATGTAAGCACGCTGTGGTATAAAATTGGGATTAAATTTTAACTTCTTTAGCAAAGGGAATGAGCTATAAGTTGAATACCAAACAACTTACAAGATACTAGCAAATTCTGCCAGAAAAGCTTAACAGTGTAAGAGTGGCCATTGCAATCCGTTCTGCTTGCTCTCATCAAGCTGGATTTGTTTTAGTCTTTTAACATTTTATAGTACTTTAGTGTAAAGGAACAGTCAATTTGGACAGCGGTGCATGCGTTCATATTCCCACTGGCGTAAATTTATTGGACAAATTCCCCTACAGGATTTTGCACAGGGTGAATTCAAATGGGTATTGCTTAGTGCCATTATTCTTTCTCCAACACGATCTCGCCGTTTACATTAGAAATGGTGTTGCTTACCAATTTTTATCACAGCATGGCCGCTGGCGTTGCTCCAACCCTTTTTCAATTTTATGTGGTTCAAGTTCACCGTAAATAAGCACATCAGTCACTATTGTTTCTTTATCGAAGCTCAAATTTGGACAGAGCTTCAACTTCTCGCAAATTTGACGCTCTGTCTGACACCATCCAAGGAATTGTATACTTATATCCTCACACTGAAATCGTTATTACGGGCTTCTTCATTCGGGTCGGACAACACCCGAAGGAATGTGTGCCGAAATCTTTGCTGAGCTTAAGTCAAGGTATATTATATCAGCAAATTTCTTGTGTCAAGCTTATCCAGTTAGAGAAAGAGCTCCGAAGAGAACTGTGTGGCAATACGAGAAAGCCAACTGGGAAGGTCTCAACAACTTTTTCTGGATCTTTAACTGGTCACTATGCTTCCTCGATAGTAACGTAGACTCCATCAGCGCAGATATGATTCCTATGTTTATTTAAGGAATGAAAACTTTTATTCCGAAAAAAGTTAAAAGCATCAAACCCAACATGATCGTGCTGTGGCAAGAGTCCTAAAAGATCTCAACATACATAAATCCGCTGATCCGCAATTATTCTAAAGAGGTGTTTTTCCACGCTGGCAAAACCCTTGCGTAAGCTTTTCCATCTCTTCTGGGCTCGTTCCGAGCAGTTGGAAAACAGCATTTGTCCAGCCAATTCCAAAAGAAGGCGAATCTTCTCCTCCCTCCAATTACGGTCCCTTCTTTCGAAGGTCATGGAAACGCTGATAAACTATCAGCTCAGGAAATATATCGAAGACCGAAAGCTTCTTAATGACCGGCAATACGGCTTTCGCAGCAACAGGTCCACTAGTTATTTGGTTGTTCATCTTACCGAACAGTGGAATAAATCTTTACATCGTTTGGGAGAAAGTAACATTGCTACTGATATTTCAAAGTGTGGCATATTGCTCTTTTATCGAAAATCCCTCTTTCTGTCCAAAGCTTGAGTACAATTCCCATCTTTGGGCTGGTGGTCCAGTAACTTACTTAAGCCTCTTGGATGGTATGCAAAGAAGAGCCATGAGACATGACTGATTCATTCACTGCTTTAGACCACCGTCGTCGTAACGTTTCGTGTTTCTCTCTGTTTAATCGTTACTTCTACGGTGAGTGCTCTAGAGAAATAGCCATTAGCATTCCTCCCCTTAAACAATTCAACCGTAATACCCGCGCTTCAAGGAACGCCCATCAGTTTACCCTCGAGCCCAACTACGGGCTCGTATAGAGAATCGTTCTTCAATAGAATTGACTCAATACATTTTAGTCAAAAAGACTGAATAAAAAAACAGCAAGTTAACAGTGACTGCTCCTTTCCGGTTAAAGTACGTTTGTAAGTTAATTAACTGCGAGTTTTCTGACTGCATTTCCAAAGTAATGCAGTCTTTTAAATCTCTAGTATTCATCCGGTCCACGTAGGCCAAATGTATGTTCTCCTTAAGATCTGAAAGTTCGTTATCTAATCTTTTTCTCAACTAAAACAGCTTTTTTCAAAAATTTGGTTTGTATTTTTTTTTTTTTTGAAGACCACATTTTTGTCGTCTAACAAGTCAACAGGAAACGATTCTAAATTGCACAAACTTGCTTCTAAGCAAAATCAAAACCGGAAGGCTTATCAGGTCTCAAAACAAATAGTCACGAATGTGAAATGTGTCATGAATGTATTTGCAATGATATTCCTCTTCCTCTACTAAATCAACCAATTGTCACGTCTGCACATACTCCCAGTTCACCTGACGTCAACCATAATACATAAAAAAAATTCGTTGCAAAAAATAACATGTTCCTAAATTAAAATTGTGTATATTTTTATGTATACACTCCTTTGACCTCGAATGGATGCATTCACATCAACATCAAACCCCTGGCCAAGCCAACTGTGTAACTAGAACACAGCTTCCTTTTTTTTTTCTTTTTAATGTGTGTCACTTTTTCTTCCTTTGTGCAACGATTAAGTGGAAGTACTGCCAAAAAATGCACCTCATTCTATCATCCTCATCGTTGGTCTTCGTGCGTTCGTCGTTGTTGCAAAGAGATGATAAAACGAACTCAAAGTGTGTTTTTTCACACTTATGTCACACTCTGGCGAATGTGTACCGCACTTCGAAAATTGTGCCACACAAAAGCTGCTAAAAATAATATCCCCCATTACCACCACCGACATCGAGTCAACATCAGAGATTTCATAGAGAAAAAAAATGCAACCACCATTAACCCAGACAAAAAAATCGCTTTTGTAATACAAATTGAAATTGCCAATTTGCTGATTGTCACTTGGCGATTAAAGTGTCAACTGTCATCTGTCAAATTCTACGCTACCTAGCGAACATTATGAATCCTTGGATTGCAACTTTGCACAGTACGTGATGCGAGTTCAAAATTGAGTCAAGCCATCAATCATCTTGCTTGTGGAATGTGTTTCCACAAGACGTCAACAGTTTGCGCACAAAACGAACCTTTTGGGGTGTTGCTTTAATTCCAAGAAGATTGTTGTCATGGACGTGTGTCTCGTCGGGAACTTCTTCCTATACCTCCCCAAACAGACAACAACTGCATTTGGGGAAACTTATAATTTCATTGAACCCCCCCTCAAATTGCAAATAAAAAAATGTTGCTAACAATGTTGTTGATACATTTTGACAGATAAGAGTCAATTAGGGGTTGAGGTTAACCTATCGAAAGCAAAGAAACCGTATCGTATGCCTTGCTATAAGAAAAACTTCTCGGTGCGGCAGCAATTTCGACAGTAAATTGGCATATCCGTGTCTAAAACCGAAACATGCCATAAGTACCTACGTTACTCTGTCGCATTTAGTTATTGAGTTACGTTTGTTATAGATAGGGGGAGAGGAGAGACAGAAAAAAACAATAAAGTTTTAAGCTTGTTTAAGGTGAAGGTGGGAGGAAAATAGGGTTATTTGAGTTGAGCATGAGTGCACCCGGTCCTTTCTCTGAATTTGATTTCATGATACGACAGCAGCAGGGAGCTGGTTGGTAGCTTTTAGTCGATGTGTGTGTGTGTAATGGCTTGGCTTGAGATGCCGGTGTTTTGATAAGCGAAAGTTTTGACCTTTTTGCAGTCAATTTGAGCTCAAACAACGAATCTACCGACCAACAACGACATCAATGACGTTATTAAGTTGCGCTATTATGGCGTGGCTGTTGTTGTTTCAGCAAGTTTCAGGTTTGAAATTGAAATTTTTTGCTTAAGTTGGCAGCTTGTTGAAAATTGTTGGGTTAATGTAATTTACCGTTAATTTGAGTATTGATTTTGTGGGAGGTTTTGAAAAAAAAAGTTGGACTGGAATTAGTGACGAACGAGTTTGTGGAAAATGCAGTCAATGCCAAGATTGTTCATTATAGGTAATTATTTTGTTTTCCTCAGCACAGGGTGGTGTATTTGAGGGGGGAGGGGAGGGAGCGTGTTTTATATGATTTTGTTCACTTTTGGTGACAATTTCTTTTCTTAAATTCCATTCGTCGTTTCGACCTTTCCGAGAGTCCTGTATCGTAATTTTACACAAACGGACTATAACCTCTGACATACGTAGCCCGAAAAATGACAACGAGATGGTGTTGATTTGGACTTCGTGGATTTGGACAACCTATGCTTTCTGAAGCCGCACTGATAGTGATCTCTCATGTTGCTGACTACTAAAAAAATAAATAGAGTGGCGCGACAGCTCTTGAAGAGCCAAGGCATAAGTGACTTACTCTCATCAACAATTGAGGGGACCTACAATTTAACTTCCGAAAAGCAAAGTTGAGAAGCACTTTTTCATGACAGATGATACTCTTGGAAGTTTTGTCAATTCTTCGCAAGAGGCAGTGGCCGTGAAAGATGAAATTAAAACTATGGGCAAGGGTAATTCTCGAACCCACGACGTCCTGAGACATTACGTCGATGTTCAAGTTACGTAAATGTCTCAACGATGGTATGGTCAGCAATCATCTTAAATGCTCTGCACTGGATACTGTCCAAAAGACGTAAGTACGTTACTGGAGCACTGGAGTTTGGCTCGAGGATAAACTGATTGGCATTCCTCAAGGGTTTTTCAATAGGGACGCTACAAAAGTTTTCTTAAATGCACGGCCACCACGGGCACGCTTGCAGAAGTCCAGACGCTGAACCCAACTTTCGACGGTTTTCAAGCATAAATCGGCCGATACTGCTGCAATTTTTAACCAACACACTCATCACCCCAGTCCTGCTGTATGGTGCAGAAGCATGGACCCTGACAAAATCGGATGAAAGTGCCTTAGGCTGTTTCGAGAGGAAATTTCTTCGGGTTATCTTTGGCCCCGTGTGCATTGAAGGGGAATGGCGAAGAAGATACAACAGCGAACTTTACGGGTTGTACAACGACATGGACTTAGCCAGAAGGGTCAAGGTCCAGAGACTCAGATGGCTCGGTCATTTAGAGCGAATGGACACCAATGCTCCGGCCCGGAAAGCCTTCGACACTATTCCCGAGGGACGTAGGAGGAGAGGAAGACCGCGACTCAGGTGGCGCACTCAAGTGGAAGAGGACCTCAATCAACTCGGAGTGCAAAACTGGAGACGACTAGCCAAGGATCGAGCTAGCTGGCGGAGCCTGTTGATTGAGGCCCAAGTCCACAACGGACTGTAGCGCCACCTTAAGTAAGTAAGTAAGTAAGTAACTGCTGCAATTTACGGTCGATATTCGTACGAAGTTCATCAATCGTCGCTGACTTGTTGGCATAAACCATAGATTTGACGTAGCCCCACAGGAAATAGTCTAACGGCGTTAAATCACATGAACGAGGCGGCCAATTCACAGGTCCATTTCTGGAGATAATGCACTCATCGAACTTCGTTCTCAATAATTCGATTATTTGGCCCGCTGTGTGACATGTGGCACCGTCCTGTTGAAACCACATATCGTCCAAGTCTATATCATCCAATTCATTCCAAAAATAATCGGTTAGCATTGAGCGGTAGCAATTCCCATTCACAGTAACGTGCCGGTCTTGATCATCACGGAAGAAGTACAGCCCAATGACACCACCAGCATGTAAACCGCACCAAACAGTGATTTTTACGGGATGTAATGGTGCCTCGTGAAGCACATGTGGATTGCTGCCTGACCAATAACGCATATTTTGCTTATTGACGAAGCCATCCAGCCAGAAATGAGCCTCATCGCTGAAGATGATTTTTCGATGAAAATCAGTCAGTCAGTTGCTCAGTCCAATTCACGAACATACGACGCTTCTGGTGATCAAGCGGCTTCAGTTCTTGCGTCAATTTGATCTTGTAAGGATGTAGGCCAAGATCTTTTCGCGAAATTCGCCACAACGACGTCACGGAGATGCCCAACGCTTGAGAACGACGTGTGAGAGACTGATTTGGGTCTTCCGCAATTGATGCGCTAGCGGCAGCAATATTCTCGACACTATGGGCACTTCTTTGTCTCACTGGTACGGGAACATTTTGTACTGAGCCTGTGGATTCAAATTTTTCCACTAGACGCTCAATTGTTGATCTGGCAGGACGATTATGACGACCATAAATTGTACGTAGCGCTCTTAAAATGTTGACCACTGACTCCGAATTTCGGTAGTAAATTTTAATATTTTCAACTCGTTGTTGGATCGTATAGCTTTCCATGATGAAGTGGTAAGCCTTACTGAAGAGAAATGTCAGAAGAGCGGAAAAAAATATGTCGTCGTTTGCTGTCCCTATCGGTCTATTTTTGTAGCGTCCCTATTAAAAAAAAACCCTTTACAAGCGCGGGCAAATTACTTGAGGGGAGGAATGCAACTGGCTATTTTACTAGAGCGATCAGCGTGAAAGTAGCGATAGGACACGAAGAGACATGGTACGTTACGCCGCGACGGTGGTCTAAAGGGGTGAATGCATCAGTGATCTCTCTATCACCAATCATTCTTACAGCTCTTTTTTGTTTTCCATCCAAGAGGCTTAAATAAGTAGCTGTAGCACCAACCGAGAGATATGAGTTGTACTAAAACTTTGGACGAATAAAGGTTTTATAGATAATAGCCAGATCAGATGGGGAGAAAATTTTCTCGAACTGTCTTAAAAACCTAAACTTCTTGCGGCATTTTTGGCAACATCGCGTATGTGATCGCACCACAAGAGGTGGTCAGTGATATGCACATACCGAGAATCTCGAGATATTCGGTTTCACTGATGCAAGTGCCACTCATGGACAGTGGCAAGGGGGTATATTTCTCTTCAACGTTTGAGGCTAGCAGGAGCAGTTGCCTTCATTGAATGAGGTCTTAAGATTAGCTTTTTCAGTTTCATCTCTTTCGTTAATGTGGAAAACGAAGAAAGCGGGTATTGATTGGATGCCAACAAATGAATGAAGCAGTCCTTGTTTCCAACCAGTGGCAACCTTGTAAGCTACTGAAGACATTCAAATAATTTTTTTACAATATTTCAAAAAATAACATTTCACCTGTCAACCTCAACATCTGTTTATCATTATCTGTCTTAATAAACTTTTCAATCGTTCAAAGCAATATAAATCTTCATTACTTTGATCTACTGTTATGGTTCCATCCCTTCGTCACCCCCTCTACCCTAACTTCCCCAACCCAACCACGCAATTCATTCAAATAAAAATTCAAATTTATTCATTCAACACATTTCCTAATAAAACTCAAATTTATTTTCTATTTCGTGTGTGCTGGCCCCAGAAGTCAATCTGACTTTTTTTGTCATATCAATCAATGCGAGAAAAAAACAACAAAAATGCTTTTTTCATCAAAAATTTTGATGGCATTTTTTTGTGATTAATTTATTTTTAATCTGTAGCGACTTCATAGAACAGAAAACACAAACTAGACCAAAAGAACAATAAACTTTGTAGCGAGAGAGCCGCCAAGTCATTGACACACAAAACCAAAAAAATAAAACAGCGGGGAAAAAAATATGACATATGCTAGCAGCCGGCAACAATGAGGGTGTGCACCATCATCATTCTTGTTTTTTTTTTTGCGAATGAGGGGGCGTTTGAATAAAATACGTCATTTGTATGGAAGACAATACAACAAATTGAGTTCACAGTTCATTCACACGCATTATTCAATATTTAAACAAAATTATTCAATATCCTTATTGGGAGGGAGGGATAAATATAGAACAATGGATTCAGGAAATCACTTCATCTTGAGAATGACATTTGAGTGAGGTTACAGGTGCCGGAAGAGTGAGTGCATCTTGAGAGTTGATTTTTCCAAGGAATTTTCGAAATTGCAGACACAAGAATAATTGATCCCGGAATTGAATGAAAATTTATTAACAAAAGAAATACACCGTTAGAGTGGTTTCATTTTGTTATGACAAAGAAGATGAACCCTTAAAAATGTCTTGTCTTGGAATCCACCACAAGGCAGACAACACAAGATGTAAGGCAAAAAAAAAAAACATAAATTCCTTTTCCGGAGGGTTGAAGGAACTTTGAACAAGTTTATTTCTGTGCTCTGCTGGCTTTGATCTGTTCATCTTTCCTTGTTATTACATCTCTTGTGTCATGAATAAGGAAACAACAAACAACTCAACGAACAACAGATGAATATGAAAATTCCATTGAGGAAGTCAGAGAGGGCAAAGTTAAGTTCGTTTGAATTTATGACCTCCAGCAACAATTTCGGGGTTCGGTTTTAAAATGAGCTTATTTTGTTTAGCCCTTAGGTATATTTTGATAGAAGGAATGATGGCTTACACTTGTTGAATGTAAATTCTTAACATTACTTCGTTCCACTGGATTTCCATTCTAGAGGGGGAAGCCATTTTTCACACGTCACGTGCGTCTGTTTCCTCCTTCTTCACTTCATTTGTATGCGTATGTGTTAAGGTCAAAGAGTAAATACAATCCCCGAGGGACTTATGATCTTATGGAGGCAACGCTATGCAATATTAACGCGCCTTGAAGGACTCTCATTCGGAAAGTCATTTGAATAATTTTCTCATATGTAAGCCGAACACATTATTATGGGAAATGTAGCCAATTGGATGAGAGTTTGAAAGGAAATTTCTTAAATTAGTTTTCCTTTTTGTATACGTTTTTTGAACGCAAGGTCGAATTTATTAGTAGATCCTTTTGGGTACAAATATTTCAAACTGACACTTTGAACCAATTTTAGCCTTCGGAGTCTTTCAATCATCAGAAAAGAGCTAACAGAACTCATCCATTTATTAGAAAAATTTGAACTCATTATTTAAAGAATCCATATGCGCCATATGCTGTCTTCGAGGAAGGACACCCAACACCGACGGCTCGGGCAGAACGTCACAACAGACACATACAAATTCGAGGTAGTAGAGGAGTTTGTCTACCTAGGCTCCGCTACAAACACGGCCAATAACACCAGCGCCGAGATCAGACGGAGAATAACTCTTGCTAACCGCTGTATCTTTGGGCTAAGAAACCAATTGAGTGGAAAAGCCCTCTCTCGAGCAACTAAGGTAAGACTGTACAACACACTCATCATCCCAGTCCTGCTGTATGGTGCAGAAGCATAGACCCTGACAAAATCGGATGAAAGTGCCTAAGGCTGTTTCGAGAGGAAAGTTCGTCGGCTCATCTTTGGCCCCGTGTGCATTGAAGGGGAATGGCGAACAGGATATAACAGCGAACTTTACGGGTTGTACAACGACATGGACCTAGCCAGAAGGGTCCAGAGACTCAGATGGCTCGGTCATTTAGAGCGAATGGAGACCAATGCTCCGGCCCGGAAAGCCTTCGACACTATTCCCGAGGGACGCAGCAGGAGAGGAAGACCGCGACTCAGGTGGCGCACTCAAGTGGAAGAGGACCTCAATCAACTTGGAGTACAAAACTGGAGACAGCTAGCTAAGGACCGAGCTAGCTGGCGGAGACTCTTGATTGACCCCCAAGTCCACAACGGACTGTAGCGCCACCTTAAGTAAGTAGTATATGCGCCACTCATTGTCGGTATGTTAAAACTGACTTAATCTCAAATTTGTAAAGCGAATGAGTTTAATCGTTTCCTTCATCGGCAAAGTGCGAATTTTCGCCATCGATCGCAGCGCCATCTGTTAGGTAGTAGTGGAACTAATATCCTAATATTTTCTGTTGAGTCAATTCAGCTTCTTTCCAATTGATGGCGCTGCAATCAATGGCGAATAATCGTCTCGACATTCTTTCTTTTCCATTTTCAAATATTTACGTTTGCTATTTGTGTTGGGTGCACTTATTTAAGCAACCTGCTCTCCATCTCAAAACATTAAATCGTTTCGAGCTATACGAGGACGAGGAGACCCCAAACCACGAGACAGTGTCGTTTAATTAAATTGCAAATTGCAATATTCCTCACTCCTCATCAATCTTATCATCAAACATCACTCCAACGAAAGCAAAAAAAAAAACCTCAACCGTGCTGGATAGAGTTCCACATGTTGCACATGCTGTGTTCCATCTCATCCGCGCATATACCATAAGCCTCTCCACCATCCATCTAAAATTTCTGTAATTGAATCTTCGCCTCCATCCCACATTCTGTGTGTGCGGTTCTTTGTTGCAATATTGCACTCTAATGGTTGCTTGCAGTGCAGTCAGTGCATTATGTGCAATCTATCTTACTGCATGTCCCAACTCCCAACTAAACCAGATTACCAGTTCTAAAGTACTTTCGCTCGATATAGATGACTTTTCATTAGTGTGGAACGTATCATGTGTTTCATTCTTTTTTGTGCTTTTGCGTAAAACAAGTGAAAATATTTTCCCAGAGCACAGACACACCCGACATATATTTATTATCATCAATGCATGTGGTCTAAGACCTGGAAAACAAATCGCTATCTCGGTGGGAACTGTTGCAGCTGATAAGGCCCCCTAGATGATGATGGCGGGTTGTGTAATTGTTATATGAGGGTTCAGATCAGGGTTGCACTTTGGATGAAAATCAATTAGCCAGTTGCCACAATAATTAGCCTAGACCTTTATTGATTTATAAATGTTTGAATATTGAAAATTAATTATAGCCACACAGCCATGTGGAAGGCAATATGACTGAGGGGGAGGAATATTGTTTCGTTTTGTAATATATAATTGGAAACAAAACTCGCCACCGCAAATTGTCGTAATAAAAATAGAATTGGACAGTAGCGCAGCTGGTAAGGGGGTGAAGGAGGGATATTCTATGAGAGAACGTCGCGTTGTTTTTATTTAATTAACGTTCCACATTAAATTCGTATAGAAAAAGGCGTTTGAATTCTTGTGGAACGATAAGAATATGGTTCATAATTTAAGGAAAACTCAGAGAATTTTCAGAGAAAAACCCCTCCATATTACCACGCCCTGCTGCCAGACAAACATGTGAGCAAAATTTATTTATTATTCATTTATGTAGATGGGTCAAAAGTTGTATACCAGCGATGCAACTTGTTTATTTTCTGCTTTCTTCAACAAATTTAAATTCGTACTGATTGCACTTTATGCACTATGACTAGGGAATCTTGCAAAAAAAAAAAGATTGCCGAGTTCAACGGCAATTTGATTGTGATATCTGCTTGGGCATAGAGTGCGGAAAAAAATACTAAGTGGCAAATTGCTTTTGACGACAACGCTGTCGTCTTTGGTTGTCTCTATTTGACTAGATTGTAACTAAACAAGCTGCGCTGACGAAGGCGTTTTAATGGTTGTAATATACCTAAATTGAACGGTATAACATTCCATAATAGTCGGTCAATGGACTGCAATTTGACGCTTCATTTGGAATGGTACTGTTTTATTTTTATTCATTCATGGAGAGTGGAAATATTTTTTTGTGAATTATGCCTAGTTTGCATGGAATTTTGTTTGATAGACAACACGTGCTTCTGCGGCAAAACCTTTCAAATGACT